>CM028380.1:153110075-153232483 GCA_013146195.2 Codonopsis lanceolata
TTGGAAAAGTTTTTATAAATCTACGATAAAACCAGCATGACCAGAAAACTTCGAACTCCTTTAACTGAAGGGATAGTTGCGAAATAACTTCAATTTTAGCTTTGTCAACTTCAATTCCTTTATTTGAAACAACATGCCCTAAGACAATTCCATGAATGAGTTTTTCCCCAACTTAAAGTTAAATTAGTTTCGCAAGATCTTTCTATGTAAGGTTTTCTCAAATTCAAAAGAATTTCCGAAAACCTAAAAATCATCCATGAAAACTTCTACGCATCTTTCAACTAAGTCCATATAGAATCATGCATCTTTGAAAAGTAGTGGTGCATTACACAACCAAAAGGCATTCTCCTAAAAAAGGCAAAAGTACGAAAAGGGACATGTAAATGTTGTTTTTCTCTTGGTCTTCAGTGCAACAGGGGATCCGATTATACCTAAAAACCATCAAGAAAACAATAGTATTCATGGCTCGCATCTTTCAAGAATTTGGTCAATAAATGGCAAAGGAAAGTGGTCTTTCCTTGTTGCCGCATTTAATTTACGCAAATCGATACACATTCTATAACCAGTAATAGTCCTTGTAGGGACTAATTCATCTTTATCATTTTTGACAACAGTAATTCCTGACTTTTTAGGAACTACTTGGACAGGACTAACCCATTTACTATCTGATATAGGGTAAATTATACCCGCGTCTAAAAGCTTAAGAACTTCTTTCCTAACAGCTTCTTCCATGTGTGGGTTAAGTCTTCTCTGTTTTTCTCTTGAAGGTTTACTACCTTCTCTAAATGAATTTTATGCATACACATAGAGGGACTAATTCCTTTTAAGTCGCCTAAAGACCATCCTAAAGCTTCTCTATGTGTCCATAAAACTTTTAACAAACTTTCTTCTTGTTTTTCCGTTAAGTCGGTTGCTATAATAACAGTAAAGTGTTACCTTCCCTAAAATGCATATTTTAAGTGGGATGGTAATGGCTTTATTTCTTCGACTTTGGGAGAATTAATGGAAGGCATAAATTCAGAATTTTCTGCTTTAATTGTTTCTTTTATTTTAGCCTCATTATTCTCTTCTTGTTTTTCTTCCTTAATATCTTCTATCTCAATTTCTTCAATCTCAATTTCTTCAAAGAGAGATTTCAGAATCTCTACTTCATCATCTTTAATTTCATAACTTTCTTCAACTACTTTCTTTGACTCATCGTAATTATTTTTCGATTCTACCTTTATTTCTTTCATCTTTCTTTTTTACTAGCTTCTAGCTTTTCTTTCTCTAATCTTTCTTCTTCTTCTATTTCTCTTTCAATTTCCTCAATGTCAATTTTTATGGGAGGAATAGGGCTATCATCATAGACAATAAATCTATCTCTCTCATAATCTTCCTCTTCTTCAAAAGTTTCAATTGTTAATTTCTCAATCTCATCTATTGAAAAACAAGCACTCATGTCACTAGGTCTATTCATAGCATCGAACACAGAAATTTCAACTGTTTCGCCTAGGACTGACATTGTGAGTTTACCATTTTTCACATTTATCATTGTATTAGCAGCTTGCCATAAATGGTCTCGCCTAACAATATTGGGACTTCATTATTAGTGCATATCTTCCTTTCCATCTCTAGAACCACAAAGTCTACTCGGTATGATTAATTTATCAACTTTGAACTAGGATATCTTCCACTATACCCAAGGGATATTTAACTGAGCGATCAGCTAATTGTAATTGCATATTAGTGGGTTTTAGTTCTCCTAAACCTAATTGTTTATAGACCGAGAAAGGCATCAAGTTAATACTTGCTCCTAAATCTAGCATTGCTTTCATCTTTTAGAGTCTCCCAAGGAAACTTGATATTAAAGCTGCCTGTCTTTCAACTTAGGTGGTAATTGGTTGTAAACGTACGTAATCGACTTTAAACAACAATCTTTTTGTTTTCAAACTTGTGTTTCTTAGAGTGAAGATCTTTGAAAAACTTTATGTATGCGAATATTTTTAATAACATTAAGCAAAGGTAAATTAACATTTACTTTGGATAACATATTATAAATTTCCGTGAATTGTTTGTCCATTCGGTTTTTCATAAGTCTTCTTGGAAACGGGATTGGAGGAACATAGGTGGTGGAGCCACATAAGGTTCCTCTTCTTCTTGATCTAATTCTTTATCTACTTCAACTGTGTTGTCTTTATTTTGAATTTCTTTCTCTTTTTCTTGTTCCTTATTTGGAACTTCTAACTCTACTTCTACTTCTTTTTCTTTTTCTTGATTACTTAAGTCATCAATCACTTTATCACTAACACTATCTTTCTCAATTTCTTTTTCTATTACTTTTCGAATTTTCTATCGAAGCATGCATATTAGAAGAAGATCGAATCACTTACCTCTTCACCTATCACCTTACCACTTCGCAGACGGTGATTGACTTAGCTTGCTCGCTTTGACTAGGAACTTCCTTCTTCTCTTTTATTTGCTTCTGAATTTTCGATATGTTTCTTCAGATTTTCAATTTCTTCAAGCATGTACTTCATCAAAGCTGCTTGACCTTTACTTGCTACTTCTTGCTTGGGAACTTCTTCAATTCTCAACTGATTTTGATTTTGATTTGGCAACTGTGGAGGTTGTGGTGGTTGAGGTTGGAATTGTTGAGGTTGCAAAGGCTTATTTCCTCCCCAAGAAAAGTTAGGATGATTCCTCCAACCAGGATTATATGTATTGGAATATGGATCATTCCTTGGCCTTTGAGGGTACATATTCATAGCATTAGCCTGTTCAGAATACATAGCACTTGACGGACAAAAATTAGTAGCATGAGAATATAATCCACATAGAGCACATGCTTCTTGAATTTGCCAATTTTCAAATTGAGCTTGTGTATTTGAATTATCTTGCAATTGATATAGGCTCCTATTTTTACCTCTAGCACTTTTCTGTTGGGAATTAATACTTAGCATCTCAAATAATTCTTCTAATGCTTCTGGTGTCATTCTATTAATAGAACCACCAGCTGCACTATCAACCATAGTTTGTAAACCTGGCGAAAGACCATGATAGAATTGAAGCACTAACACATGTTGAGCCAAATTATGATGAGGACACATAATAAGCAGATTTTTAAATCTATCCCATGACTCATGGAATGTTTCACCTGGTTCATTTTGGAATGACATGATTTGTTTTCTATACTCTGTAAGAGATGCATGTTTGTAAAATTTGCTCATAAACAAATCATATAATTGTGCCCAAGTAAAAACACTGTTTGGTGTTAGGTTCATAAACCATCTCTTTGCCAATTCTTTTAATGCACTGGGAAAGTATTTCATTTTAATTTGATCTTCAGTTAACCCTCCTAAAGGAAAAGTACTCATCATGTATTCATATTCTCTTAAGAAACTGACAGGATCTTCATTAGGCATCCCATGAAAAGATGGTATGGCATTAAAATAATGTCCTTTTAGTTCAAAATTCCTAACAGCATCTGGCAAGACTAGACATGATGTTACCACATTTAATGAAGGTCTACTGAAATCATTAATAGTTCTTTGATTTACTACTACTTCCATATTTCTTCTTGCAGGCTCTTCTTGTCTTTGATTCCTATTGACTGGGTCAACTAGGTTTTCAGGATTACGATTATTGTTATTATCTTCCATTGTAGGATCAACCAGAGGATCCTCTCGATTCAGATTGTCTTGATTATCAGGCTCGAAAACTAGATTTTCAAAATATCTTTGGTATCTTTTAACAATATTTATCTCTTGATCTAAGTCTACCAATTCAGGATTTAAAGATCTACGACCTTGCATAAAAATAAATTAAAGCAATTTAAAAACAACTAACTATTAAGGCAAAATAAAATAAAATCTTTTTGTATTTTTATTTTTTATAAAAACAGAAAATTAAACTAAAAACTAAATTAAATTAAAAACTACGCTACCTACAAACTAACTACGTGAACTAGCTTGTCCCCGGCAACGGCGCCAAAAACTTGATCGATTGTTTTATTTATCTATTTCCTTGCAAGTGTACAAGACTATTATAGAATAGACTCGGAAGCAAGGGTCGAACCCACAGAGACAAGTGATCACGAACAGTACAATTACAAATAGCAAATTATTAACCTAAGGGGGGTTTTATGTTTAATTCTACTCTAATTTACTAGTTATAGATGTTAACTAATTAGACAGTAATAACAGTTATGAAGATCTTATGGTGAGTGGAAATCTAGGATTCTGGGTTTCACTTATATCTCCTTTATGTTCAATTCATAATAATGTCATTCAATGTCTTGGGTTCGTTCACTAAAAATAGATATGGTCTGTTGAACAATTGGTTCAGCCTCCATCCCCGCAAAATTCACCCATTCCATATCCTAAGCACAGAACTATAATCTAGTCGTCACCTAGATTTATGATCTATCTGTCACCTAGATCATGTAAGAACCTGGTCCTAACTTATCACTCTCGTGCTTCGATAGGTCCAATTTATTGTGTTGGTGAGCCAGTATACGACATATGCACTTGGTCATGCAGTTATCCGCACCTCTAAGCCTTTATTATTTGCGATTACATTCATTTGTTCAAAGCAAAATAATATAGGGATTGATAAACAACACAATCAACAAGCATTGAATAGACATATATATAAGAATCAAAACATAAATTCGATACAAGTTACCTCCCACCTCCTAGATTAGGATGATTTAGTTCATCATAGACGATGAACAAACACATGGAGATGATGGAAGACATGATTTGATCTTCAATACTTGAAATTACAAAACCTAATTATGTTATACAATCTAAAACTACCTAAAATCTATGTAAAGAGAGCTTCCAGCCGTCCTCCTCATGCTTAGGCTCGGCATCTGACTTCTATATATACCCGGGAGTTGTGATTGAATCGAATGACTGTGTGAAAACCCGAAAATTGAGCATTCTGCCTACCTTGCGGTCGCAAGGTGCTGAATACCTTGCGTCCGCAAGGTCTCCAGTATGTGTGGTTTTTGACTCTTCGATTGCTGGCTTCAGGGACCGATACTGCCTACCTTGCGGTCGCAAGGTCTGAGGCACCTTGCGTCCGCAAGGTGTCCAGAATGTGCAGCTTTCATTTTCTTCAATTTTTCTTTCTTTGTAATTTGCACTTAAAACCCTGGAGTTTCGCGTATTTTCACAAACAATCCTGAAACTTACAAAACTCACCAAAAACATATATTAGTACTCAAAAGACTCGTGAAATAGCCTAATTCAAGTCACAGAAGTATATAAAATCGACGTATAAAATACATCGATCACTAGTCGAGTGTATTCTACTCGCGTAATAACCACTAACAATAATATAGTATAATATTATTCATCATATTAAACATATCTCTATAGCACACACGAGTACAATACCAAACAAATTAAGTACCATCACAAAATTTATACTTCATATATATATACATAATATGGCTTTTGCATAAAACCACACAAAACTACAACTCTATATATAACATAATCTTATACATATATAGACTAAACAAGAATCCATACACCACGTGCGATTACCTACCGGTAATTCACAAACAACAATATCATATTTCGATCTCGCATTGGGGTATTATTCCCGATCGAGCAAATAACCAATATTACGCAATACATCATATAATGTATGTTTGAATGCACATGAGCTACCAATTAAAACGCGTACTCATAATAACGGTAATAGTAGCAACGGTATAATTTACATATATATATACAAGAATATACCTTCCTATTTCGGATAGGTCTCAAAACTCCGCAATGGCCAACCGCCACGCGCGCACGACCTCAAACTCTAGGCCGACCATCCCCATCTCTCTTTGAGCCACTGGATTGTTGGCTACTACTCCCAGAACGATTAACTCTCATCCTCCGGCAATCATTACGAACATGATCACCACCACAAGCAAAACACTTCCCTGATTTACCCCAGCACCTATTCTCGGCATGTCCCATCCTCATACAGAAATTGCATATCAACTCATCACTTCGCCTTTAGTAGAAGTAGTAACACCACTTCGGCCACCAGAACGCACATTTCATTGACTAACTGTCTGAGGTGTTGCCTGCCCTCTATTACCATCATTGCCTCTAATAGTACTCGAGGTTCTCTTTTGAGCATACTCCTCGATGTCCAACTCCATCGCATACGCACGATCCACCAAGCGCCAAGAATCCGTAATCCGTCGTAACGGAACGAGTTGCCTACGATATTTCATCCTTAGGCCCTTCACAAACCGCTGGGTCTTCCTAGCCTCATCTGGTACTAAGTAACCACAATAGCGAGCCAACTCAGTGAACTTCGCTGAATACTGAGCCACCATCATAGCTCCTTGTTCTAATGCCATGAATTCCGCTTCTTTCTTTCCCGAACTAATAAACGTGTCATAAACTCCATCGTGAAGTTTTCCCACACTTGAGGCACTCCATTGTGTCTCCAACTATCTCGTAACACATGCCACCAATGGTCAGCCGCACCACTTAATTTAAACACTGCTAGGGTCACTATCTCTTCTGACGCACAACCCATAACTGCAAAGATCTTCTCCATGCTTTGTATCCAAAGTTCTGCTTTAGAAGCATCGGGTCCTCCATCGAAGCTCTCAGGTTTCAACTTCAAGAATCTCACAAGAATGGTAGAATCGTCTTCCATTCCAAACATCTGTTGAGGAGTCACACGCGGATCAATAACATTCTCCCCTCTCTCGTTGCCACGAGCTGTACCCGAACGGGGTCTACTAGAACTAGCTCCACGCCAAATTCCTGACATAATACGCCAACAAAGAACACTCAGCGTTAATAACTCAACAATAAACCCAACCCAAACTAGGCCAAGGAACCTATCCTGGTGAAACAACTAACCTATAGCTCTGATACCAAGTGTGGCAGCCCGACCCGGACTCCAATGTGAAATCCCAAGGTCGTGCCGTCAAGACAAGCTAAAAGATGGACAAGCACCTGCTAAGCATAATGGTGCGAGTCAACAGATGAGCCAACAAGCTCAAAACAGGAAGGTAAAGCCATAACGGCAATACGGAACAACCAAAAGCTAAAATCTACGAAAGCAAATCATAAGTGGAACCCAAGCCTTTAATCCTAAACAAAGGAAGCAAGAATGAGAGATAACTATCTCTCGACAAATCTTCGACTTGCGTGATGCAACATTGCGCACGGGCAACAAACCATCGGCAAACCTAAGGCCGGCGAATCAACAGAATATCAACCTGATAAACAAGCACTCAACGGCTACAACATGCCGGAGGGACAAATCAACTAATCTAATAAGATATTTAAATACTAACAACTAAACCCAAGTCTCTCGACTAATGTCGTCGGAGATGACAATACTGACAATACTAGAATGAGTGAGCTAAAGCATGCTCGAAATAACAAAGGGAACAACTCTTAAGAGATACAACCGCTCGACCAAACAAGTCGGCTCCCAAAATAATACGATAACAAAATACTAATATAATCTACCCAAGTAAAGTCTACATAACTTTACATTCGTGTCTCACAAATACATAATAACAATAATAATAATAAATCCAAGCTTAAAGCCCTAAGACCACCTTCTCCTGAAATCACTATCCGGCCGCTACGCCGCATTCAATGGGATCACTGCACACACTAAGGAAAACAAACACACGAAATGAGTCATAATGACCCAGTAAGTTACTAAATGCAAATGTATGGCATAGCATGGCATGGCATGGCATAATGCACAAGCATATATAAAAATCATGGTATCATACTAGTATACCAACAATAAACATGTACTTAGCTATCAAAGCACATAAACTCACATAAGCCATATAGCATATTATCTTTCACATAAATGCTCATACGTAAACACGTATAACCAGAATCTAGGCCTAGCCCTCAATATTTAAACCATGGGTCCAACCTCAAATGATCATAACTGGTTTCAATCCTCAAATGATCACAACTCATCGCTTTCTTAATGAGTACCTCGTTACATTCATCCAACCCTGGGATGAGAAATGGGAGCTCAATATCAGGCTATGGCGCTAATACGAGACCACATCCCACTATTGGCCATATAGTGAGGAGAAAGGGTACCAATGCGTCGATTCATAGCGAATGTTTCCAAAGGCTATGAATCGTCCCATTTCCGACAAAACGACCAAGACGCCAGCTGGACTCAAATCAAGATGCTCAAGTAGATATTAACTTGGATAAACCAATGAGGACCAAGTCCATCACAAAAGGACTCATCAAATCAAGTAGGTCATAATTCTCTACAAAACCCAACAAACAATGCACATAAATGTACACACTTAACATGTTCAGCTAACTTGTAAGTTTAGTTCAAGAACCACATATTGAGGTATTCATAAACCTCAAGTCATCACCAATTCAAGAATAGCTTATAAGCTCAATAAATCACGACGTGAGGTCTACTATAGTCCTCTACTCAAGATTAAATCAAGACTATTATTTAGTCTAAGAACAACCACAATCA
This sequence comes from Codonopsis lanceolata, assembly GCA_013146195.2. Classification (NCBI taxonomy): domain Eukaryota; kingdom Viridiplantae; phylum Streptophyta; class Magnoliopsida; order Asterales; family Campanulaceae; genus Codonopsis; species Codonopsis lanceolata. Next base: position 153,118,572 of record CM028380.1, read on the forward strand.
AGACTTAGCATTTAGTCTATACATAAAATCATACCGTTGAGTCTTAATTCTACATTTCATTCTTTACATATTATTGACCTTACAACGACTCTGTTGAGTCTTAATTCTACATTTCATTCTTTATGTGTTTCATAAACCCACAATTAAACATTTCATTCATATATACTACAAATTCTCAAAATTCATTCGGGCTTGATTCCCAAGCCTAACAACCCAAGAACTCATTATAATCATAGTCAACCGAAACCCAAATGTCGTAGGATTCCAACCCGAGTTCATTAACACATTATTGAATTTATTTCGACTCCGTTGAGTCTAAATACTAAGTTTCACTATTTACACCCTTCATCAATCTCAACATTAACACCCACTTCAATTAACAATAATTTCTCCAATAATTCGGGGTTGATTTCAAGCCCTAAAATTCATAACAAAACCCAAAATAAATTATTACCCATTTCATAAATCACTTAATTTCAATTAAATGATCATACCCATGATGTTTAGTGAGTTCACATATCCAAAGCCCCAAACTTAGGCATACTTTCATAATAAACCCAAATGAAATGTAAACATGATTTCTAGCATGCTCACAATTCTAAAAATACGAAATGAAGAGTAACAATATACTTCAACAATCATAGATGTCATCCTACATGTGCTCTTAACAAGTTCACATGCTCAAATCACAAGTTAAAATCACACAAAGCAAGTATGTGTACTCATTGACCTCAAATAGCATAGAGTTTGTTTTCCTTAGGATCAATGAGTACAAAATCAAAGAGAGAATAAGTAACTTACCTTCAAACCCCAATCAAGAAAGAAAAGCGAGAAAGTAATCGGTTGGAAGTAATCCACTCATCGAGCTCTTCGATTCTATGGCTAGGGCTTGAGAAATGAAGAAGAGGAACCAAGGATGGTCAAGAAGGACCCTCAAGAACTCATGGAGGAACTAGGAGAGAAGCCATTCCCGTTTTTGGAGAGGAGGGGTGAGAAATGAGAGTCAAACTCTCAGATTGTGGCTTAAAAGGGGTTAAAAACTGATTGGGACAAGTGTCAAGGTAATGTGGTCTCATAAAATCTGATTTTTGTGGCTTAATTAATCACTAAAGCTCTCTTTAATCCACTCTTAAAACTTGTTAGAGAAGTTAGGACATAATTAAGGAGGGTTAGGGAGGTTTAGGTGGGGTTTAGAAAAGGTTTTGAATAGGTGTTTAGGAGCAAAATTGCAAAAGCGACAAAGCAGAGAGAAAAATTCCGTAGGTGCAACCAGATCTTGAGGCGGGCGCCTCACATGTGGCCAGGTGGGCGCCTGGACTTCTCTAAGCTCATGTTCATTTTGCAATGCTCTCAGCATTGTCCCGCGAGCTGGTGATCAGAATTTGATGCGAGCGCATGGCCCAGCCCTTGAACTTGGTCTAAACATGTCCTAAATGGTCCCAAACTCATGGGCAACCATTCTAAGGTCTAACCCAACTCAAAAAAAGTTGGAAACACACTCGAACAACTCCCGAAACAACTCGGAGCGAAATCGGGAAGAGGTGCAACAACGTGCAACCGGAACGATGAATGAACTAGGAATTGAACGAGCAATGAAAGGAGACTTTTAAGGAAAGTATAAAGGCTAATGAAGAAGCTTAAATACTTATAGGAAGTTGAACAACAACTAGGGAAATAAGAGTCCCAAAGGAGAGACGATTACGCGACTCGATCCCTGAACTACGCGATAGAGACGAGCATTATCTCCAAAGCTTCCAAATCATCGATAGAGTTAAGGAACACCTCCAACTTGAAGTCTAATACATCTAAACATGTTAATAAGACATCTTATAAGGGTCTAGGACCAAACCGAGGTCACGAACACAAAATGCAAGTAAACTCTCAATCGCGTCGCATTCCGACTATCGTCGAGTCACGACTTGTGACTTTAGCAAGTCAACAACTATATGATATCTCTTAATAATGTTTTGGTCTTAATATGGTCTCTCATACACATCTAGACCCTATCGCAAACCAAACATACTATTGACAAAGGAAGAAGTACAAGTATGGCACGCAACCCGGGCTAACGAAGGAGCGGGGTGTTACAACAGAAGACTGGTAAGGAAGACATACTAAGTCTGCTAGCGAAGCACTATCATTAGACTTGGCTGTTCACTGAAGTTTGATGCTCAATGGAATAAGTTAAATGGTAGATAATGAATACAAATTGGAAATAAAAGAACACAAAGAACACAAGTATTTTGAGATGGTTCATACTATAATGAGCACTACGTCCACCACCAAAGCAGTCAACCTTGGATTTGAAAGTGCACTATGTTTTCCACTAGTTCTATTACAGAAATCTCTAATGGATCGTGTACAAAATATTTGATTTGTGTTTGGGAGTGGGGAAGGGAATATCTGGGAAAATAGAATATTCACCGTGCTGAAGAATAGTAAATGAATACATCAAGTAGAAGTAAATGAGTAGCAATAAATGTGTAGACTTCTTGTTGTTATTGAGGACTTCGTTGATGAGTTTACAATTTCTTGAATGTATTGAGTAAGATGACTTGATGTTGTTGAATAGGTTCAGAGCGTTTTTTTTCTTCAGTCTTCAACGGCAGAATTTATACCAGAGCATTCTTGAGACCGTTGGAGAAGACGAAGTGTGTAACAGCTCTATTAGGTTGGATGCATTAAATGCAAGGAGCTATTTGGTTGACTTATTCATCAAATGGAACAGGGTTCTCACACTATCTCCTTAACATAAGGGGCAGCTGATGTAAGAGTGGACAAGAGGTTCCTATCATCAAAGAACTAAACTAAATTTTGGGCGGTTAGGTCTTCTATAGGAATTAGTCTTTCCTTAACAACTCTTCTACCTAGATCGTATCTTAGGGAGGCAGCAGAAGGAAGGTTGAGGAAAATGGGTTACCTACGTTTAGTTCAGTGGATGCTGTAAAACCCTGAATTATGATTTGCTTGTGTTATGCATGGATTCATACACTTATAATCATCATAAATATGTTCATTTAGCTCACTCATATGTTTGGAGTCAATAGCATGTTTGTTGACGTCGTTTGAGATGCACGTATGCATTTTTCTTTCGCGAGATGCTTTGAATCTCGGGTTTGTGATTTATGTTGTAATCACATGGATAATTGTTAGGAGGCATTCATAATATCATTTACATGCCTTGGATGATGGTTAGATGCTCGTTGCATTGTCGGTTTGGTTGCTAGTTTGATTCTAGCGTTAACCCTTCTTCGTTTGACTTTTTCGATTGTCGTTCGGGAGAGTTTTGCCTGAGTTCTTGGCCTTGTTTGATTGTTGTTAGAGGCTTGATTGTTTTGATTATGATTTGGAGGTCATAAGGTTGATTTGTAGACCATTTTTGGCTTGGAAGGACTCGAGAATGCAGGGGAGAGTTCGGGATCGGCGAGGAAGCAACGAAACTTGGAATGCTGAATGTAGAGGTGATGCGCTCGCATCATAGGGACATGATGCGACCGCAAGGGTCCTAAATCCATAATTACGGGAGTTTTGCTAGAGTTAGCTTGTCCAGAATTTTACCCAATTAAACCCATTTTAAACCTAACCTAAACCCTCCTACTTAGCCTAAACTATTCCTAAACACCTATTAGAGACATTAGGGGTTGATTATTGAGTGATTAAGGAGAATTAATCCACCATATAAAATCAAAAACTTACGCATTCTCACTTGTCGGCAAAACAGATTTCGACTCCTTCACTTTGCGTTTTTGCGGCGATCAAGGAGACTGAGAGAGCTGAGAGGAGCGATTCTAGGGTGCTTGAAGGGTTCTTCCTTGGTGGCCATTTCTAAGATTCTTCTTCCCCTTTCTACAGTGAGATTGAAGAGAAGGTTGAAGGAGACAACCTCATCTTTTGGAATCGAATTTGACGGTTTGAGGGTGATTTTGGGTAAGTTTCTACCTCCCTTCCTTTTCTTTTTGGCTCCATTGACCCTAGGGAAAAAACCATTTGTGCTATGTGAGGTCAATGGAAGCATTTGTTAGGGTTTGTAGAGAAGCATGAACCCTAGGTTTTTAAATTGATGATAGAGTTGATTGAACCTATGTGAGACCATGATTTATGTGAAATTCATGTTCTAAATAGTCTATTGAACTTGGTTATGTGAATCATCCATGAGTATTGAAGTTGATTTGGTAGAGATACTTGGAGGGTGTTTTGCCCTAATTATGTTTTAGCTTGCAAATTATTGTTGTGAGCTTGATTACTATGTTTTATATGTTTAGTAGAGAATGTTAAACCATGTGGTGGGATTTAATCATGATTTGAAGATTATGATTGGTAAGGTGACTTGAACGAATTTATAACCAATATGGCCAATTTGTTCTAAGTTACATTGTTAATTATTTTGTGGAGTTTATATGAGTTCATTGAACTTGGGATTATGGTTTAGGCGATAGTTATGAACATATGGGAATGTTGAAGCCCATGATTCTATTCCTTGAATTTTCGGAAAGTTTAGATTGGACTCAACGGAGTCAACCTTTGGGTTAGTATGAATCCTAGGAACTATAATCTTAAGTCCTACGGAATTTTGGGTAGAATTCTTGGAGGTCGAGCCTCCAACAAGTTTTGAAGTGTGTGAAGCACACTTGATTATGAGAGCTTACATGATTCTCGGTTGTGATATTTATGCTAGTTGTGGATGAAATGCATGACTAGTTTGATGGTAGAGTGTTTACCTACTTGTTTTGAGCATATGAGTATATATTACTTGTGCTTGGGTTTTGAGTCCAGCTGGCGTCGTCGATGCATTGAAGTCTTTGGTGGGACGATACATCGTCTTCACGAATTGTGAGATTCGTGATCGCGATGGATCGCCGTGCTGGGTTTGCACACACCCCTCCATCGATGGCCACGGTGGGGAAGTAGTTTATCTCAGTTGTAGTAATACACATGACTTTGATAACTATGGAACTCGAGTGGAGACTGTCTCGGGGACGTCGATATCTACGAGAGGGATATCGAGGGCACATAAAGGTTTTGCACGTGCTTTTGCAGGAGCGACACGCGCGGAAGAATTGGTAATGGTATCATATCCCTTTTATTTATGAATTGTCTCACAAGTACTTATGTGAATAATGTGCTTGGTGGTTTGGATATGATATGATGGTTGATTTGGTTTCATAAATGTTATACTTTATAGATAACATGTTGTTTAAGGTTGTTAAGCATGAATGCTTAAACATGAAAATTATTTGAATGATGTATTATGCCAAAAGCATGGATTATTGTTGTTAAGTTTATATGCCTTGACATGAATAATATGGGAAGGCTATGTTATAACAATAACATGAATTATTGTTGTTAAGCTAATATGCTTTATCATGAATATTATTCGAATGTGGTATTATGCCAGAAGCATGAATTATTGTTGTTAAGCTTATATGCCTTGACATGTAAATTATTGGAAGGCTATGTTATACCAATAACAAGAATTATGATCGTTAAGCATAAAATGACTTGACATGGATTTTAGTGAGATGTTATACTACAATGATAACATGTTTTATTAATGTTGAGCATGGATTCCATAACATGATTTTATATAAGGTTATTTCATGACGATAGCATGATGTAATTTATGATTGAGCATTATGCCATGGTAGGAAGTTACGGTTAGTAACTTACTAAGTCTTTGTGACTTACTTTTATTTGTTGGTTGTTTTCCCTAGATCCGAGCCGAGCGTGCGGATCCAAGTAAATCAAGAAGATTGCGTTGACGAAGTATTATTTTTGGCAAGGTTGTTACTTAGATAGTTTATTTGCTTTTAGTGAGGTCGTTGGGAAAGATGAAGTTATGTAAACTTCATGTTGGGTAGCAAACCTTATGGTGATTTGTGATATTGTAATTATGTTGTTAGCCTATTCTTTTGGTAGCCGACAAGTAGTAGTTGTGCTCGGTGTATATTTATGGTTATGATTCCATATGCTATCCTGTTGTTGGTACTTGTGTTGTTGGTAGCCGACTTGTGTTAGTCGCGCTTGGTAAATTTGGTGATCATGTTTTATATGCCTTCATGATAGTAAAGTATTATGTTTGTACTCCGGCATGTTTTTAGCCGTTGAGTTGTTAGACTAGAGTCTTAGACTTAGTGTAATGTTGGGTTCCGGCCGTAGCTTCACTGATGACTTGGTTTATATTATGCTCTATATTGAATTGCATGACAGGGAGTTTAGTCCTACGTGCCCAATGTTGCGGCACGCGAGTCTTTTGGACCGAGAGATTAATTATCTCTTTGGTTGTTTTTAGTTTGAGCTTGTTAGCTCGGGCGCCACTTTTACATTATATTTTGCTTCCGCGTATGTTTTTTGTTGTTGGCGTATCGCCGTTATGGCCCTACCCATTATTTGCTACTTGTTTGTTGTTATTTGTTCCCCTGGCGGCACGACCTTGGCATTTCGTCTTGGGATCCGGGTCGGGTCGTCACAGATGCACCACTGGATGCAGCTTCACTAGCAGATACATTGGTCAGAGGAATAGTCCTGCTTCTGAGAAACCTTGCTGGAGCTTCATCACTCTCTTCTGAGGCTTCTTTCTTCTCAAAATATTTGTCTAAGCTGTCATCGAAGTCAGATGAGCTAGAGGAAGGTACAGGGCTTGGCCTTGGATCATTCTTCAAATTGGCCATGAATTCAGCCAATGTTCTCTACTCATTAAAGAATTCAATTTCAGGTTCTACAGTGGGAACAGAAGGAGATGCCTCATCTTGAGCTTGGCTGGGAGAATCATTTTGGAATACAGCTTTAGGAGAGGGAATAGGGTAATTTTCTTCTTCAAGAACATCATGAGCAGCATCCAAGGGTGGTACTGCACCAGAGCTACTTCCAATCTGGTTAGGAGGGGCACAAGGAGCCACTACAAACTAAGAACTATCATGAGAGGGTTCCAAATCCTCATCATCACTATCTGATTGGATTTATATTTCTACTTCAAATTCACATGGAGTGACTTTGAGCTTCTTTGCCATAGATATTTCAGCATTAGTGGGGTTCTCATAGTTGATTGGAATTCCTCTCAACCTTTTGGACTTTTTGACAGAGGGGTTTCCAATTTGGGGAAAAAAGGTCAAATCCCCATGATTGTCAACATCGATAGCATTGTGATATTCATCAACAACAACAATACCAGAGACAATCGAAGACTCTGCAACTGGAGTTTTATCCAATGAAGCTTTGGGTGAGGTCGCATTGTGATATTCATCAGACAAAATGGTTACGTTTTTAGGGTTTAAGGGGCTGGAAGGGTTAGATGCAATTGGAGATGAATTTAGGGTTTTCAGGTGGAGAGATGAAATTAAGAAATGAAGAAAAGGAAGGGAACGGGTTCTTCAGCAAATTTGGGGGACAATTGCTAAGGAGTAATTTGAGAGTGCCTTGATATCTTCAACCTGATAATAAGAACCCTTCAAGGAGCTAAAATTCTGCAAATAGCTGTTAGGAGATAATGCACGGGAATATGTAGAGACCAAATGTGATAAGCTAAAAGTTTTGAATTTTTGAAAGAAGGTTATTATGACCAAATCAATACAAGTCCACAACACACGTATTTTAGGCATGTAATCACAGGTATATAGACTAGCAAGTACTGAATATGGGGAGAAGATGATTTCTTTTCAAAAAAAATTAGGATTCCTCAAAAAGATCCGAGATTTTTAGAAAACACAATAAGGTGTTACCAAAAATTGATCAACCCCAAGCAATACTTTAACACCCCATATCAAAAATCAAGATCCTTAACACCCCACAAAGATTAGACAGCCACTCAATATTTTTCAACATGAAAATTTCTAGCAATTAATTTTCATATTTGATTTTAGGAATAAAATTCAACAGATATTTTCACTAACAATGCATGTCCTTAACTTATGCCTAAGGTATGATGTAGAAAGATCAAGCAGACTATCAAATAATTTAATCAAACGCATGTGAAAAATGATTAGATCAAATGATGTAGTTCCTGATGCAGAAGCATCGGGAGGTGCATTCAACAATATTGAAATTTTGTGCAATTTTGCATATTTTCCTTTCTCAAACATACTCCTCTCCCACATGATTTCTCATTCCAAATTCCATAGGTACTTTAGTTCCCTAGGAGTATATAGCTCTACTTTATTTCAAGCTATACAAAACATGTCACTAGGAACCTTTCATACTATTTACAAAGGGAAGTCATTTTGCACATGATCAACCCATGAAATCCAAGGATTCATAGTTCCAAGAGAGAATGACAGCAAACCTTGTTCATAGATAGCTCTTTTCCTTTAGGTAGCTTTCACACTTTTCCAATGGTATCCATTTTTTATCAAGATCAACCTATGAGAACCAAAGATCCATAGTACCTATGAGAACCAAAGATCCATAGTACCAAGAAATAATTCCATCATGCATTTGTTTCACTTGAATGCCAAGGAAAAAACTCAACTCCCCTACCATGCTCATTTCAAAAGATGATGTCATGCAATGCACAAATTCCTTTTCCAAGGACATGGAAGTGGACCCAAACACAATGTTACCAACATAGATTTGTGCAATCAAAATGTGTTTGTCTTGTCTTTGAATAAAAAGAGTTTTGTCCACTTCACCCCTCTGAAAACCACTTTTTAAAAGATGGTTTGTAAGTCTCACATACCAAGATCTAGGGGCTTGTTTGAGACCATACAAGACCTTTTTCAATTTGAAAACATGGTTTGGTTTATTGGGGTCCTCAAATCCTTTAGGTTGTTGAACAAAACCTTCTTCTAAAATGTCATTTAGAAAATCACTTTTCCATTCCATTTGTTGAAGAGTAATGTCTAGAAAACATGCAATGGCTAGCAAAAGACGTATGGACTCAATACGGGCCACAGGTGCAAAAGTTTCATCAAAATCCACCCATCAACCTATGTGTACCCTTAAGCCATTATCTCTTGCCTTGTTTCTAATTATCTCTCCCCTCCGATTTGTTTTTTTCGGGACGAGGATAGGAGGTGAGTCTAGGCACAAGAAATCAAACATCTTTTTTAATAAATTGATCAAGCTCTTCTTGCATAGCATTGATCAAACATTCATCTTTTAAAGCTTCATTCACATTCTTTGTTTCAATAGTAGACACATGGCATGATACATGAAAATGTTCATATTCAAGAGAGGATAGACAAACCAATTTCCTATAATCAACCTTACCTTTCTTCCTTGTAGACATGTCATTATTAACATTACCTATCACTTGAGAAGTTGGATGGACTTTTCAGATACTACCGGGGTATGTTTGACTATCATCACTGAATCGTTCCAAAGATGTTCACTTTAGTTTCAACATCTCCATAATTTTTGACCAATACATCTTCTAATGTAGCTGTATCAGAAGCTGCATTCGTATTTTCTGAATTACCTAGACTTTCAGCTTCTGAACTTTGTGCATCTGGAACAATGTTTGAATGTCGATCAACTGCAGGATCTGAAGTTTATAAAGTTGTTTCAAGATCACCAAAATCTAGCAAACCTGAAATATCATCCTCAACAGTTTTGTGGCCAAGATCTGTTAGGTCATCCAATACAACATTCATGGACTTCATAATAGTTTTAGTTCTAAGGTTAAACACCCTATAAGCACGACTAGTTGAGTACCCCATCAACATACACTTGCTACTCCTAGAATCAAACTTTGCTACTCCTAGTTTTGTGGCCAAGATCTGTTAGGTCATCCAATACAACATTCAGGGACTTCATAATAGTTTTAGTTCTAAGGTTAAACACCCTATAAGCACGACTAGTTGAGTACCCCATGAACATGCACTTGGTACTCCTAGAATCAAACTTTGAAAGATGATCTCTATCATTAAGCAAATAACACACACACCCAAAGACATGGAAGCATTTCAAAGTGGGCTTCTTTCCTAGCAAAATTTCATAGGGAGTCATGGTACTACCTGGTCTCAAGTATACCATATTCACAATGTGACAAGCTGTATTTAAGGATTCAACCCAAAATCTTTTTGACAATTTTTTTGAACTTAACATGACCATTGCCATCTCTTGTAATGTACGGTTCTTTCTCTCAGCCACTCTATTTTGCTGTGGAGTTTTTGGAGTAGAAAACTCATGTGTAATTCCATTAGCATCAAAAAAGTTTGAAAAAGATGAATTTTCATATTTCGTGCCATGATCTGATCTAATTCTAATGAGCTTTAGATCATACAAGTTCATCACATGGGCAGACCAAGCTTTAAAAGCTTCAAATGTGTCAGATTTATCTCTTAAAATAATAACCCAAGTGTATCTAGAAAAATTATCAACACACACAAAGGTATCCTTTTCTTACCAAGATTTTCTACCTCAAGAGGACCCATGAGATTAGTGTGAATCATCTCAAGGCATCTAGATGTTGAGCAATGCTGGATGGCACGATCGGATTCCTTGGTTTACTTATCCTTTTGACATGGTCCACACACCTTTGTGGAATTCTTGTTCAAACGTGGCAAACCTCTCACTGCCTCATGTTTCACAAGGTCATAAAGCTTATGAACTATGCCACAACTTTTGATGCCATAACTTTGTGACATCAATGCTAGCCTTATAACAAGTTTGCACATTGTTGTACATGTAGCAATTATATGATGATCATGTACCTGTCAATAAGTATTTATTAGTCTTATCAAAAACTTCACAAAATATTCTTATCAAAACGTATCTGAAGATCATCATCACAGAGTTGACTTATGCTTATGAAATTGGTCTTAAGCCCTTCAACATGGTAAACATTTTTGAGCTTAGGTAGACCATCTATATTCAAGGTGTCTTTCCAACAATCTTGCCTTTAGCACCTTCTCCATAGGTCACTGATCCTCCATTGATGTTCACATAATCCTCAAAGTTCTCAATAGAACCAGTCATATGTCTTGAACATCCACTATCAAAATACCAAGATCAAGCAATGTGAGATTTTGAAGAAGTGAAGGTTACATTGCAAAATTCAGATTTTGTACGAGGGTCTCCTTAACAGATATCAAAAGCTTCTTATTTAGGAGCAAATGTGAAATTTCCTTTAGGAACTCAGGCCTTTCTAAACATTTTTGGTTGATCCAGTTTGTGATGCAGCTACATTTGGTGCTGCATCTGATTGCGGGTCAGGTAGGCTTGTCTAACTTCTTCAGCATAATCTACCTTTTATGGTAGCAAAAGGGTTGAATGTGTCCAGATTTATGGCAATAATGATGCACAAAATTTATCTTCCTAGTTTTAAGATTTTCAAAGAAATTTGGATTTTGGAATGTATATGAAGACTATGTTGGTTCAAAAGAGGATGATGAGGTTTCTTCACCTTTCTTGACAAAGGTTTTTAGCTTGAATCCAAGTCTAGATTTTCCATTCTGTCCAATCTTCAACATCTCATCTTGAGTTTTCAAGAATTCCATTTAGCCACAGTTTCATTGGTTTTGTCAAGCTCACCTTTCAAAGATTCAAGTTCAACATCCTTCTTTGTGAGAAAACTCTCTAGTCTAGCAATGCATTCCTTCTGATTTCCATTCTCCTTCTTGAGTGCTTCATTTAACTTTCCAAGAACCTTTACGTGACAAGCCCTTTTCTCCCAATCATTATACAATTCCTTGTATGCTTCCATATGCAGAAGTTGAAGAGGTCTGTTTGTTGACAATACAGACTTTCTTTTGAAGGAAGACTTGGAAAGTTTTCCTAGTTGGCAAGCTTTACAACCTCTGTCATGGTCGGCAGACACCGTAGGTAGACCTTTGACAAGCCCGTTTTTGGAGAGCTTGGAAGGTGCTGAGGTTGAGGTGACTAAGGCATTGTGCCGTATTGTCACGAACGTTGTTTGCTACAAGGGTCTTTGATGAGGCACTGATTGGAGTTGAATTGGCATAGAAGTCCTTTGTCGTAGAATTGGGATATGCTCAATAGATTGTGCTTTAGGCCACTCACTAGAGAAACTTTGTTGATGGAGAGACTTCCTCTAGTGATTGAGCCATATCCAATTGTCTTTCCTCTTGCATTATCTCCGAAAATAACAGTGGGTCCTTTTGCTTCAGCTATATCTGTAAGAAGACTTTTGTTTCCTGTCATGTGCCTTAAGCAGCCACTGTCTAGGTACCAGATGTCTTTATTTTCTGATTCTATAGCCATGAAGCATTCTTGAAAGAGAATTAAAGCAAACAAGGTACCCTTTATTTTCTTTCGGGTCCTAAGGATTAGCAACCTTTTGCAACCCATACCTGCTTGACCTTGAGAGAACTAGGTCTCTCAGATCTTGGGGTGAACCTTAGCAGGCATTCTGGTGCCAGATGGCCTAGACAATTGCAAGAATGACATAAATGAAAAGTCCATAGAGAACTGTTAGTGTCTGCAACTGAAGAGTGTTTATGATCATTCCTTTTCTTGACATCCATTCTTGGTTCAGCTTGCTTGTTGACGGTAGACTTAATTGGTTTCTTTGGAATCTTCCTAGGTAGATTACTAACAGACTTAGCTTTAGCTTTTCTGTTGACTACCTTTTCAAGAGGATTTGGTAGAATACCTTTAAGTTTACCTTCAACAGGTAGAGGATCCTTGCCTGTTTCATAGACAAACTTGATAGTTACCGGTAGAGGTTTAGTAGGTCTACCGCCAGCAGACTTTGCCTTAGCATAGTTGTTGCCAACAGACCTTACTTTCTCTACCGTTACCTTTTCAGGTTTTTCATTTGAGTAAGTCATCTTGGCTTTTCCTTTCTGAACTTTGGGGTAAACGTAAGGGACACTTGAATAACCAAGGCCTTGTTTCCCTATATTTCCAAATGTCTGTTTAGAGAAAGATATATCATTTGCAGTCTCGGAGGATTCACCTTTCTCTATGACTGAATAGATTGTCGGAAGAGGCACATCTGAATATCCTATGCCAGTTTTATCATTACCAGATTTTTGGCTTGAAAGGATTTCTTCGAATGCATCTTTGGAGCTGTTCCAGGAGTCAATTGTCTTTTGCAAGGCAATTTTCTCTAGGTCGAGTCCTTTGATGTGCTCAGTTAGACAATCAATTTTGTCACAAAGGAATTTGTTTTCTTCCTTCAGTTTGATACTCTCTTGTTGACAGCTATTGAGAGTCTGAATCTCAGCTGTCATCATAGATTTCTTAGCAGTAAGTTTCTCACAGTTCTTGGCCAGTTTAACATAGGCTACTCTAAAGGAATTAAATTCTTCAAGCATATCTTGATTATCCTTGAGAAGTTCTTCCTTACTGAAGCTGTCACAGTTGGTTTCGCTTTTATCCAAGGGACTAGGTGAAACTTTGACTTCATTTTCAGAGTCATAGGTGGGACCTGAATCATGAGCTATTAAGCATATGTTAGCTTGCTCACAATCCTCTTCCTCCTCTTTTGAATCAGTCTCAAACCATGTAGCAACCTGTTTGTCTTCTATGTCCTCAGCCAACATACCCTTTTGTTTTTGAAATTTTCTGAAGGAGGGTTTTCGGTATGCTTCAAATTTTGGCTTAGGACATTTTGAGGCAAAATGATCAAGTTTTCTACAGTTGTAACACACAAGCTCTTCCTTTGATGAGCTTTCACCATTCTTCCTAAACGGTTGTTGGTGAGTGTTCTTCCTTCCATATTTTGCGAATTTTTGAAAACGTTTTACAAACATGGCAAAATGTTCATCAGATAAAAAATCATTTTCACAGAAAGAAGTGGAAGGTTTGGTTTCAACAGTGATTTCTTCTTGGACCATGGCTGGCAAAGACACAGTTCTGAACGGTTTGTCTTGCTCTAGAGCTTGATTAACTTCAAGTTCATAAACCTTCAAACTTGCGTAGAGACTACGAAGAGTCTTCTCGTTTAAGTTCTTGGATTCTTTCATAGCCGTGGTCTTAACATGCCATAAGCTACCTAGAGAGCCTAAAAACCTCATGTTCATTTCCTTTTTGTCATACGTTTTACCAAGAGAAAAGCAACTATTTATTACCTCACTGAAGCGATCGTATGCTTGTCTCAAGGTTTCCTTAGGATCCTTTTTTAAGGAATCAAACTGCTGGATGTATGTATATTTTCTGTTATCTCTTGTGTCTTGGTCTCCTTCCAAGTATTCAACAAGAGCTTCCCACATCTCTTTTGCAGTTGTACATCGAATCACTTGTTGGTATGTGCTTGTGTCTAGAGAGCTGGTGATTATGTTGATTACTTTACTGTCAAGCTCTACCAGCTTTCTATTATCCTCTGTCCATTCAGATTCTTCTTTAGGTACTTCTGCAGGATTCCCAGCGATGGAGGCTAGAAGATTGGCCTTCATTGGTACATGTTGACCTACAGTAACACATTTCCATAATCTGTTGTCAATAGAGTTCATAAATCTCATTACTTTATCCTTCCATACATCAAAATGTCCATCGTCCAATATTGGGACGTGGTTAGCATTAGATGTAGGCAGCATGTAGTGAGTTTGTGCCATTTTATCGTATCTCTCAAGAGTTTAATCTTGGAAAAACTTGTTTTCAAAGAGTAAGGCTCTGATACCAATTGTTGGTCCCAAAGGGCACAATAATAAGCTAGAAGGGGGGGTTGAATAGCTTATCAATAACTTAAAACTTTTTAAGTAAATTCTTTGAAGGGTACTTGCAATCTATTGAAAAGATAGAAGTAGCGGAAGACCTTCAAGAAAGTTGATCCAGGTCTGCCGATAAGGACTACCGGTAGACCTTTACAGATTACTTTAAGTTTTGCTGTAAATGGATAAAGATAATCAAAGTACTTAAGCAGTTCAACTATTAGACAAAGAGTAAGGAATAACACAAGTATTTTGGGATGGTTCACACTGTAAAGAGTGCTACGTCCACCACCAAGGCAGTCAACCTTGGATTTAAAAAGTGCACTATGTTTTCCACTAGATCAATTACAAAGAATATCCCTAATGGATCGTGTACAAAATATTGACTTGTGTTTGGGGTCTAGGGAATTAAATATTTGCAAATACATGATATTTAATTCGTGCAGAAGTATAGTTAATGACTGTAAACAACAAGAAGTAAAAACAATAAGTGTTGATGAACAGCTTCTTGTTGTTGTCGAGGACTTCTAGATCTGTTTAGGATCTCTTGATTGCACTGATCTGTAAGACTTGGAGTTATGGAGTTTCAGAGTGATCCTATTAGTGTTCGATTTATTCTGTACAGTTGTCGTTTGTTCCAGTCTTCAATGGCAGCATTTTATAACAGGTGCACTTCAAAAGAACCGTTGAGAGAAGACGAATACATTAACAACTCTTTTCAAGAATGCATTAAATGCATGGGGCTGTCAGTCAAGGATTTTCGTCTTCAAAGATATTTAGAGCAGATAATGATTTCTGAGATCTTCAAAAGGTGGGCGATTTAGGTGTCAGATCTGAGAGTTGTTGCAGAAAGTAGGAGACAGTCTGCTTTTCCTGCTTTCACTGTTCAGGACGAAAAGTCTTCCTGCTTTTTCGAAAGTTGCTTTCGGCGGCTTGATATGTCAGGGAATGTCTTGGATTAATTCAAAGAATGATTAAGATAAGTTTGAATTAATCCAATGATTCATTGCTGGAGAGGACACGTCATAGAAGACCAGGTGGACACGAGGTCTGCCGTTTGTGAGCTTTAAGCAGGTCTTCCGATGAAGCTTGTAGAAAGGTCTTCCGCTGAACCTGTAAAGTCCTATAAAAACTATACTAGGCAAAGTTCTATACACAGTTGCCACGCTTATCGATACGCAGCCCGATTAGCCACTGAAGTATAAAACTGATGTAATGTACTGAGCAGATATAAATCTATCATAAGAATCAACACATATTTTGACCTTTCGCTTTCAAAATACTTTTAAACTTGGTAGTTAAAAGAGCCATAAAGTCTTCACAAAAGTAAGATTCTTCAATTTCTTTGCGCAATTCAAGAAAATTAGAAGACACATCAACAATAGAAGGCAAGACAATACTTTTCATAGGAGGAATAGAAGATGATGCTCCATTAACTTTTTGTTTAATTTGCTCATTGAGGTTCAATTCAACTCAAAGTTTTGGAGAATAGGAGCTAGTTTGTCAAAGCTCATTTTATCAATATCATGAGCTACCTCAATAGCACAATTTTGGCATTAAATATTTCAGGCAAAGTGCGCATCATCCTGCTAACAAGATGTTCATTGGTGATAGGATCACCTAAAACAAGAGCATAATTAGACATATCAAGCAACCTACCATAGTAAGACATAATATCCCCAGTTTCACTTAGTCTAGTGTTTTCAAATTGTGTGGTAAGCATTCTAAGTTTGGAAGCACGAACACTAGTCGTACCTTCACAAAGGGTTTGAAGGACCTCCCAAACATCCTTAGTAGAGTCATAGTTTGCAATAACCCTAAAGGTGTTGGCATCTAAGGCCTTGTGTATGGCAGATAGAGCCTTGGAATTAAAAGAAGTTGTGGTTCTATCTTCAGTGGACCAATTTGACTGACTAGTAATTTTAACATCACCATCATTGTCAGTGGTCTTAGGTGAAGTCCAACCATTCAGAACAACAAGCCACGCCCTCTCATAAATTGATTTGATGAAGATACGCATCTTAATTTTCTAAATTGAGTAATTAACATTAGTCAAAGTAGGAGGACGAACAACATTCTCATATTGAGAATCCATCATGGCTACAACTAGAATCTACTCTTTGTGTCGTCAAGAGGAGGCTTTGATACCAATTAAAATATCAACAGTAGCTAGGATTTAACGAAAACTGTCAATGCAGCTTGTAATGCAGCTACATCCAAAGGTGCATTGACTAGAATACAAAACAAGTAAACAATAGAAGTCTTTAAACTATTAAAGCAGTAATAAACACAGAATTTTATCAAGCTAAAAAGGATTTCACTGAAAAGAATATGAGTTTTACAAAACTAATTGTGAAATCAACAAAAGACCAAAGCCTCTCACAAGACAACAAGTCTGGAGAGGCAACACACAAACACACGAGTAAAACAAACGTGAGATTAAAAAATAAGTTTCCTAGGAATTAGGAAAGCAAACAACAAAAACAACCAATGCAGCTTGTGATGTTGCTGCATCCGAAGGTGCATCCAAATTTCAGATCATCTCTCAGCTTTTTCTCTCTTATGCAATCTCTCTTCGTCTTCATATATATATATATATATATATATATATATATATATATATATATATATATATATATATGTGTGTGTGTGTGTGTGTATGTGTGCGCGCGCGCGTGCTTGAGCTAGAGTCATACACAAATAGAAAAACCAAGACTTTAAGGAAATAAATAATTAGGAAATAAATAGATAGTTTCCAACAATACTTTCCTAATTTAAGTCAAGAAATCTTACCAAAGATTTTATCAATTTAAATAAGGACATTTGAGAGCTTTTGGAAGTGATTAATTATGGTAATTACTTACCATTATTTTAAGACAAAGAAAATGTAAAACAATAAATAAATAAATTAACATGTTCATATTTTACCCTTATAGTGGGGGACTTATTCAAGAAATTGGATGAAATGACTAATTACGTTTTACCTCAGCATTAGAGACCAATTCAGAAAAAAAATAAAAATAAAAATCCAAAAGTTTAGGGCCCATTTGGGTTTGCCTTTTGTTTTAGCCCTAGGCTCTAGCCCTGTCCCCTCCCCCCCCGGCGATTTAAAGGAGATAGCCAGTCCGGTCGTCAACCATTTAACATGAGAAAGTGATCTGCAATTCTGCACACTACACACACATTAAGTAAATAAAAGAATTTATACTAAGCAGTTTTAGTACTTATAAGTTATAACAAAACCCTCTAAAAATGCCACGTGTCGAGAACATCTTGGTACCTATACGAGATTAGAGAGATAAATGTCAAATCCAAATTTTGGTACTTATAGAAGATTACTATGTTCTCAAATTATTAAAGTGAAATGTATCATAATTAGGTATGATACTAGAGGGAGGTTTGACACCTAATTTTGATACTCTTCATTTTGACTATATATTTATGTCAATATATGTGTTGGAAACTAATGTACATTAGTATTTTAATTTGGTTTTTATGTCATCATATGTGTTTAGTATATATTTTTAAAATTATTATTGTATCAAATTTTGATATATATGGTTGAAGATGATAATTTGATGCTCATGAATACTAAACAATGTGTATAAAAATTTGGTTTTGATACCTATTGGGCTAGTATAATAGTATTATCATTGGACTTGCCCTAATAGCGTTGCAAAATAAATTTTGAAATAAAATTAATAAAAATTTACTATTAAGAAAAAGATTAAAGTAAGGGAGGGAGTAGGGAGTAGGGAGTAGGGAGTAGGGAGTAGGGAGAATAAGACCTCATTTGGTGCAACGTTTTGAAAACACAGTTTTTTCAAAATACAGCTTTTTCAAAACACATTGTTTTTAAAACGCAACATTTTCAAAACGTAGTTTTATTTTTGTAAACATGTTTGAAAATCTATTTCAAAACGTTATTTTACATAAACAGAGTAGTTGTAAACGCAACATCTTTTTAAAATGTTTCAAATTGGAGTGTTTTAAAATGCTGCTTTGAAACACTTTTAAACAGAAAACATTACGCTTTTTACCAGCATTTTGACCAAAATGTTCCACCAAACAAGCAATAAATAGGAATAGGGAAAGAAAAAAAAGAAAAAAGAGAAGTAGGGATATACGGAAAAAATAAATATAATTACAAAGCAAAATATTTACAATTGAAGACAAAAATAAAATAAAAATAAAAATATACACATCTTGAAGATTTATGTAGGAAAAGCTAACCTCCTCACCAATTGTCATCTTTCTTTGAGACCAAAGTACCTGATCACGCCTAAAAAACATGGAGTGTAGGTTAGGATATCTGGCTTGACTTATTGCACATGAATCAAAGACAAAAGAACTACCACAAGGTGGCTGGGAGGCTCGGAGGCTCGGAGGCCAGTCCTCGTAAAGTGATGGGCAAGCTTCCATTAATGTCAATTGGACTGCTTGCGTCATAATCACGGTGACGGTGTTGGGGCAGTGTAGCTGTCCTTCTTCTTTAGATATTTTCCCGGTGAGTTCCCCTTGCCTGAGAATTCCCTTTTCTCTCACGAAGAAATTTTTTGTTTGGGTCAAATAACGCAAAACATGTGTGGATTTGAATGTCTTGCTATTTGCTAATAAATGTGGGGGGCGAAGTAATTTTGAGAATACAAAAATAGCTAGAAAAATAAGTACATAAATTCTGTAGTTATTATCAACAAGCGCATAAATCAGCCGGTTAAGGAATTGTTGTAGCTTAACCATAAATCTCAGGTTTGAGACTCAAAGCATACCTGCTTAAAATAAATTGAAGATATTGTCTTGTCTCATCATCTGTTGAAAAATGTGTAGGTAAGATTGGATTACACAAAATCTAATCCAACGATCGGCACTAGGAAGTGATCGATTCAATGGATGACATATATTATAAATATGTTATATGTGGATTGGAAACGATTCGATCAACTTTTCTTTATCAAAAAATGAATTACAACATTGGAAGTTCATCAAATTTATCAGATTCAAGTTCATCAAATTGATCGAGAAGTTGTTGCACGTAATATATTTAATGATTACTTTGCAGAAAATCTTATATTTCCCGATGTATATTTTCATAGAAGATTTCGAATGAGAAGTGATTTATTCCTTCGTATTCTTAATGTTGTCAGTGCTCATGATGACTATTTCACTACGAAAAGAGATGTGGTTGGATGACTTGGCTTGTCAAATTTTCAGAAAGTAACGACTGTATTTCGAATTTTGGCATATGGTTCACCAGCAGATGTTACTGATGAGTATGTAAAAATTGGGGAATCAACTGCTGTCGAAAGTTTGAAAAGATTTTACCGTGCTATTGTTGAAGTATTTGGAGAGGAGTATCTACGATCTCCTAATTCTAACGATGTTGTCAGACTTCTCCATATTAGGGAACAACGAGGATTTCCTGGTATGTTGGGTAGTTTAGATTGCATGCACTAGAGGTGAAAAAACCAAGGTTCTAAAAATCGCTCAAATGTCGCTAGGGCGGCAACACTTAGGCCTGCCTACTAGGACTAGTCGGGGCAATCATCGCCTAGAATTGGCATAATTACCATTTTTGATAATTTACATCAAATATTAAACACATTGAATACAAATTTAATTTTTTTTATGTTTGTCATTTTATCAAACGCTTATCTATATTCATAAAATGAACAAAAATATACAAACCTACCATTAATCTCAATTCTCAACAACCCCAAAGCAATAAAAAAGTCAAGTTTATAACTAAAAACAAAAAAGATATTACTCTAGTTCGCCCCTCATTACCTCCCTCTCGCCTCACCATTACCACTCTTTTTCCTTCTCCTTCGCCTTCTTCCTGGTCACCGCATACCACAAAATCAAAGCTACAAAAATAAATTAAGGTCGGTGAGTGGTCGATTAGGCGGCGACTAAGAAAGTCGTGGCGGTAGAGAGGGGCCTAGCGCCTAGGCGGGGAGTTTTAGAACACTGGAAAAAACTGTCCAACAGCATGGGCACAACAATATGTTGGTCGTAGTGGCTCTCCAATAATTATTTTCGAAGTTGTAGCTGAATATGATCTTTGGATATGGCATGCGTATTTTGGTTTACATGGATCGAACAATGATATTAATGTACTAGAGTCTTCCCACCTTTTTGCTAATCTTTCTCAAGGTATGGCTCCTCCTGCTCATTATGTCATTTAAGGAAAAAGTTATAACACGGGTTATTATTTAGCTGACGACATATACACAAAATGGTCAACACTTGTTCAAACTATCAAGTATCCACGAGATTCAAAGAATAAATTATTTGCAATGAAACAAGAAGAATGTAGAAAAGATGTTGAGCGAGCATTTGGAGTACTCCAATTACGATTTGCCATTATTAGTGGACCAATACGTTATTGGCAGAAAAATGTTTTGCACGATATAATGATTACATGCATTATTATGTATAATATGATAATTAAAGATGAACGTGATTTGAGAACACCAATTGAAGAACAAGATGAAGCAAGAGCTCCAAATGTTGAGGTAGCAGATGATAACACTCGATTTCAAGAATTTCTTGCTCGACATAGAAAAATCTGGGATAAAGAGACTCACATTGGACTTCAGAATGCATTAATTGAACATTTATGAGAACAATTTAGTAATTCTGAGAATTAGGATAAAATATTATGTACTTTTTCTATGAGTGTTTTTGCAATTTTTGTTATATTTTGTATTGATTGCAATATTTTATGGTATTTTCAAGTGCTTGTATACTTATTAAATTATATTTATTAATTTTAGGTAAAAAATTACTAATTTTAAAATATTATTTATGACATAAATAATATTATAAACATAAAATTATTAAATATTCTAAAATTATTAATTGTGCAATCTTAATAGTTATTATTTAAAAGGTTAATAGAAAATTAATATACATGTTGATAAATAAAGTAAAAATAATAAAAATAGAATATACTAAGAAATATTTTTGGGGAGATATTTTGAGTTGTGGGTTGGAGTTGAAATGATATTTGGTGCTAAAATAAACTAAATTTTAAGTAAAATCTGACCAAATTTTGGGTATAACGTTCGAGATGGTCTAAGTACTAAATACTAACTACTTTCAATTTATACGGGCTAGTAATATGACAAACCTAGCCCTAATGGCCTCATTATAACGGTCAACTTTTGTGGTACGCCTGAAATTTAAATAATTATTGATTTAAATCTAAAATTTGAAATCTACGCAATCCAAAAATTAAAAAAATTGCAATTGATACCCCCAACCCACTGACCAAAGGTAACAACTCCAAAAGCCTTGATGTCAATCTAAGTTGATTCAATTGCTATGTATAAAGACAACATACCACAGTTCCGGTAACCACTTGGAAGTTGGCACAAGTCAATGGTGGGTAGTTGCTGAAACATACCACATAGATCCGGCAACCACGATGTCAACGAAAGCTGCAAAAATGACAGCAATGATTCTGCTGGAAAGGACATCAAAATTGCCCAATCGCAATACTTTGTATAGGCGTTGGGGCGGTCATACGGGCGGTCATCCGCTAAGAGGGAATAGGCCTTCTAAAATGCCCAATCTCCCAGCCGCAATATGATGGAAGTCAGCCATCTCCCATTCCCTCAACATATAAACCATGATATAAAGCTAAATCTAACAGACCTGGTGTAAAGAAATTAAAATGCAGAATTGCAAACTCTATAACACATGGAAGTGACTAGAAAACCAGAATCATAGTCACATAACCAAATTCAGCCCAAGCAATGGAACAAACATGAATGCAGAGTTAAGAAAATTGATTAGTAACTTAAACAAATTGTTGCAGCAATCCGGCCAACAATCAGGCCGAAATATCCATGGGTTAAACTAGTCCTCCTCCCTAAATTCTTGAATTTACAATCGGAAACCAATCAAGGTCAAAAATTAGGTACGTTAAAAATATATCTTTTTAAAAAGGAATATTTTGAATTTCAACCACATTGAAGCATTTTCACGGACACAACAGAGTGACATTGTAGAAATGGCAAAACACAAAACCAAATAGCGAGAGAAAAAGTGATAGAAAATGAGAAACGGACATTGAATGACCTGTGCCGATCACTAAATTTGTTGTGTTAAGATGAAAAAAATACTCCTAGTTCTCTTAAAAGTATAATCCAATGATCATGTTCGTAGACTAATGTATGCAGATGCTGTCATCTGAGTTTGAAGAGTTTATTTCAGTCATACGCAACCACTTCTACTAACTGCTTTCAAATTATTCAAATTATATGCATTTAGGCCAACTAGAGGGGACATTAAGATATAATTTTAAACCCAACTGTAAATGCTACAAAAATTAGATGGGAAGAGCTTAAGACTGTTTTCCCAATGCATCAAAATTAGCTTTAGCACTGAGAGTGAATTTGTACCAAACGTTTTAAGAAATATTCTATTAGCTTTTATAAGAACTTCCAAAAAGGAGGCCACCTACAAATTTGAGACGAAATCTCCGTGAAAGTAAATCTGACACCTTACAGAAGCCCTTGAAAACTTCAGTAGTTGCGCATAAAGCTGCATCTCTTCTACTTGGGTCAATGTTTGACACCTGATTGTCAGCCTGTCTAAAACCATACCATTACCAAGACAATACTTGACAAGTGCTATCAAATTATTCAAATGATATGCAGTTTAGGCCAACTAAAGGGGACATTAAGACATAATTATAAACCCAACTGTAAATGCTACAAAAATTAGATGGGAAGAGCTTAAGACTGTTTTCCCAATGCATCAAAATAAACTTTAGCACTGAGCGTGGATTTGTACCAAACGCTTTAAGAAATATTCTACTAGCTTTTATAAGAACTTCCAAAAGGGAGGCCACCTACAAGTTTGAGACGAAATCTCCATGAAAGTAAATCTGACAGCTTACCGAAGCCCTTGAAATCTTTAGTAGTTGCGCACAAAACTGCATCTCTTCTACCTGGGTCAATCTTTGACACCTGATTGTCATCCTCTCTAAAACCTTACCATTACCAAGGCAATACTTGACAAGTTCTAGGTCAGGTTTTGTCCCCTTAAACCCTTCAAAATTGATTACTGCAAGGTGACAACGCAAACACTTTGGTATATATGTGGGTTCAACCCAAGTATAGTCATCTGGCAGGTTGGGATAAACAAGCGGAAGCTTCAACAAAAAAAAAAGAGGAAAATATCAAACCTTCATCAATTAGCAATTGGTATGATGACTGAATAAAACAGGGAATACAACCAAAATACCTGCTCTAAAGATAGTACTTCCAAGCTTGGTGAACCTTTCATCAATTTAGGGAGCATTGCCCAGTAACGTTGATCACAAGAGATAACCTCCAAACAGGTCAAATTACTAAATTTCGGCAGAGTGAAATCTCTAGCCTTCAAAAAGTTAGAATGAGCAATAATTAGTCAACCTACCCAAACGAAAAACAACTCAAATTGCCGCAAAATGGAAATCATATAGTTTCATGGACGGGCAAGATTAGTTACTCTTTCCTTCACCGTTATGGAAATCATAACGGTGAAGGAAAGATACTTTTACTTACCCTTCTTCCAACCCGAGGGTCAATACACAAATCTCCAGCATCCACTTTTGCCTTAACAAGCGATGAAAAATCTCCTATGATCTTATATTTGTTGAAAGTCCCCCTCAAATTGAGGTATTCGAGCTTTGGGGCTTTAATCAAAATTTTCCTCGGACGTCGAACATAGAATGGCCGTGAATCTAATTCTAACTGTAGAGTCTTCAAAGTCGGTGCCGATACCGTGAAAATATCTTCAATGTTATATCCAAGAACTCCTTCTAGAGTTAGATCTTCAAGAACAGGGCAGCTACCAAAAATCTTCTCCATGAAGTCCTTTTGGTGCCAATTATTTTTCCACTTCCATATGTGAAGAACTTTCAGACACGGTAGCCAAAAAGAAGGAATTTTTGTATCATCCACATAATACGGGGCAGAAAATGTCAAGACAGTAAGAGTCCTACTACTGAATATACTTGAAGGGAGATTGTGAACATCGATATCCAGCTCAATAACATTGTACTTAATCGCTTCATCTATCCAAGTTGTCACATGAGAATCATCGGCCCGGAATGAAGGAAAATGCAGACGGAACCTTTGAATATCCGACAATTTGCGATTGCGAAAGACGTGATGGACGAAATTGGTAAAACCTACTAATTTGGAATCTTCAGAAGGGGAGAAGCCATAGAAATCGAAGTGAAGACTAGTGATAGAGGTCCAAAGGTTCTTCCATCTGTTTGATAAAATGCTTGTACCAAATGCGCATTTTGTCGGAAGGAGAGACAGAATCAGTGAAAGAATCTCTTCCGGTAAGCTGCTAATCCTATCGACCTTTTGACTACCCTTCTTGGGAGCCATCA
Source organism: Codonopsis lanceolata (assembly GCA_013146195.2). Classification (NCBI taxonomy): domain Eukaryota; kingdom Viridiplantae; phylum Streptophyta; class Magnoliopsida; order Asterales; family Campanulaceae; genus Codonopsis; species Codonopsis lanceolata. Next base: position 153,143,517 of record CM028380.1, read on the forward strand.
ACACTCATAGTACCTGGAGAGAGGCAAACAGAGAGGGGTTAGCGCTAATAAAGAAGTAGTGGCAATGGAGTAAGACGATTCAAATCACTGGTGGGCCGTTCGCATTCGGATTTGGAAATCAATTTCGGATATGAGACTGATTAGCCCTCGTTAAATAGGTTCAATGGCTGGCAGATGATAGTGGATGTAGTCATGTCCAATGTGCTTGTTAAGTAGCCGCCCTAAAACCCTCGTATTTATAGTTTCGGTGAAATTTGAGCCGTCCACAGCTTCGGCAAATACATTGGATACGAAAATCATTATTGTTGTGTAACGAGATGAGGATCGACCTGTAAAGTTAAACAATTTTTTTGATTAATGAAATACGAAACTATAATGTATCTGTATTGGGTTGAATGGTTTTTCAGTTAGAACGAAGGTGGAAAAAGAGGAGAAAGAAGAAGGCTTATGGCGGAGGAGATGAAAGAAGAAGATGGAGGACGTGTTCTGGTTCATTATTATTGTGTATTACGGTGTACAAATGGATTAAATAATATTTTATGTATCGCGATTCAAAATTGGATTAAATAATTAAGACTTATGTATCGTGGTTCAAAAATTATTTCATCGTGGTTCAAAAATTGTTTCATCATTAGGGGTGAGCAGAGCCCGTCAATGCCCATCAAGCCTGTTAAAGCCCGTCAGTGTCTGGCCCATGGAGTCCGTGCACATGGGCACTACATAGTACTGGGCTTTAGATGAGTCAAATGTCCGTGGTCTCGGGCTCTACTGGGCTTTCAAGCCTCGTTTTATGTCAGGCCAGTCTCTCTTCTATGATAACTTTTTTTATTTTTTTAATTATAGATCTTTGATCAAATCCTATATGTTTAATTTATGTGTATTATACTATTACTATATTTATATATTATAAGTTATAAATTATAATTTATAAATATAGTAATAGTATAATACACTTCAACTAATAAAGCTATTGCTAAAAATAAAAACCTAAAAGTCAAACTCTATTATTTTAATAATTAATTACTCAATCATCTATACATCTATTGATATTCTATTCTCAATCTCATCACATGCAAGATTAAAATTTGACATCGGTAATGTCGAGTTGTATGAATCCGTTTACCACATACTAAATTTATATATTAACTTAGTTGCTTCTCTTCCTTTTCTTTCACTTCAACTGTGTTTTATTTAAAATTTGCAAGTATAATAGTTTGAAGGAAAAAAAGTTCATAGCAATGAATTAATGGGCTGAAAGCTGAGACCCAAAGTTTGAATGAGAAAACAGTAAAATTATTTAAAAACATAAACAAATGAAATTTGGCCTGCCCGTGCGAGTCTAATGCCCGTCTGAAGCCCGTCCACTAATGCCCGTGGGCTGATCAATAGTACTGGGCTTTTAAATCTAATGTTCGCTGCTTGATGAGCCCATACTGGGCATTGCCAATGCCCACGGGCTTAGGGCCCGTGCACACCCCTATTCATCATGGTGCAAAAAGTGTTTTATCGCGATGCAAATTTTGATTAGGTAATTATGACTTATGTATCGTTGTTCAAAAATTGTTTCACGGTACAAATTTGAATTATGTAATTAAGATTTATGTATCGCGGTTCAAAAAAAAATTCATCGCGGTGCAAAAAATGATACAATAAAATTGATGTATCACAGTGCAAGATTTAACTTCCCGAGTGCGCCTTCGGTTCATTAAGGTATTGTAGTCATTTTGCCTTCAAAAGTGATTTTTTCTGATTAAAAAAAGGTACTTTAGCAATTAGAAACTTTAAAAAGTGGACCGGCCCGCAAATTTTCCAAGTTTTTAATTGTTACAATACTTTTTTTTACTATGATACATTTAATGAACCGAAGACCCACTATGGAGCACTCATTCAATGCATTGCGCTGCATCAATTTTTGCAACGTGATGCATCAATTTTAATTACCTAATCTAATTTTACATCATACTGCACCAAGTCAAGCACCCAATTGATGCATCGCACTGCAAAATCATAATGAACCAGACATCTATCTGCTTTCTTTCCTGTACCCAATCAACAAATTATTTCAAGTTGATGCATCTTTCATGCATCTGAAATTCAAATCAATATATCACGATTTACAAATAATCTATTTTGATTCAAAATTGATGCATTTTAGATTAAAATGGTGTCCAACAACGAACAAACTTATATTCAGGCATATGATAAGCTTATTATTTTCTATTATTTTCATTAATTTTCTGGAATTTTATTGGTTATTTTGAGCTTTGGTTGATAATTAATTGCATTTGAGGGCCTATTTTTATGTATTTTTATGCTTCATATAGGTATCTCAAAGATATTTGAGGTTGTATGGCTCAATACGTGCAAATAGAGGACATCCCAGGCTCCAGTGTTAAGTTTGGACACTTGCCGTTAAAGTCCGTCAAAGGTTTCAATGCACAGCAGCCTAACAGAGAGTAACAGAAGCTAACGGTGGACTGAATTGCAAGAGCTGGAGAGGGATGGACTACGGCAGCCGCATTATAAAAGCCAGGGGCACCGGAGCAATTCTCTGAAAATCAGCCCTTCATTAATGCGTTGTCAAGAAGATAGCTAGCCACGTCACCCGCCTTCCTAGTGATGACACGCGCGTCCTCCATTCTGGGTCGGATCTGCCTGCGGCTTTCCTGCCCCATCCGGCCCACATGAAGCCATTCCAGCCCACTTCCCTCTCTCCTTCTAGCCGATTTCCCACCTGAGCGACCTGCAACCACCCGAACTCCATGACCCTGACCCTGCCGCGACACGTTCTCATTTTCTTGCCCTTTTTTGCCTCCAAAACTTTACTGAACTTCCTAAACTACCCTTTATTGCCCCAGCAAAAAATTGGGGAGAATCTGGGAGCTCATTTTTTCGTGCAGAACAACTAAAACAAAGGCTGAAAAACCAAGAGATTGGGCTGGTGAACAGGAAGGAGCCTTCAGGTTTTAGGGCAACAGCCCTAAAACTTTCCCAACCTCCATTAATTCCATTCTTCCACCTTTCCACCTAATACAAAATGCACCCATTTTGAAGGCTTGGAGCATCAAATCAAGGGTCAAGGGAGCAAGATTACGTAAAGTCAACCAAGATTTGCAACATTAATTGGTTTAATTCTTTCACCTCTTTATTTATTTTAATGTTGTAATTTTTGGAGAAACTTTGCAATTATCTTGATACCTTGATGATGAGTTAAATATATTTTTGGATTGTGATTTTTATCTATGTTGAATGTGATGTTTTAATTTAATTTCTCTCTATTTGATGCATTACTCATATATTTTTGGTTATTATCATTGTGTGTTTAATGCTTTTAATGAAGTCATGAATCATTAAATGAACCCTAGAATGATAGGATACGAAGCGAAAGCCCTTCCTATTATTCTGAAAATGGTGATAATTGTTTACGTCTCTAAGGCACATCGATTGTCGAAGGTCGTAGATAGTCATTGAGTGCTTGATCTACCACGCGACTATTTTCTCCCCTAGGTTATATGTTGCGATGATATGAGCCCCTAACAAGGATGGGTGATAGCTAGGTTTTCTATACGTAGCGAAAGGCTGTAGAATATATTAGTGCGCACCCGACTACCGAAAATTTGAGTTAAGAAAAATATAGAGAGTTAAATTAAACATTGACTAGACTAGAAATATCACAATCCTATTTTTTTCAACCTCGATTTGATGTTGCCGTCGTTTCATTGTCGTGTTAATTTAGTTTACTTTCTTGCCTTTATTTTGTTTATTTTATTTTTATTTTTAATTAAATTTCCGTTAGCTTAGATAAAATTAGGTGTGCCCAATTTTAATACTTACGATTTGTTTCTAGCTCTCTCCTCGTGGGATCGACTCGTACTTCAAACTTTATTACTTGATACGACCGGGTAATCTTGCCCGTGTTGCGTTCGCGCACATCATCATACATCAAACAGTTTACATGCCTAACAAGATAACACACAAAATGGATCTATTTTAAATCAAACACACAAACACAATGAAGAATAAGAAAACACTTGTGAAACTGAAGATTGACAGACGAAGAGGAAAAATAGTGGAAAGTTAAGGTGGTGGATTAATTGAATCAAATGTGAAATATACATGTGTTTTTCACCACCCAACTTCTCCACGCTCGTCCTCTCCATTTGTAGACACCTCAATTTCGTACCCCTGGTATATGACATGTCATAAAATATCAAGACCTATTAAAAGGACTAACGAATGTCAAGTTACATGGTCGAAAATTCAAAAGGAAAAGAAGAATGCATAACAATGAATTGTAGGGGGCCAAAGTGCCAAAAATGAGACAAAAAAAGGTTGTGGGCGCTGCCCATAACCCTCCTGGGTGCCGGGTCCACAAGCTCCATAGTTAACTCCCACACCTTCCTGTGAGTGCCCTGGATTTTTACGACCCTTTCCTCGCTGATGAAGGCGAGTGGTTTCAAAATCTTTTAAGCGCGTGGAATACGTCGGCCTCAATTGTGGACTCAAAATATGATAAATAGAGTCGTCATATTTATTTTAAAGAAAAACAAAGAAAACCAAATGCAACCAGATTTGTAAAGGGTTCGGAGGCTAATTTACGAGGTGAGAAGGGGTACTCGCCCTTTCGGTCTCAAATAATTTTTGGCTAAAATTTACTTTTTTATATTTATGTAACAGATGAAATAAAACATTTAAATAAATAAATATATATATATATTAATCAGTGTTCTAAAACTCTCCGCTTAGCTCCGCCTAGGCGCTAGGCCCCTCTCTACCGCCGCGACTTTCTTAGTCACCGCCTAATCGACCAAGTCGGCGTCTATGCCAAACCTCGCCGATCTTAATTTATTTTTGTAGCTTTGATTTTGTGACATGTAGTGACCGGAGAAGAAAGGGGAAGTGGTAATGGTGAGGCAGAGAGGGAGGTAATGGGGGGAGAACTGGAAATATATATATATATATATATATATATATATATATATATATATATTTAGTTCTAAACTTGGCTGATTTATTGCTTTGGGTTGTTGAGAATTGAGATTAATGGTAGGTTTGTATATTTTTGTTTATTTCACAAATATAGAAAAGTGTTTGATAAAATGACAAACATAAAAAAAAAATTAAATTTGTATTCAATGTGTTGGATCTTTGATATAAATTATCAAAAAATGATAATTATTCCTTAATTCTAGGCCCCGATTAGTCCCCTAGGCGCTAGGCGCTTGTGTGATGCCTAGCGACCACCTAACGATTTCTAGAACCTTGATATATATATATATATATATATATATATATATATATATATATATATATATATATATATATATATATATATATATATATATATATATATATATATATTATTACAAATTTTTAACAGCCTCCTTCCTAGAGTTACAAATACATTTATAAAATTTTGGCCATAATAATGGCTCTTTTTAGTGCTATTTTTCTATAGAAATTCGGGCAGCATAGCTGCTTATTTTCTTCACATTGGGCTAATCTAAATAACACTTTTATATATTAAAAACTTTAAATAGCATACATCTTGAAACGTGGGGTTTTTATCCCGTACCAACTAGCTTCTAGTAGATTCTAGGATGCTGTGAGTGCCCTAGGGATTGTTGCATTTCATCCTCCCTTATTTAGGGGAAAACGAAATTCAAGAAACATAACGCTTTTTTCATTCAATCTTCTCTTGTTTAGGGGAAAACGAAATTAAAAAGGACAAAAAAAAAGTTATAAAGAGCGCATGGAATACGCCAGGCCTCATTGTGGACTCAAAATGTGTTAAACAGAGTTGCAATCTATATTTTAAGGAAAAACAAAGAAAAATAAAATGTAACCAGATTTGAAAAAGAGTTCAGAGGCTAAGTTACGAGGTGGGAAGGTGTTAGGCACCCAACTCGCCCTTTCGGTCTTAAAACAAGTTTTTTTTTTGGCTAAAATATGTTTTTCTTATATTTATTTAACAAATAAAATAAGACATTTAAACATATATATCTGTATCTATATTATTACAAACTTGCAGCAGTCTCCTTTCAGGAGTTACAAATATATTTATAAATATTTGGCCATAATAATTATTATTTTTAGTGCTATATTTTTTATAGAAATTCGGGCAGCATAACTGCTTATATTTATTACATTGCATCGGCTTAAATAACACTTTTAAATAAATAAAACTTTAAATAGCCGACCTTTTGAAGCGTGAGGGTTTTATCTCGTACCAACTAGCTTCTAGTAGATTTTAGGGTGCGATCGCTCTGTCCTTCTGGGAGAGGGAGTCTTTTTACTGTTGTTTTGCTGTTGCGGAGATTCGAGTAGAGTAACTGCTTCCGAAAGTTGCTTTCTGGCCTCAGGAACCTGGTGAAACAACTGCTTGCTTTTTTGCTGTTATTTTCTTGCTGACGGCGGAAATCAGACAAAGCAACTGCTTACTTTTTGCGGATTTGACGTCTGGATTTAGGCAGGGCAACTGCTCTTTTTGATATTTTTGGACCAGAGAAATAGGGTGGAATCCTAGCAGGGCAACTAGGTTTCACTTTGACCGGTTAGTTTTGTGTTTGGGGAAAATTTGACGGAGCTTTGGGACTAGAGGAGGAAAACTCTCAAAGCGTACTCTCAGAACTCACTACAGAGAGAATTTAACTGCGTGATCGCGGTGTGTGAAAACTGTGTATGTAAACTGTCTTCTTTCACTGAAGCTGGGGCCTTCTATTTATAGGTTGGAGAAGGCTTTCCTTCATCGTTAAAATTTATCATTCTGTATTTCATCATCTTATACCGCGTGATGAGAGAGTTGTACCGGAGGCAAACTGCTACAGTGCCTTGAGCACTATTGGGCGCCACCCATAAGGATGGTGGGCGCGGCGCCAGGGAGCTCAATGGGTGGCGCTATTGGCTTTTTGGGTTTTGTTTCTGGCACTTAGGCCCCCTACATTTCACTGTTTGCGCATCCTGCTTTTTCTTTTGCACTTTTAACCCCGTAACTTGACATTCATTAGTGTTTAACAGGTCTTGACATCTCTTGTCATGTTACATACCAGAGGTACGAAATTGGGGTGTCTACAGAGCCCCTTAACGATGGATTTTATGGATAACCCGAAGCTTACCGAATAAACGAACATCATTGATAAGAAATAGACTCCCAAATTTCGTGGAAATTATAATGGGGAGTAATGCAAGAGGTAGGAGTTATAATGCAACATTTTATAGGGTGCAGTTCAAATCTCATATACCCTAGACATATTTAGTCGGTTATGGCAGGTTATCGTAGTTTTTAAGCAGATATGCAAATTAAATGCTCTAATCGTCGCACCTATCGAAATAGGCTACCTACGTATCCCTTTCTAAGGAATCAGACCAAACGTAGTTCGACCTCATGCAAACAAACAATAAACATTAGGTGAGATGGATGGTGTGTTTCACCCAGAATAGGCAAAACTGGTGGGACTCGGCTGCGTTTCGCCTAGAATAGGAAAAACCAGTGGGACTCAGCTGCGTTTCACCCAGAATAGGAATAGGAAAAACTAGTAGGACTCGGCTGCGTTTCGCTCAGAATAGGCAAAATCGGTGGGACTCGACTGTGTTTAGCCCAGAACAGGCAAAACCGGTGGGACTCGGCTGCGTTTCGCCCATGATAGGCAAAACTGGTTCAACTCGGCTGCGTTTTGCCCAGAATAGGTAAAACAAGTGGGACTCGACTGCGTTTCGCCCACAATAGGCAAAACCGGTGCAACTCGGCTGCGTTTCGCCCAGAATAGGCAAAACCGTGGGACTCGCCTGTGTTTCGCCCAGAATAGGCAAAACCGGTGCAACTCGGCTATGTTTCGCCCATAATAGGAAAAACCTGTGGGACTCGGCTGAGTTTCGCCCAGAATAGGCAAAACCGGTGGGACTCGGTTGCGTTTCACCCAGAAAAGGCAAAACTAGCGAGACTCGGCTGCGTTTCACCCAGAATAGGCAAAACCGGTGGGACTCGACTGCGTTTCATGCAAAATAGGCAAAAATGGTGGGACTCGGCTGCGTTTCACCCAGAATAGGAAAAACCGGTGGGACTCGGCTGCGTTTCCCCCATAATAGGCAAAACTGGTGAGACTCGATTGCGTTTCGCCCGGAATAGGCAAAGCTGGTGCCACTTCTAAATGCCCTTTCCTCAAAATAGGGAAGGTTGATGCCACTTCTTAAAATACATCTTCCCCAGAATAGGAAAAATGATGCCACTTTTAAAACGCATTTTCCTCAGAATAGGGAAAACGATACAACCTTTAAAAAGTGTTTCCCCCAGAATAGGGGAAACGATACCTTTTTTTCAAACGTGTTTCCCCCAGAATAAGGAAAACGATGCCATCTTTTAAAATGCGTCTTCCCCAGAATAGGGAAAACGATGCCACCTTTTAAAACGTGTCTTCCCCAGCATAGGGAAAACGATGCCACTTTTCAAAATGTGTTTCCCCCAGAACAGGGAAAATGATGCCACTTTTCAAAACGGGCTTTCCCCAGCATAGAGAAAACTATGTCACTTTTCAAAACGGGCTTTCCCCAGCATAGGGAAAGCGATGCAACTTTTCAAAACGCGTTTTCACTAGAATAGGGAAAACGATGCCACTTTTTAAAACGCGTTTCCCCCAGAATAGGGAAAACGATATCACTTTTCAAAACGCGTTTTCCCCAAAATAGGGAAATCGATGCCACCTTTTTAAAAGGTGTTTTCCCCAGCATAGGGAAAACGATGCCACTTTTCAAAACGCGCTTTCTCCCAGCATAGGGAAAACTATGCTACTTTTTAAAACGCGTTTCCCCCATAATAGGGAAAGCGATGATGCTTTTCAAAACAGGCTTTCCCCAGCATAGGGAAAGCGATACTGCTTTTCAAAACGAGCTTTCCCTAGCATAGGAAAAGCGATGCAGCTTTTTTAAAACGCGTTTCCCCCATAATAGGGAAAACGATGTCACTTTTAAAAACGTGTTTCCCCTAAAATAGGGAAAACGATGCAACCTTTAAAATAGGCTTTCCCCAGCATAGCGAAAGCGATGCTGCTTTTCAAAATGGGCTTTCCTCAGCATAGGGAAAGCGATGCTGCTTTTCAAAATGGGCTTTCCCCATAATAGGAAAAGCGATGCGATTTTTTTTAAAACGGGCTTTCCCCAGCATAGGGAAAGCGATGCTGCTTTTCAAAATGGGCTTTCCCCATAATAGGAAAAGCAATGCGATTTTTTTAATACGGGCTTTCCCTGAATAGGGAAAGCGATGCAGCTTTTCAAAATGGGCTTTCCCCATAATCGAGAAAGTGATACGATTTTTTTTAATGTGCTTATCCCAAGATAGGAGCAGCGATGCAATTTTTTTTAAAGTGCTTATTCCAGCATAGGAGAAGTGATGATTATGAAGTGTTGTGGCAGAATGCTGTCGATGATCGGCTTGTGTAGCTTTTGATGATGCTGCTGAGGATCTTTGGGAGGTGGTCCTTGGCAAGATGCTGGTAGAACATTTATATTTTTTCAAGGGCCGATGCGGCAGAAGACCTGATAAGATGCAGTAAAAGGATGCAAACTAAAGATGCAAGCATGCAAATGAAACTTTTTTTTTTCTTAAAAAAAGGACTTTTTAATGTGCATGTGTGTCATCCGTTTCTTAAACATGTTAAGACAAGATAAGCCAAGGTGATGGAAATGTAATATAAGAGCTTGAGATGTGGCTTCTGGTTGGCTTTGAAGGGTTATGAGCATAGGAGTTGATGGTGATATTTGAGATGAAGGTGGGTGAAGTTTAGGGTTGCTTTTCAGTTTTTTGAATAATGCATCATTCAAGAAATGAATTCAATCAGGACTAGTGAGTCCTACTAATCGATGCCTTTGAGGGACCACTTTTTTTTTTTTTTGTGCTCTAACTTTTGCCTAGGCTGCCCTTTCGGGTTTTCAACCTAGCGAGCCTTTACCTCATAGGGAGCCGGTCTTTCAATGCATGTGAAGATAACCCGCTTATACTTGAGGGATCAAGCCTTTGTAGCTTCTTCGTTTCTTCTGGTGAGATGAAAAGGACACTGTTTTTGAGGAATAATGAGATCCTTTATGTACTGAAATAAGTTCAGCGGGAGAAGCCCCAGGATGAATTTGATCAACCAATATTCTTGTTGTTTCTCATTGTATCTTGATTTGCATTTATTCATTCATTACATTAGGTTTTGTACATAGTGGCTAAATGAGCTGCGTACCAGTTAGCGTGGCAACTGTGTACAAGAACTTTTCCTTAGAATAGTTTTTCTAGACTTCACAGGTTCACCGGAAGACTTTGGCTAAAGGCTTCAACGGAAGACTTCAAGCATCCTCCAGCGATACATATCGTGCCAGTGATACATAAGTCTTAATTACTGTTTAACAAGTGCTTATCTTCATCTTATGTTTGTTCCAGCGACACGACGTTGGGATTTCGTGTTGGAATCCGGGTTGGGTCGTGACACGGATAAGTCGCTAGCATACCCTAAGGGAGTGGTTGAGAATGTGCTTGTGAAAGTTGACAAACTAATTCTTCCGGCGGATTTCGTGGTGCTTGACATGGAAGAGGATAGTGAGATTCCAATCATTCTTGGAAGACCACTCTTGGCTACCGGTAGAGCTTTAATTGATGTGGCGAAGGGAGAGCTTACAATGAGGGTGCATGATCAACAAGTCACATTTAATGTCTTCAAGCCCATCAAGTACTCGGAGAAATTGGAAGATTGTGCAAGAGTGGAGGTGTTTCAAAAATTGAAAGGAGAAAGATCTCATGATAATATTCCTAAGAGTCGGGTTGAGCAAACTTGTGAGAAGGTGGTGATTGAGCCGAAAAAAATGAAAAAAATGTGATGATGAGAAGGGAAGGTATGTAATTCCTTCAAGAAGAAAGAAAGCAAAAAAGTCGTCTTTGGATGTGGCACAACTACCATCCAATGTGGTTAAGTGGAAAAAAATCATAGTGGAGGCACCAATGATGGAAGCAATGTTTAAAAATGGTGCCAAGAAAGCTTCTCCAATTGGTAGCGCTCAAGTGAAGGTTCGAGTGCTTCTCCATGATCCTCCAAAGGCCGATGCGGGAGAATAAGTCAAGCTAAAGACTTTAAATTAGAACTATTCATATCGGTTATCTCTTCCCTCTCTTTTTATTTATTTGTTTTACGATTTTTGTATTTATATGTATGTGTCGCTTTTCGAAGCCCTCCCGAGTTTGTGGGTTTATAGGGAGGTGTATATAGTGTCCCCTCGCAAAAATATTTTTCTTTTTATTTGCTTTTCATGGGGTTGTAGTGATTGTTGCCTTGCCTTGGTATGCTCATGAACATTGAGGGCAATGTTCGGTTCTAAGTTTGGGGGTGGGGTTAGCATTATTTTTGCCCTCGATTTTTTAGAAAATTTTGAAAATTTTTAGAAAATTTCAAGCTAGTTTGGACCCCATTAATTATGCTTTGATCATTCATCTCATCACTTTGGCGCTCATTGAGTTGTATGTGCATTATTTTCTTGGATTTGGCCTTAAGATTATTATATGCATACTTGAGGATATTTTGTGATTTTTGTGCTAGCCTTTCCCTCATTCATGTTAAATAGCGCCCATGTGTGGATCTCTTGATAATTTTTTTTAAGCTAAGCTCTAGCTTTGGTTGTGCATGTGTTATGAGTATCTTGTTGTGAGTTTTGATATCGTTAGATGATCTTGAAATTGATGAATAGCTTGGCTTGTGAGTATGACAATAGCATGATATAGGCCATGTTTGACTCGTTTGTGCCATATCGACCTACCCTTGTTCATATTAAATCCCTAGTGTCTCATTTGAGCCTTAATAAAAGAATGGTGTGTGCAAGAGCACACAATGACCCCCATTCGCCTTCATTTCTATCACCTACATTGACTTATCCCATGAGCCTATACACTTTATCAAACCCTTTGAGAGAGCACTTTGTGAAATGAATTTCTAAATTTATGTCTTGGAGGGAATGTGAGCTTCATGGAAGTGTTGTTCTTCATGTATTGGTGTGGTGTAGTTTTTAATTTTGGTTGATGAGTTGGGGATTGTTTATCTTGTAAAAAGGGGCCCTTGATATATAAAAAAAAAGAATCAAAAGTAAAGGGTAGCCCAAAATTATGAACCATTTGTGCTTTAAAAGTTATTCAAAGAGGGGTATTGTGGGATGAAAAAAATCATTTGTGGTAGTTTTATATACTCTCAACCCCAAGTTCTTAATATAAAAATAAAAAAAAAGAAAAAAGAAAAGAAGAAGCTAAGTTTGGTGGTTGTTGAGAAGAATGGTGAGTTATGATGAAGTATGTTGTTTCATGAAGTTAGACTTGAGTATGATTTTGAAGGCTTCACTTGTGCTCTCTTGTCTTGATTTCCTTCCCTTCATTTGTAGCTCAACCTTGGCCTAAAGTTACAAGCTTTCCAAAAGTCCTATTGATATTGTCATGCCATGAGTTTTTGCCTTGTGAAGTTTATATCTCTTTCGGTTTCATGCCTTATGATTGGTATTTCATTGAACGTTCAATCCTAGCTAGAGTGATGCTATTTAGTCATGGGCTTGTGCTTCATGTTTTTAAGTAAGTGTTTGAGGAAAGTTTGCTAGCATTGAAATCACATCATACCTTGGTTATGCATTTTTATAATCTTGAGTTTGATTTCTTTCATGGTAATGCATGTGGGATGTTGATTGAGTGCCTTCTTCATTCCATCGTTGTTTCGAGCTAATCCATAATCCATATCTCTCTTTGCTTGGGACGATCAAAGCTTAAGTTTGGGGGTGTTGATAAGCTTGTAATTTTCCTATTATTTTCATTAATTTTCCAGAATTTTATTGGTTATTTTGAACAGAAAAGTAAGGAGGAACTGGAAGCAGCCACCATTCCATCCATTTTCATTCTACTCATTGTTCTTCCATTAGTGTTCAAGTCAAGAAAGCCAAAGGAACTTCAATCATCTCCTTCATTGTAAAGTATTATCCATTTTAATTTATATTTTTATTTAATGATGATACTTTTGATTGAAGATTTGATTTATTTCCTTAGCATTATGAACTAAATTAATTGCCTAGGGTTTTGATATAGATTGGCTTGGATGTTGTGATTTTAATTTGGGTTATTGCTATTAATTGTTATTCACTTATTTTTTGGGTATTATGTTGTGTTCTTAATGCTTGTATTGATTTGATCACCCAATACATGATTTCAAAAATTACTTGATGCATGAAAATGATTTTGTAATTTTGGAAAATACAACATAGTTGTTTTGGGTTGGGTTAGTCTAAGTTATTAATCCTCTTTAAAATAGTCAATTGAGGTTTTGTGTTTGGAAGCGATTAGTTGGATAAATTCATATGTAGCGAAAGCCCATGAATTTATACCGTTAATTTGCACCGTTATATGAAGCGAAAACCCTTAATGGTGATTTTTGAATCCCCGACTTCCAAAAATAGAATAGTTTTAATAGCAACCCCTTATTAAATCACAACGGAAGAGCCAATTGAAAGTCAAAACCCTAGATCCTCTCTCATTGAAGTCAGCCTCAATTTAATATTGCTATATTGAATTTCTTGTTTTAGCTTAATTAATTAGTTAATTCACTAAAAATTGATCATCTAAATATAGTTAAAATTGCAACGTGCTTGGTACTCATTAAAAACAACCTAATTGCTTCCTCGTGGGATCGACACTCTACTTTATCACTGTATTACTTGTTTGACCGGGTAATCTTGCCCGCGTTGTGTTCACGCACCAACAAGTTTGAAGTCTTCTGAAAAGAGCGGTGACTAGATCATATGTCTCATCTTTAGAATTCATTGTCTCGATCCATGTGAATCTCGAGTAGTCATCAACTACTACAAGTGTATACTTGTCTCCGAAGATACTGAGTGTAGTGATTGGTCCAAAGTGATCCATGTGTAGAAGTTGAAGAGGTCTGGAAGTTGACATAACTGACTTGCTTTTGAAGGAAGACTTGGAGAGTTTTCCAAACTGGCAGGCTTTACAATTTCTGTTGTGGTCGGCAGACACCGTAGGAAGACCTTTGACAAGTCCATCTTTGGAGAGCTTGGAGAGGTACTTAAGGTTGAGGTGATTGAGAAGCTTGTGCCAGAGCCAACTATTGTCACGAATGGTGTTCGCAACTAGGCAAAGGCTGGAGGATCTTCCTAGAAGATTTAAGTCCACGACATAGACGTTTCCTTGTATATTGCCAGTCAACAATGTTGAGCATGATTCACGATCTTTGATGAGACATTGGTTGGAGGAGAATTGGTAGATGAGACCTTTGTCGCATAATTGGGATATGCTCAGGAGATTATGCTTTAAGCCATCCACTAGAAAGTAGACTTCTGTTCCCTGTCATGTGCCTTGAACAACCACTATCGAGGTACCAGATGTCCTTATTATGGAAGGCCGTACTAGCAGGATGTCATGTACCACTGAATGCAAATCTTCTGGCATCCATTACTGGAAATCCTGCTGAAGTATCAAAAGAAGAATCAGAATGGACTGAGGACGATAGAAAGCTAGTGGAGCTAGATAGTAAAGCCATCAACATCATAACTAGCTCACTAGACACCATTACTTACCAATAAGTGATCCGGTGTACCAATGCCAAAGAGATGTGGGAAGCTCTTATTGAATACTTGGAAGGAGACCAAGATACAAGAGACAACATGAAGTACACCTTCATCCAGCAATTTAATTATTTCAAGAAGGATCCCAAGGAGACCTTGAGACAAGCATACGATCGATTCAGTGAGGTAATAAATAGTTGTTTTTCTCTTGGTAAAATATATGACAAGAAAGAAATGAACATGAGATTTCTAGGCTCTCTAGGTAGTCTATGGCATGTTAAGACTACCGCCATGAAGGAATCTAAGAACTTGAATGAAATGACTCTTCGTAGTCTCTATGCAAGTTTAAAGATTTACGAGCTTGAAGTTAATCAAGCTCTAGAGCAGGACAAGCAGTTCAGAGCTTTGTCCTTGCTAGCCATGGTACAAGAAGAAACCCCAGTTGAAAACAAACCTTCTACTTCCTCCAGTGAAAACGATTTTCTTTAAGATGAACAATTTGCCATGTTCGTTAAATGTTTTAAAAATTTGCAAAATATGGAAAGAAGGACACACACCAGCAGCCTTTTAGAAAATTTGTTGAAGGCACATCTAACATTGAGCTTGTGTGTTATAACTGTAGAAAACTTGGTCATTTTGCATCTAAATGTCCGAAGCCAAAATTTGATGCATACAGAAAGCCTCCTTATAAAAAATTTCAAAAAGGTATGCTGGTAGAAGACATTGAAGAGAGACATGTTGCTACACGGTTTGAGACAGATTCAGAAGAGGATGAGGATGATTGTGAGCAAGCTAACATATGCTTAATAGCTCATGAATCAAGTCTCATCTATGACTTTGAACATGAAGTTGAAATCTCACCTAGTTCCTTCGTAAAAGGTGAGATCAATTGTAAAAACTTCAGTAAAGAAAACTGCTCAAGGATAGTCAAGAAATACTTGAGGAGTTCAACTCTTTCAGTATCATATGTAAAACTCACAAAGAACTTTGAAAAGCTTGCTGCTGAGAAATCTGTGCTGGCAGCTGAGATTCAAACTCTCAATAGCTATCAAAAGGAGAATATCAAGCTAAAAGGAGAAAGCAAAATTCTTTGTGACAAAGTTGATTGCCTAATTGAGCACATCAAAGAGCTGGACCTTGAGAAAATTGCCTTGCAAAAGACAATTGACTTCTGGAATAGCTATAAGGAAACCTTTGAAGGAATCCTCTCTAGCCAAAAGCAAAGTGTAGATAAATCAGGCTTAGGCTATAATGATGAGCCCAACATTGCATGCTCTTCTGTCACAGAGAAAGGTGAATCCTCCAAACTGCCAATGATACTACCTTCTCCAAACAGACCTTCAGGGACAAGGGTAAACATGGACTTGGCTATACAAGTGTACCATATGTTTACCCCAAGGCTCACAAAGGGAAAGCCAAAAAGACTGTCTCTAATGAGAAGCTTGAGAAAGGAAGGGTAGAGAACTCAAAGTTTATCGACAATAGCTCTGCTAAAGCAAAGTCTGCTGGCGGTAGACCTAGAAAATCTCTGCTGGTACCTGTCAAATTTGTCTATGAAATGGCTAAGGCACCCAAGTTAATTGACAATAAACTTAAAGGAATTCTATCGAATCCTCCTAAAAAGGTTAACAACAGACCGGCCAAGGCTAAGTCTGCTGGTAACAAATCAAGGAAGATTCAACAGAAACCAATTAAGCCTACTGTCAACAGGCTAGCTGAACCCAAGACTACTGTTGGGAAGAAGGAAAGTCACAAGCACTCTACAACTAAAGCTAATCACAGTCCTCCATGGAACTTTCATCTATGTCATTCTTGCAATTGTTTAGGGCATCTGGCCCCAGAATACCTGCTAAGGTTCACACCAAAATCTGAGAGACCTAGTTCTCTCAAGGTTAGGCAGATATGGTTCCCAAAAGGTTGCTAATCCCCAAAACCCAAAAGAAAATAAAGGGGACCTTGTTTCTTTGACTTTTTCAGGTCTGCTTCATGACTATAGATTCAAATGATAAGGACATTTGGTACCTCGATAGTGGTTGTTCAAGGCACATGATAGGGAACAGAAGTCTACTCTCAGATATAGGTGAAGCTAAAGGTCCTACGGTGATTTTTGGCGACAATGCTAGAGGGAAAACAATTGGGTATGACTCAATCACTAGAGGAAGTCTCTTCATCAACAAAGTTTCTCTAGTGAATGGCTTAAAGCATAATCTCTTGAGCATATCCCAATTATGCGACAAATGTCTCATTTGCAATTCTCTTCCAACCAATGTCTCATCAAAGATCGTGAATCATGCTCAACATTGCTGACCGGCAATAGATAAGGAAACGTCTATGTCGTGGACTTAAATCTTCTAGGGAGATCCTCCAGCCTTTGCCTAGTTGCGAACAACATTCGTGACAACAGTTGGTTCTGGAACAAGCGTCTCAGTCATCTCAACTTTAAGTACCTCTCCAAGCTCTCCAAAGATGGGCTTGTCAAAGGTCTACCTACGGTGTCTGCCGACCACAACAGAAGTCGCAAAGCTTGCCAGTTAGGAAAACTCTCCTAGTCTTCCTTCAAGAGCAAGTCAGTTATGTCAACTTCCAGACCTCTTCAACTTCTCCACATGGATCTCTTTGGACCAATCACGACAGTCAGTATCTCTAGAGACAAGTATACACTTATAGTAGTTGATGACTACTCGAGATTCACATGTATTGAGACAATGACTTCAAAAGATGAGACATATGATCTGGTCACCGCTCTTTTCAGATGACTTCAAACTCAAAATCTTGAAGACATAAGTTACATCAGATTAGACAACGACACCGAATTTAAAAACAACGGTGTTGAAAGATATTGTGATGACCACGGGATCGACCACAATTTTTTCGCTGCCGGAACTCCTCAACAAAATGGTGTAGCTGAACGGAAGAACAGAACACTCATTGAAGCAACAAGAACTATGCTGTCAGAAGCTAGACTTCCGAAATACTTCTGGGCAGAAGCTATCAAATCTGCTTGTTTCACTCAGAATCGAACCCTGGTAAAAAAATTTCATAATAAAACTCCATATGAAATATGGAGAGGAAGAGCCCCAAATATAGGATTTTTCAAAATCTTTTACTGTAAATGTTTTATTCTATATAATGGAAGAGAATATATAGGCAAAATTTGTTTCAAAATCATACGAAGGAATTTTTCTGGGCTATTCCAAACATTCAAAAGCATTTCGCATTTTTAACAAAACTTCTTTGAAAATCTTAGAATCTGTGCATGTTACTTTTGATGAATATGATTTATTAGAGCCACGAGTGGCTCCAAACATTGCTGATGATTTTGATGATGTTGAGACAGGTACAAACAAAGAAGCTTCTCCTTCTCCTCAGAATCCTCCAACTGCAGACTCTTCAAGATCTGCGAATCCAGCACCGGCAGACTCAACTCTGCTGATACCTCTTCCAACCCTTCTGTTGACCCTGCACCCATCTCTTCTGTTCTACCTCAAACACCTTTGCAAATCACTCACCCTTCTTGTTCACCAGAAAATGAAGGTCTCGAAGATTCTACCTCTTTTAAACTCGATTTTGGTGAATCACCTACTCTACCTTCTCCAGATTCTCTAAGGGAAGAACTCACCTGAAGTGATCTTCCTCCAGCTATTATTGAAACAAGAGATCACCCCATCTCTCAAATCATTGGTGATCTCATCAACTCAGGAGTTCGTACGAGAAGTAATGTTAGAAATGAGACTATGTTTGCTTTCACATTCGTGTCTGAAATCGAGCCAAAGAAGATTGATGAAGCTATCAAAGACCATTACTGGATTGAGGCTATGCAAGAAGAGCTGAAGCAGTTTGATAGATGCAAAGTGTGTAGCTTAGTTCCAAGACCTAGTGGCCATCCAATTATAGGCACCAAATGGGTATTCAGGAACAAGAGAGATGAAGATGGGAATGTCACCAGAAACAAAGCTAGACTGGTTGCTCAAGGCTACCGATAGGAAGAAAGAATTGACTTCGATGAAAACATTTGCTCCTATTGCTAGACTAGAGGCAATCAGACTCTTTCTAGACTATGCGTCATTCATGGACTTCAAAGTATATCAGATGGATGTAAATAGTGCCTTTCTCAATGGAGATCTTCAAGAAACGGTATATGTTGAACAACCTCCAAGTTTTGTCATCCAAGACAAATAGGATCAAGTGTACCGACTCAAGAAAGCACTCTACGGCTTCAAACAAGCTCCCAGAGCTTGGTTTGAAACTCTTTCCAAGTTCTTAATTGAACAAGGATTCGTGAGAGGAAGAATAGACACAACTCTGTTCATCCTCAAACATAAAGGTCATTCTTTTTTGGTACAAATCTATGTGGACGACATCATCTTTGGATCCTCCAATCAAAGCCTGTGCAAAAGATTCGAGAAGCTGATGCAAAGCAAGTTCGAGATGAGCATGATAGAGAGCTCACCTACTTTCTAGGACTTCGATTCAATGGACTTGACGATCTTCATCAGCCAAACCAAATATGCAAAGGAATTTATCAATAAATTTGGTATTGATTCAGCTAAAGGATTCGATAGTCCAATGTCTACCGACTGCCATTTTGACAAGATGAAAAGGGAAAACAAGAGAACATGACCAAGTATAGAGGAATTATAGGTTCACTTCTTTACCTTACTGCGAGTGAACCTGATATAATGTTTGTTGTTTGTGTTTGTTCTAGATTTCAGGCAGATCCAAAGGAATCACATTTTCTTGCTGCTAAACATATCATCAGATATGTTTCAACGACTACAAATCTGGTTATCTGGTATTCAAAAAGGAACAACTTCGATCTAGTTGGGTACTCAGATGCAAACTATGCAGCCTGCAAAGTTAGCAGAAGAAGCAGAAGTGGGACTTGTCAATTTCTTGGCAATAGACTTGTCTTATGGTCATGCAAGAAGCAAGGATCAGTTGCAAACTCAACCACGAGGCGAATACATTCTTTGCCCTGTTGCTCTCAACCATTATGGATGAAGAAGTAACTAGTGGACTACAACATGAAGACTGCAAATTGTCCCATTATGTGTGACAACACTTCTGCAATTTCAATCTCAAAGAATCCAGTGATGCATTCAAAGACAAAACACATTGATATCCGTTATCATTTCCTCAAGGATCATGTGGAAAAAGGTAACATCAGCTTGGAATATGTTCCAACTGAACATCAATTGGCTGATATTCTCACCAAGCCACTGGATGCCACCATGTTTGCTTACTTAAGGTGATATCTTGGTATGATTGATCCTACAGCTTAAAGTTTATTTTTAAGTTTTTCAAGTTTTCTTTCATACAGGCAGACTTAATCGCTACTAACCGGCAGACTTAATCACTACATTATCACCAGGTTAGTACTTTAATTGTTTAGCCTATTAAAGGGTAAAAGTTTTTCTAAAAAGATAAAGGGGTTAAAGGTCAATTTTTGTTATTTTGAAAATATCTTAAGTAAAAAGCCTTTTGATAGACACCTGTCAATCATCCAATGCATTTTTGCTAAAAAGACTTTTCTCATCCTTTAAATAGACTTTGAACCACATTTTCAAACCTTTACGAACCCTCTCTCTCAAATTTTCTCTCTCTACTCAAACCCTCCTCTCTTCTCTGTAACTGCTTCCTCTCTCTTCGTCTAGTCTTTGCTTCTTCTTCCTTACAGCAACAATGGTAAGCGTTTCTTAACTCATTAGTTTACTATCTTTTGTCTTATGCTTAAAATTTCCTTTTTGAGTCACATTATTGAGGAATCCGAAAAGACTCTTTGCGTATCTTGATGGTTTCGCCATTGTTGTTCCTTCAATTCACTGAAACCAACAGTTTTCTCTGTACTTTGAATACTAATTTTTCTGTGAATCATCTGTTAATGTTTCTTTGTTTTTAACTATCCAAACATTCAAGGGTTTCAAATTTTTTTAGTCTGAAAATTTATTTTATTTCTTAAAAATGAAATCTTTGGTTGTTTGTTCTATCTCGAGAAAAGCCCTAATTACTGAAAATGATTTCTGTAGGTAAAATCACTGCTGCAAGTCTAATGGCAAGAAAAAGGTGCTTGACCCGAGAAAGCGTCATTCACCCTAGTCCATCCATCAACCTCCAAGGATATCCTCTTTATCCTGCTGCTCATGATATCATTCTGACGTTGGACCCCAAGATGTACCTGCTAGGCATGTGCATTGACCTACTGACAGTTCGCGCATTTGCTGTCGGAGCCAAAATGTGTGACGACATGAACGAGTTCGGGATTCTCCCCCTCTTCTGTCTCCACGACGAGGACTACATCATCTCTCTCACTGAAGAATTCTACCAGCGAATGGAAATCAACCCCAAGACTCCGTCTGTCATTCGAGGATGGATTCGTGGATTTCCTGTTTCTCTCTCTGCCAAAGTAATCTCCAGGATTATTGGTGTTCACTACGGCGGAGACATGGAGCTATCCATTGCTGAGGCTGACAAAGCCTGGGAAGCAATGAGGGGAATCAACACTCCAAGGGAACCTCAAGGCAAAATGTTGAGGAACGTCTTTCCCTTGGACGTATACTGTTCGAGTCATCTATTGGACAAATCCCTTGTGTTCAAGAATGGAGCCCATGACAACTTCACAGCTCAATAGCTCAACCTTACAAGTGCCATCTACCAGAGGACTCGCCTCAACTACGGTGCTATCATCTTCAATGAGCTCTGCAATTACATTGCCAAAGTGAAGGAGAGTCCTTCCTTCAAAAAACCCTTTGTCAGGCTCATCAACTCCCTGCTAAGGGATACGCCTCAGATCAAGTCTGCCGTTCTTCAAGATGAACTTATCAAAGTCTCTAAAGACAGACAGCTGACGGTTACCTTCTTCAATAAGTACATTGAATGGGAGAATAGAAGGAGGCAGCAAAGAGGGCTTCCAAGCATTGCTGTTGACAAGCTAGCAAACCCCACACCTATGATGGCGACACGCTTTGACATGGATGCTCACGATAAAGCCGATTCAGGGCTTTCATCTTTGCCAAGGAAAAATTCAAGAAAGCAACCTCTACCGTTGCTCGTGACATCCTGCAAGAAGCCCGAGAGCTAGCTGCAGAGTCAGAGCATATGTGGAAACGAAGAAAGGCTGCTCAAGACAAGCAGGCGACTGGTTTCTCACCAGATAAAACAGAAGTCTTGGCTGACATCTTTGCCAAGACAAAGGCTAATGTTGCCAAAAAGGCAAGGCGGGAAGTGGAAGTAGACGAACCTCAAGCCAAATGGATTCAACAGGAATTGAAGGCCAGTAGACGTGCAAAGTCTGCTGGCAGCTCATTTGCCGCTGCTGGACAAACATCTTCTCCACAGCCATCCAACCTTGAATCAACAACCCCCACTCCCCAGCCATCCCAAACCCCCAAACGAAAACCATCATCTGACCAACCCTCACCTTCACCCAAGCCTAAACGCAGGCAATTGCGTAAAGGCCTTCCAACCAAGCCACCAGCAGTCCCTATCATCTCTGCCGGTGAAGCAGCTGGATCTCCTATCCAGCAACTGAGGCAGCGAAGGAAGACTGCAGGCACCCAACTATCGAAACCTTCTCGACCCACTTCTACTGAGTCTTCTACTCATATGGAATCACCCCCTTCGGAGGAGTCTATCCCTTAGGAGGAGCCAATAACTTTTGAGGAATATATCCCTCAGGAGGAGCCTAACAGATCACGCTCTCCAGCCCCTCTATCACCTTTCAACTATTCTCCAAACTCTTCTACCCCATCATCACCCCCTTGACACCAAACAAACCCAACTACACCATCCGAACGAACCCAACCAATACCCACCCAAACCAACCCAACCCTAGACTCTGCTGCCACGAACTTCCTATTTGACCTTTCATCGGTAATAGATCTCTTCCCCAAGCCTACCACCCAATTTACACCAATGAAACCTAAATCACTTTTCTACCATGCTCCCCCCTTCTGGTCCTCTACCGACCCACTCCCGTCACCTTTAATTACCAGTGATAACTCAGACACTTATATTGAATATGATACCCCTCCTTCACCTCCTTCACCTCCTTCATATAACTCATCTTCTACCCATTCCTTTCCTTCACGTGACTCAACCTCAACATCTAATACTCAACCTTTCCAGCAGCCCTTCCGCACTGTCAATTCCGCCGACGCCGCCTCATCTGCAGGCATTGAGCACATTCATGTAGGCCTTGACCCTTCTCCATCCGAACCGGCTAACTCAGAAATCCTCAACCGTATGGACGCCATTTACAATAGACTGGGAGAACTTACTAGTATCTCCACATCTGTTGCTGAACTTGCAACTGCAACGTCCAAGGCTGCCGACAGGAATACTACCATCCTTCGCCAATTTCAAGAGGATGTGTGGACCAAGTTTGGAGAAATACGACACGAGTCTACTGATCTGAAAATCAACATGGAAGCTCAACGCAATGAGTGCGTCAGACTCTGCTCAACTCTCTTCTGGTAGCTCTTCCACATCATAACTCTTCACCTAGGACACAGACGCCCTCCTGTTTTAGAACTCAACGATCTCGCTCTCAATGCATCACATGATTGGATCAATGCTGAGCGTGAACGTGATATGGACATCACGGAGGAGAGACAACTAAGGTCTATGAACCGAACTCTGATGGATGAGAACAACAGACTTCGTGAAGAACTCGACTACCGCTCTCGCTCTACCTGACAACCAACCTCTGCCGATAATGAATACACTAGAAGAGTTGAAGAACTCAAACGCTAATGCAGAGAAAGAGAAGCAACTGACTGAGCTGACAAAGGAAAAGGGAAAAGGCCGTGGTAGCTCATATTTTTCTATCCCTTAATCCTTTGTACCTATCTTTTTGAAAACTCTGTACACATTAAACTTCTTGTTTGAAATACACATGTTCCTTCCTTTCAAAAAACCATCTTCTGTTTAAATTCTTGTTATTTAAATTCATATATCTGCTTAGAATTTAAACATCCAGTTTAAATTCATTTGAACTATTTATTACTAATCCTTGTGCTGTTCCTTCATCTCTTCTGTTTGTAAGCACTTAGATTAGTTGTTACATTTGAGGTGTTTTCTTTTTGATAGAGGCATGTCTGCTGTTATAAAACTTTAAAACAATTTCTGACATGCTATTATCTATCTTTAAGCTTTCATAGCCCTCACTTGTAAGTAATGATGACAAGATGCAAATAGGAGGAGATTGTTGTTTCTCATTGTATTTTGATTTACATTTGTTCATTCATTACATTAGGTTATATACATAGTGGCTAAATAGGCTGCGTACCAGTTAGCGTGGCAACTGTGTATAAGAACTTTTTTTTAGAATAGTTTTTCTAGACTTCATAGGTTCACCGGAAGACTTCGGCTAAAGGCTTCAACGGAAGACATCAAGCAGCCTCCAACGGCAGACCTTGTCTGCATCAGGAAAGCATGACGTGTCTAGCCCTTCAATTAATTGAGCGTTTGTGGATTATTTAATTCAGCTCAAATCAGTTTGAATTTGAATTAAATATTCTCCAGATCAGAGCTTAAACTTCTCTAACCCGTCCCTCCAGCTTTTCAGAAAAAGCATGAAGACTTTCGCCTCCTGAAATGTGACAGAGCAGGTGAATAGACTGACACATACAGACTGTACCAACTATTGCAGGTCTGCAACTCTGATTGTCGCTCACCTACTAGTTGTTGCAACAACTCTTCACCATTCCCTGCTCAGTATCAGTTGAAGAAGAAGTCTACAAATAGCTCCAAGCATTTAATGCATTCAACCTAATAGAGCTGTTACTCACTTCGTCTTCTCCAACGATCTCAAGAATGCCCAAGCTATAAATACTGTCCTTAAAGTCTGAAGCAGACAATGCTCTAAATCTTTCCAACAACATCAAGCTTTATACATTCATTGCATTCAAGAGATTATCAACTGATCAACGAAGTCCTTAACAATAACAAGAAGATCTGCATCAACCATTAATCTTTAGCTTCTTATTGTTGTTCCTTATACTATTCTTGAGATAATTGCAAAAAAAACCCTGACCTATTTTGTGTTTTGCAAAATTAACCTCGTGTTTTGATTTTCGACAAATTGAACCTCCACCTATTTTTTTTTTTGCAATTCAAACCTTCCGTTAAAGTGGAGTTAATTTTTTAACGTGATGATGAGTTGGCTGCCGGTTGGCGGTGGCACAAGACCTTCCAAGCGATATTTCCCGCGTTTTTTCATTGCAAATTAAACCCTGTACATTTGTTTGTATTGCAAAAACAACCTTGGTCAAACCATAGTTTATTTCCCGCCGTTTTTTGATTGCAAAATAAACCCTGTACATTTGTTTGTATTGCAAAACCAACCTTGGTCAAACCGTAGTTTATTTCCCGCCATTTTGATTGCAAAATAAACCTTAAACATTTGTTTGTATTTGCAAGATGAACCTTGGTCAAATTAATTGTTAATTCCCGCCTTTTTTATTGCAAAGTATACCTTGTCATAGCCTAAGTGCTGCTGTAATTACAAAATGACACTTCTACAGGGTCTCTCCAGGTCATCAAAAATTTGCCACTAATTTGTGGCCTCCCCGTTTCGCCAAGCTCCATGAATCGACAACTCTTCGAAGGATCATTACCATCGATGTTGCTTCGCACTTGTCGAGAAGGCTGGAATTGCGAGAGTTCGAAGTGCTCTTGGCGAACTTTCTCCCAAGCGAACTCGTGGAACTTGGAGGTTTTCTTTGGTTTCTTACTCCCTTCCCCAGTCTTTTTAGACCCAAGCTTTTGTGAGAATCATTTTGGCTTCTAGACTCTCTTGAGGGATGATCAGCAGAACTCAAGCTAGCTTGTCCGTTAACCTCAATTTTTGATTTGCCCTTATCAGAACGATACCCATCTTTTGATAAAATTTATCCGTCTGTTTCGGAAGGTTTGTAGCTTGAATGCAATTCCCTCACCCTGCTTACAATACTCTTTGCCAAAGCAGCATTAGAAGTGCCATCATCTTCACACTTTTCATTGCCTTTCTTTGAGCCTTTTTGTGCTTGTTGCTCTTGCCGAGGATACTTGTCGTGTAGACCATTGCTCACCAAACATGGGTTGGAAGCCTCTATAAGTTCCTTCGCTTCGAGGATCGGGCAAAGTCTAGCCATCTCAATAATAAGATGTGACAAGTCAAATTGATGCACATATGCTAGATATTCACTGTTTCAATTATACCTGTCGATATTCTCGGATATTTCTCCGAAAGCGAGAATATTTGTCCTCGTCCATAGCCTAAGCAAGCACGAATTCTTTCCACCAAAGATTTGTTAGCGGTGCCGGATATCTTCCACCTTCGCAGAGGCCGGCTACTTCGTCAATTTGTTCGCAGAAATGGAAGGAAAATCGAGATGTGGCCAATTTGTTTGCGTAAACGGCGGAAAATTAGGTGTCGGATTTAACGAACCTCCACTTCCATGATTTTGCACCAAGGATTTCTTGGAAGTATGAACATCTTCGAAGCTTTGAAAAGGGCTACTTGAAGCCGATTTATTACTTTTTGTTGCATATATAGGAGGAAAACCGGATGAGAAAGAGTTAGAAGAACCCCATTCACAAGATTCGAACTGGGTAGAGTGGTTGCCATTTGTTTCTACCAAGGTGGTATTCACCCGATGAACCGCCGTAATTTTTTGATATAACCCCATTAGGCTGTTGCGACTTTATTTTGCCCGAGCTTGCATGATTAGGAGTAAGGGCATTTCTGCTGCGGCTCGATTTTGTGAGGAGCTTCGCAGATGGCCCAACTCCATTTCCTCTACACGTGGAACCATTGGCGGCGATGATGTCACATGCATTCCGATGCTTGATGTACGACTAGAGGTAGATGTACTCATTGATGAGATGGGTCGATCCACGAGCCAAGCACGAGAAGAGTTAAGGACATTGGCGGCACCACATCGAAGGCGGCAACCATCTTGTTCTTTCTTGCCACTCCGCAGGCATTCCTCGATGTTTGTTGACTCCTTATAGATCCAGGGGAGAGGAGGAAATGAGGACTCTTCTAGCGGTGCATTCAGGAGACGGACCGGGGATAAGTTTGGAACCTAGATTGCTCGTAATCTCTTGTAGTTAACGATGAAAGTGGTCTAAGAATGGAATCGGCTTGAGATGTCTCTCTGTGATCGAGAATCGGCTAGTACAATCAAGGAAGACCCACGAGATATATCGGCATTGGCCGTCTCAAGGCCGGCTTGAATGGCCAAGGACATTTGAGTATCCGGGTAATCAGGACGATGCTCTCGTCCTCTCCGACGACGATCTTCCTCAACACTTCGTTCAAACCGGAAGCTAGTTGGTATCTGCTTGTAAAGTAATCAAGGTTTACTTTGCAATAAAAAAGGCGGGAATTAACAATTAATTTGACCAAGGTTCATCTTGCAAATACAAACAAATGTTTAAGGTTTATTTTGCAATCAAAATGGCGGGAAATAAACTACGGTTTGACCAAGGTTGGTTTTGCAATACAAACAAATGTACAGGGTTTATTTTGCAATCAAAAAACGGCGGGAAATAAACTATGGTTTGACCAAGGTTGTTTTTGCAATACAAACAAATGTACAGGGTTTAATTTGCAATGAAAACGCGGAAATATCGGTTGGAAGGTCTTGTGCCACGTCGGTTGCCCAGGCGACCAACTCATCATCACGTTAAAAAAATTAACTCCACTTTAACGGAAGGTTTGAATTGCAAAAAAAAAAAAATAGGTGGAGGTTCAATTTGTCGAAAATCAAAACACGAGGTTAATTTTGCAAAACACAAAATAGGTCAGGGTTTTTTTTGCAATTATCTCACTATTCTTCTACACATTGAATATTCTGTTTTGTCCAGATATTCAATACACCCACCCTAAACACAAGTCAAATATTTTGTACACAATCCATTGGACATTTCTGTAATAGAACTAGTGGAAAACATAGTGCACATTTAAATCCAATGTTGACTGCCTTGGTGGTGGACGTAGCACTCTTTATAGTACGAACCATATCAAAATACATGTGTTCTTTACTTACTGCTTCACACTATTGTAATTTCTGTTAACTTATTCCTTTAGCAGCAAACTTGAGTAACCAACTAAGTCTACCGGTAATGCTTCACCAGCAGACTTAGTCTGTCTTCCTTACAAGACTTCCGCTACTTCAATCTTTTCAATAGATTGCAAGTGCTTGTTTTAGAAAAAAAATACGAAAAGTTTTAAGTGTTTAATAAGCTATTCAACCCCCTCCCCCCTTCTAGCTTATTATTGTGCCCATTGGAACTAACAGGTGCCTTACCCTTTCCCAACTCGTAAATTAGCCTCTGAACCCTCACAAATCTGATATATTTGGTGTTTATTTGTTTATCCTTAAAATAAAGATGACGACTTTATTATACATATTTTGAGTCCACAATTGAGGCTGGGCGTACTCCACGCGCTCGAAGTTTTTTAAAACACCCGCTTTTTAGTGGCCGGAAAAGTTTGAAACGGGGCACTCATAGTGGCGACTCTGCTAGGGACTTTGTTTTTTTTATTATTTTTTTAAAAAATAAAAAATGGATGGCTAAACTCATTTTGTTTTTTTTATATAAAAGTTTATTGTTGGTTTTTAGCTAAATATGTCCTTATTTATTTATTTACAGTTTAAATATTGTGTATATATATATATATATATGTGTGTGTGTGTGTGTGTGCGCGTGTGATCTGAAAATTTTGTAGCAGCTTTATTTTGATACCGATGCAACCCGAAAAGAAAAAAACAAATAAAGCGGGAGAAATTTTATTTTATTTTATTTTGATATTATATCATGTTAGAAATGTAAATATTATTTTATTTTGTAATTTTTATTTTTGGGATTAGGACCAAATGTAATTAATAGGAATAAATAGTTTACCCTTTTTTCTTTCTATTTATTGATCTGAATGGCCGTCACGCTCGCTCGTGCCGTCCTTTCGGTGACTCAAACTTATTAGCCGAGAAAATCAACAAATGAACAAAAAGACGGGCCAAAATTTATTGCTTTATTACTGCTTTATATCTGTAAAAAGAACAAAATTTACTGATTTTTAGCTAACGCACACACACGCTCTCATGTAGAGATATTCTGACTATTACCCTTCAATCCGATAAACACGCCCGTGTATCCATGATCTCGAAAGAGAGGCTATAGAGAACTTAGGTCGAAATTATCACATCATGCGCCCCTTACTGAGGGGCCAACTGGGTGAAGTCCTCCTATCCCTGCATTAGCCAACGTTAAAAGCATATATATATATTTTGGACACTTCATGGATTGATCAGTTTTTATACATTGAAATTAATAACCAATCCTTGTTGCAAAAATATATTTAAATGAATAAAAATATATGCACAGGGGCTGATTAATAATTCTGGTGGTATTGTCCTAGACCATTTGAATGGTGGATCCCGAAAAGAGTATAGACCTTCGCCTGAGATCTGTCCAATCTTGGGAAGTCGAAAGTCATATGGAATACGAATGTTCTATACTCTAGAGAAAGAATCCATTGTTCTAGGAAAAGTCCCAGACTGTCAAAACAAAGCATATGCTTGTTCGGTCAATTTTAGGAGAAATAAATAAAGTAAAATTATAAAAGCACACTGTACTTAACCAAAATCCTGGAACCTTGCCTTCTGATACCTTCAGCCCTATTTCTTAGAGAAACCTGGCCCAAATTTGGAAAGGAAGAGATAGCACTGGTCGTTTGATATGGGATACAAGTATAGAGGTCAGGTAAGAGAGTATAAGGATTAGGTCAGAGAAAACAGATTCGAGTAAAATGGTTGTCGAGAACGAACAGACTATTATGGGTACCGAGACAGGGGCTCCAGGGTATGCTCCTACTCCAGCGATGCAACAGTGGTTAGACCAAAATCTGGGTGCATAGGCCGATCGCCTAATGGGCCAGATAACAAACCTCATGCAAAACCTAAGACCCAATGCAGAGGGAATCACTTTTCCTGTAACACCACGTGAGGCATCAACCTCAAGTTCTCCCCTAAACAGTAACCCTCAACCAAACAATAATCCTCCACCAAATACCAACATCCCAACCACCAATTTCCCACCAAATACTTACTACCAAAATTTAAACCCTTTCTTACCAAACCAGGGCTACTCTTTCCCAAACACCACTATACCTCAAAATCCAAGTGGTCCTCCATTTCCGATCACCAATCCACTACAAAACAACCTACATATGGACCCTGGAAACTATGTCCAACAGAGACAAGTAACGACATATCTACCATTTAATGATTCTAGTTATCAGGCTGAAGCTGTAAATATCGCACCTCCTCAAAATACTTACCAAGTGCCTCAGCAAGTCTCAGGAATAAACTCAACTGCAACAAATCCCGCAAATATATACCATGCTCCAGCTCCACCCCTCATAAAGGTGGAAACAGATATTCATAACCTCAAATAACTGATGCTCAAGGTCTTGAACAAAGGAGAATTCTCTACACGACCATTGACGCTACAACCTTCAGCTATGCTGCTCTCAAAATTTAAAATGCCTGACATAGAAAAGTTTGATGCGACTGGATGTCCTATTTCCCACTTAAAATCCTACTCTACCGCTATGCATTCAAAGGGAGCTAGCTTCGAGGCTATGACTTCAAATTTTCATCTAACTTTAATGGGGGCAGCAAAACAATGGTTAATGTTGGCATACAATAGTACTATGGGTACTTGGGACCAAGTAGCTGAGGAATTCCAAAAGAGATACAAAGACAACATTAGCTCTGAGAATGAAAGGGAACTTGAGGCATGCACCCAAAGGGAAAAGGAAATAGCCAAAACATTGGATAGACCTGATCCGGCTGAATCAGCTAGGTTGTTTGTAAAAAATCTCCAACCCATTTACTTGGAACACATAAGGTATCTCCCTTATGGCAACTTCAATGCCATAGTGGAAGTAGGAATTCGCATTGACGAAGATATACGCACTAGGCATTTAAAAGTCGATACACCTCCTAGTTCATTTCGTTACTCCAAAGGAAAGGCAACAACACATCAGGGGCAACTATCCACATGGTGGGAAATATGCCGACAATGCCACCAACTGGAGCAGATAGATCCATCTATACAGTTGGTGGAAATAATGGTCCAAACTGAAACTTCAGAGGACCAAGCAGGGGAAATAGACATTAAGATGAATTACAAGTTCCTTTATCACTAATACTGCAAGGGCTAATGGCACAAGGAGTACTGAAGCCATTAGAAGACTACTAGCTGCCGAATCCTCTGCCTAGCACATGGAATCATGCCCATTATTGTGAATATCTTCGCTGCAGTGGTCATCTTATCGACAAGTGCTACCGATCAGAAGCGTCCAAGATCTTATCGATGATAAAGTTAGTGAGAAACCTCACCCCAGGCCCAATGTGGTAAATTACCCACTACCTCAAATCAACATGATTGAGGTCAATAAAGATAGTTGTGTACCCACTAAGTTTGAAAGGAATGAAAAGTCGTTACCTTATATCGTTGTTCCTCTTTCTCTACAAGAAAATGAACTTGATTGCAATATGCTCTCTTGGAACACTATCCTAAGGACAGACAAACTATGAGTATCACTGAAAAAACCAATTGGGTCGGCGGAGATGTCAGTCACCTCACTAAGTTTGGTCGGGCATATCAACCAAACCAAGAAAATGGTGACCACTTTGGGAAAGATAAAGAAATAGACACTGGGGCTAAAAGTATGGAAGATACCTTACTAGCTCAGATGAAAAATACCCAAGCCAATATATCCATCTGGGGCTTATTATGTGCTTCCAAGAACCATCGTGACACACTGGCTAAATCCTTAAGTCAGACAATTATCCCCATTGAAACATCTCCAAGCAAACTGACCCAAATGATCAGAAATATACATTTTGGGAACGTAATTATGTTCACCGATTTGGATCTGCCAAAAGAAGGAATCAACCACATTGACGCTCTTCACATCACTGTAGCGGTCATGGAAAAAAGGGTTCCTCAGGTCCTGATAGACAACGGCTCATCTTTGATTGTGTGTCCTACAAGCACGTTAGCAAAACTGGGGTAAAAATTCTCATAATTAACTCCTTCATCACAGCGAGTAAGGGCATATGATAACACAAGCCGGTGTGTCCTGGGAGTGATAACTTTGATAATGACAGTTGTCCTGCTCACTATGCTAGTTGAATTCCAGATCCTAAATATTCCTGCCTCCTTCAGTTTATTGTTGGGACGTCCATGGATCCATGGGGTGAAAGGGGTAGCTTCTTCGCTGCACCAGCGTATCAAGTTCATCCACGATGATCACATAGTGATCATACTTGCTAATAAATTAATTGAAAATAAAGAAAGTGGGGATATTCTAATACTCGAGATAGAGCTTGATGACACTAGTATCTTCCTAAGTGGCTTTCAAGTCATCCCCAGGCCAGAGTCAATGCAATTGAATGTGGGTGAGAAACTGACATTACTGGAAAGAAAACCACGGTCTTCGAAGATATGGTCCCATTAAACATGCTCGGAAAAATGAACTATATGCCTGGTCTGGGTCTTGGTAGAAATCAATAAGGGCTGATCAATTTAGTCCAGTATAAAATCAAGGAATGCACTCATCCATTCGGTTTGGGATACAATCCTACATCAGCCGAGTTAGCAGCTGGTTTAAAAGAAAAGCGTTAAAACAGTAAGGTAGAACGTGAAAGGCGGCCTTACAAGGTTCCTTCTCTATATCCATACAGAAAAATCCAGAATGGATACTTTGTATGGAAAGGTGAAACAAATGCCTATATTATGTTTCCAAAACCGTGGACAGACCAAAATGGTAAGAGATGCCCTGGTTGGGAGATATTCGAAAATGTCATTCTAGCCACCAATGAAATGGAAATGGTTATCCTGGAACCGCGCATCACTGCATACAAGACTGTGACAGTTGAGAACACCTGGACTATAGACCAAGATAACTATGCCTTGGCTTTATTCGGTGATGACTTCCTAGGGATAGTTTCCTGGGTATAATTGACGGATGAACTAGTTAAAAAGAGCTCCCGGGAGAATTTGAAGCTATTGCTGATAGCCCACTGCAAAACTAGTATATAACTACTGGACCGCTCCTGACAACGACAGACTTGATGGATCGTTTTGGATACACCCTTCCTCCTGTTTCCCTCTTTTCCTTGGACTGGTCACCTACCAGCCTGCTTCATGAAATTGAGGACCTTAATCCCTAGGACCTCAATAAAATAGTCAACCATGTAACCCTATAAATTAATAATGAAAATCTCGATGTCTTCGCGTATTCCTTGGTTACACCTACGTTAAGAAACGAATTTACTGAAATAAATGAAAACATAATAGAACTAGTTAATAATAAGTTATTTAACCAAATGGACCAAAAAGATAAAGAGTACCTTATTGAGCTCGCTAAGTTGGTCAAGCAAAAAGCACCGATCAGCAGCATCAGAAGAAAACTTGTCCACTATCAATCTGAGGTTGAGCAGTGAGATCAAAAAGGTCAGAATCGGTAGTTATCGTCAACGGACAGAAATAGTAGTATTGATTTGTCAACTCAAAGAGTTTTCAAATGTCTTCGCATGGTCTTACGAAGACATACCTGGCTTGGATCCAGCAATTGTAGAGCATCAGATTCCTACATACTCAGATGCTAAGCCAGTTATGCAGAAGCTCCGCACAATTAAGCCAGAATGGTCACTAAAAGTGACATGAAATCATGAAACAGCTACACGTCAAGTTCATCCAAGTAGTTGAGTACCCAATTTGACTATCAAACATAGTGACCGTACCGAAACCTAATGGAAAGGTTTAGATCTGCATAGACTTTCGCGACCTTAACAAAGCATCACCCAAAGATGACTTCCCTCTACCCAACATTGATATTGTGGTAGACGTTATGGCTTCTTACAAACTAAGATCCTTTGTAGACGACATGCTATGTCATAACCAAATCGAAATGGCAGCAGAGGACTAAGAAAAAACTTCATTCATCACTCCATGGGGGACATATTGCTACACTGTCATGCCATTTGGGCTAAAAAATGACGCGGCTACATATCAAAGAGCTGCCACTACTCTCTTCCACGACATGATACATAAAGAAGTCGAGGTGTATGTGGATGACATGATTGTTCATTCTGAGGACACAAA
Source organism: Codonopsis lanceolata (assembly GCA_013146195.2). Lineage (NCBI taxonomy): Eukaryota > Viridiplantae > Streptophyta > Magnoliopsida > Asterales > Campanulaceae > Codonopsis > Codonopsis lanceolata. Next base: position 153,177,255 of record CM028380.1, read on the forward strand.
TGGTGCCCATGTCAAAGACCTTCGAAGATTCTTCAAAAGGTTAAGGAAACACTAAATGAACCTCAACCCAACAAAGTGCACATTCGGGGTTACCAAAGGCAAAGTATTAGGGTTTATGGTGACCGAGCAGGGCATTGAGATAGAACCTGCTAAAGTGAAAGCTATCATAGACATGCTACAGCCGAAAACTCCAACAGAAATCAAGGGTTTCATTGGTCGACTTTAATATATCAGTCACTTCATCAGACAGCTGACATCCATGTGTGAGGCATTATCCAAGCTCCTGAAAAAGGACACTGACCGGGTCTGGGATGAAGAATGCCAGATTGACTTTGAAAAAGTCAAAGACTACCTTATTAGCCCGCTAGTGCTGGCTCTTCCACATATTCACAAACCTCTCATGCTATACATAACTGTCACCGACACTGCAGTAGGGGCTATACTCGCAAAAGAAAAGGAAGATTCATACGTTGAAAATGTCATTTATTTCATAAGTAGGAAGCTACAAGACTCAGCCTTAGAGAAAAGCTGTACTGGTCTGCTATGGACAACACAGAGGCTCAAGCCCTATCTACAAGCTCGGCCCATCAAAGTGATCTCCAGAATGGACCCAATGAAATATATCTTCGAAAAGCACTCACTCTCCAACCGATTGGCTAAATGGTCATTCTTACTCAATGAGTTTGACATCACATACGTCACACGCAAATCTATCAAAGGAAGTGTGATCGCATATCATCTAGCTGATTTACCACTAGATTCAGAAGATGTTGAAGAACCAGGTTTCCCATATGAGGGTGTCCTAGAAATTACAGATCATGACACCAAATGACAAATGTTCTTTGATGGGGCTGCGAACAAACTAGGTTTCAGCTTAGGAATGCTGCTAATTGATCCAGCAGATTGTCACGACCCGACCCGGATTTCCAACACGAAATCCCAAGGTCATGTCGCTGGAACAAACATAAGATGAGGACAAGCACTTGTTAAACAGTAGTGCGAGTCCAACAGTCAAGCTAACAAGCTCTAAACATGAACATAAAGCCGCACTAAAATACTGTATTTCAAAAATCGAATTAGCGGAAGCAATAAGTAAAAGAAGTCCCGAGCTATGAAGCTCGAAACAAAATCCAATGAAACCAAGAGAGACATTATCTCTCAAAGGGGGAAAATACAAAACTCGCGTGCCTTGAACAATGCAGACGAACAAACCATCGGCACTCAGTGGCGTTTCAAGAAATAACCAACCTGATAACAACTACCCACGGCTAAAGCATACCGGGGTTTACCAACAACTATAACAATTTAGAATAAAGAAAAGCCCCAAAGCTACTGCGTGCCAGGGAGATAACTGAAATAAATACTAAAACCACGAATAATGGCACGACACAACCCGTCGGCCGAAGAAGAAACAATACAAATACCCAAGTATCTACCCGACTGTAAAGTCTAGATAACTTTACAAAATCGATCTCACAAGAATATCAACGTACATAATATATGTGACGATGCTAAAAAGAAATAGGACTCCATAAGCTACTACTCGAGGATGTCTGCTGCTACTAGCATGAACCACACGATCTAATCTCGATCTATCAATCTTGATCATGCTCGCAGCCACGATCTACTCGACCTCAATGCGGCTACCAATTTACTGCAACTAGAAACAAAGTACGGAATGAGTCATAATGACCCAGTACACTACTACAAGAGATATGTAACATATAATTATGTAACATAAAAATAATCATGGTGTCATTTTACAAATGACAGAAAAAACCCATGAAGAGGCGTCGTATCGTTTAGATACTCCACAAGAGAGCCATTTCTTCTTACTTACTAAACCATCCAAATGAACCAGGGTGTAATTCCCTGTTCAAACACAAATCAAATGAATTAGAACGAAATTCCCATAAAAACATCATAGGTAAGTATATATAATTATATATATACTAATCAAACTGTTCATAGAATAATTAAGTATAAGACTGCATATTTATATATATACACATTAAGCTTTTCATAGAATCATCATGTAAAAGTATGTATATCTAAATATATACATATCAAATCATTTATAGAATCATAATGTACAAGTATGTATGCATACAGATATACACCTCAAGTATTTCAATAAACCACAATCAAGATAAACACGGTCAATCAGATCTCATGTTCAACTAACACTTTGTTATCACATAAGTGCCCATAGTAAGCCACATAAGGGATAGAGAAGATACCAAATCATTGTCGTCGTATTGCTCCTGCAATCTGGCATTAATCATATCGTGCCGCTGATACCGTGATCGGGTATCAAAGTACCGAGCTCTCTTCTCGGTCCGAGCTCTCTACTCGAAAATAGCACTAGCCAATGTGCTCAATTGGTTACGAAAAAGGGGCTACTTCCCACCGTAGCTAGCGGAGTGGAGGGTGTGTGAAACCGAATCCGATGCGGCGATACATTGCAACCACGAATCCCATAATTCGTGAAGACAATGCATCGTCCCACCTTCAACATGAATACTCAAGTAATGCCAGCTGGGCTTATATGCAATGCACAAGTAGATGTTTACTTGCTAATTCTCAAGTAGATATAATGATCTACTAAACTCATACGATTATGCACATTGTTACAATAATCACAAAACCACAATAGGAACTTATTTGAGTCTCTAAATTATAAGTGTCAAGTTGTTCACTCTATTCGATTCAAGTCCCAAAAGCTAGTAATCTAGTCAAATGGAATATAATTATCATAGGATCTCACCACGATCCTCGTAAGGTTCATGTGACAGCCCGACCCGAACCCCAATGCGGAATCCCAAGGTCGTGCCGCCAAGACAAGCTAAAAGACGAACAAGCACCCGCTAAGCGTAGTAGTGCGAGTCCAGAGTTGAACCAACAAACTCTAAACAGGAATGAAAGGCCATAACGACAAAAACCGAATAACCAAAAACTAAAATCTGCGGAAGCAAATCATAAATGGGACCAAAACCTATAGTTTTAAAATAAGGAATACCAAGCTGAGAGACGACTATCTCTCGACAAATCTACGACTCGCGTGACGCAACATTGCGCACGTACAACAAACCATCGGCCACCGAAGGCCGGCGAAGCAACAAGAACCAACCTGATAAACAACAACTCAACGGCTAAAGCATGCCGGAGGAACAATTCAACTAAAAGAACAAGATATTCAAATCCTAACAATTAAACCCAAGTCTCACGACTATTGTCGTCGGAGATGACAATACTAACCATAATAGGATGAATGAGCTAGAGCATACTCGAAATAACAAGGGATAATTTCTAAAAGATACAACAGCTCGACTAACGAGTCGGCTACCAAAATAATACAATAACATAATACTAACATAGTCTACCCAAGTAAAGTCTACATAACTTTACATCCGTGTCTCACAAATACAAAATAACATAATAATAAATCCAAGCTAAGAGCCCGGAAGACCACCTTCTAGGATTCACTATCCGAAGCCGCCACGCGTACTAACGGGATCGCTGCAAAAACTAAGGAAAACAAACACACGAAATGAGTCATAATGACCCAGTAAGTTACTAAGTGCAAATGCATGGCATAGCATATCGTGGCATGGCATAATGTACCAACATATATAAAATCATGGTATCGTTATAGTCCACCCATAATAACTTGTATCAGATCATCATGTAACATAAACTGCATAAACCACATAACACGTTCTTTTTCATATAAGTGCTTATACCTAAGCACGTAAAACCAATATCTGGGTCTAGCTCTTTAAATGATCATAATCTGGGTTTCATTCCTCAAATGATCATAACTCACCAGTTCTCTTTAATGAGTTCCTCGTTACATTCATCCGACTCCGGGGATGAGAAATGGGAGCTCGATATCGTGCTAGGAGCCGCTAATTGAGACCACATCCCACTATCGGCCAAATAGTGAGGAGAGGGTACCAATGCGGCGATTCATAGCGAATGTTTCCAAAGGCCATGAATCGTCCCATTGCCGACAAAACGACCAAGACGCCAGCTGGACTCAAAATCAAATGATCAAGTAGATTATTTACTTGTATAACCCAATAAGGACCAAGTTCATCATAAAAGAACTTATTAATTCAAGTAGATCATAATGCTCTACAAAACCCAATAAACAATGCACATGCTTGTACACATTAAACATATTCCACTAACTTGTAAGTTTAGTTCAAAAACCACGTATTGAGGTATTCATAAACCTCAAGTCATTACCAATTCAAGAATAGCATATAAGCTCAACAATTCACAACATGAGGTCTATTAAAGTCCTCAACTCAAGATTAAATCAAAGACTACTACTTAGTCTAAGAACCACCACAATTCAAAACTTAGCATTAAGCTTCACTTAAAGGCACACCGGACTTAGCCAAAGTCCTTATAGCCGACACCATCAAAACCCATCTCATGAATGACAAGACTACCTTGTAGTCTAAATCCGCAAGTACTATCATATGCTCGCGACTAAATCCCTTATAGTGAATTCTTCGAATAACCATTACTAAATAGTGCTCGAGACCATGGGTTGGTCTCTAATACTCCGTGCTTTACAAGCACGCTCTAAACAAGTTCCCAATGGGTCTCTATAACATGAGTGTCTCCATAGGACACAACAAGGTACTCGGATACGCACAACATAAGCAAACGAGACCCGAACATCGTAGGGTCTCAATCAAAGGCTTGTTATCTCATTATTGGCCTCACAATGACTCCGTTGAGTCTTAATTCTATATTCCCTTCTTTATGTGTTTCATAGACCCACAATTAAACATTTCATTCATACGTTCTACAAAATCCTAAAGTTCATTCGGGCTTGATTCCCGAGCCCTAAAACCCAAGAATCCATCATAATTATAATCAAACGGAATCCAATTGTCGTAGGATTCCAACCCGAGTTCACAATCACATTAATGAACATATTTCGACTCCGTTGAGTCTAAACACCAAGTTTCATCAATCTCGACATTAACCCCACTTCAACTTAACCATAATTTCTCCAATAGTTCGGGTTTGACTCTCAAGCCTAAAATTCACAAATAAACCCAACATAGATCAAAACCCATTTCCCCCAACACAATATCCTTCAAAACATCCTCTTCAAGGCATTAACAAGTTCATAACTTCAAAATTCACAAATTAGGCATATTACTCCAATGAACTCAAATAACATGTGGACATAATTTCTAGCATACTCATAAGCCTAGAAACACATAATAAAGAGTAATCACACACCTCAACAATCATAAAATTACTCTACAATTGCTCTTACAAGATACACTTCCAAAAATCCCCAAAATTGGGCAAACATAGCATACAAGTTGTTCATTGCCCACACATAGCATACAAGTTGTTTTCCTTAGGGCCAATGAACCAAAATCAAAGAAAGGTAACTTACCTAGCTTGAGTGAAAACTCAAGAGAACACAAATCCGATCGGTGAAGTCGTTCTACTCGTCGAGGGCTTCAAGAATCCGAAGTTTGAAGGAGATCGGACGGTTGGATCGTCTTGGATCGAAGGAGGAATGAAGCTAGGGCTCAAAAATCTCCAAGCCCTCTCTCTCTCTCTAATACGTAAAGTGGAGGATGAGAAATGAAGTGATTTTCAGTAATTTGCAAAGGGTTGTGGGTATTTATACCCCCAAATTAAGAAGGGCACAAGGGACATTTCTCAAGTGCAATTAGTGGAGATTAGGGATAATCAAGCTCTAATCCAACCTTAATTAACTTCTAAATAATGTTAGGACATGTTTAGGGTTAAGTATGAGAGGTTAGGAAGGGTTTAGAGGGGGTTTAAGGAGGGTAGAATAGGTAAAACACGTCACAACTCAAAACAGGGGAAGAAAAATCCCGTAACAGCTTTCTGGAAGTGAGGCGGGCGCCTCACTCCCCTCCATGCGGCCGCCTCACATGCTCCTGCACAAAGGATGCTCTCAGTATCTGAGGCGGGCGCCTCGATCCATCCATGCGGCCGCCTCGGCTCTGAACCTCAAAACTTGGTCTAAACTTGATCTAAATGATCCCAAACTTATGGGCAACCATCCTAAGGTCTAACCCAACTCAAAACAAGTCTAAAACACACCGAACAACTCCAGAAACAACTCGGAGGCGAAAGGGAAGGGGTGCAACAACGTGCAACCGGGACGACGAACGAACTCGAAATCAAACGAGCAATGAAAGGAGACTTTTAAGGCAAGTCTAAGGGCTAATGAAGAAGCTTAAATACTTCTAGGAAGTTGAATAACAACTTAGGGAAATAAGAATCCCAAAGGAGGAGGCGATTGCGACTCGATTCCCGAACTTCTGCGATAGAGACGAACGCTATCTCCAAAGCTCCCAAAATCATCGATAGGCTTAAGGAACACCTCCAACTTAAAGTCTAACACATCTAAACATGTTAACAAACCATCTTAAAGAGGTCTAGGACCCAAACCGAGGTCACGAACACGAAACGGAAGTAAACCCTCAATCGCGTCGCATTCCGACTAGCGTCGGGTCACGACTTGTGACTTTAGCAAGTCAACAACTATATGGAGTCTCTAAATAATGTTTTGGTCTTAATATGGTCTCTCAAACATATCTAGACCCTCTCGCAAACCAAACATACCGTCGACAAGGGAAGAAGTGCAATATAGCACGCAAACCGAGACAACGAAGGAGCGGGGCGTCACAGTTCAATTGTTCCTTAACTCGACTCCGTTGAGTCCTTACTACTGTTTCATCCAAATAGGGTATAAATGCTATATGCATTTCTAGCCCTTCTATGTTCTTGTTTAAGGCATAGCTGGGTTCTCGTTCCATTTAGGAACCCTAGTTCACGTATCAATAAGTCAAGTAGAAGATGGAAGCCTAAGTTGATTAATATCAAATCAAGCCTTAGTTCAATTCAAGTTCATAATCCAACCTATTAGTGGAATCCAAATTTCATAGCAAGTTAACAACTCAATAGTAGAACATGCTTGAAGGCAAGAAATACTATATGTTTTATAAGTCATATTCATCAAGTATGGAGAATCAATCCTTAACAAGTTCAAATATTACAAATCACTCGGCGCAGCAATCTTTCTAATCGCATTAAAAATTCATCTCAACACAAAATGTACTGAATATTTCTTATTCAGAAAGCAGGCTCTTTAAACCATAACTTAGCCTTTTAAATCACTTCATTTGGACTTGTGTTCATCAATCTATGATCATATCAAGATCAAGCTAATAATCTGTTTTTCTGTTATGATTATTCTGCCCAGTCAATTTATAAATTCGACCATTATTTCCTCACAACTCCAAATTTCATTAATTTTATATATTCAGAAACTAGACTCTTGGAAATATAATTTAGCACTTTAAAGTACTCTATTTGGACATGTATTCATCAAAATACAGTCACCTCATGTTCATGTTAAAAATCTGGTTCTTTGTTGTGACTCATTCTGCTTAGTCAACTTGTAAATTCAGCCATGAATTTCTCACAACTCCAAATTAGTAGATTATTGCCTAGTCTGAAACTAGAATCTTGATACTATACTTTACACTTTCAAATTACTCCATTAGGACTTGTATTCATCAAAATACAGCCCCTCCAAGTTCATGTCAGAAATCTGATTTTCTGTTGTGGTCTGTACTGCATGTCTATCATACAAACTTCACCAAAAATTCCTCATTGATCCAAATGACACATATATTACATTTACAAAAACTAGACTCTTTGAGCTAGAGTTTAACATTTTAAAACACTCCAATTGGACTTTTATTCATCAAGTCATGGTCCTCTCAAGTTCAAGACACAAATCTGATTCTCTGCTATGACTTACACTGAGTGTCTATCATAGAAAATTCACCAAATATTCATCATAAATCCAAATATCATAAATATTACATTTACAGAAACTAGACTCTCCAAAATAAAACTTAGAGTTTTAAACTACTCAATTCAGACATGTATTCATCGAAATATCGTCACCTCAATATCACGTTAACATATTGACTTTCTGGTAACAGCTTACTGGAACAGCCCTGATTTGTGACTGATGAAAAATACTTCCTTAACTCCAAAATTTATGAAACTTTACAGAGAGTTACCTAACATTTATAGGTATGACATACTACATTTTTAGAAAATTCCCTTTAGTATATTAGTAGCAGTAACTTCCCAAAATTTGCCCAAAACAGAAACTGAATTTGTATTGTTTGTTTTCCAACAAGTTCATGAACAACAATGATTCCAAATCAAAGCCTAAGCATATTTCAAACTAAACCCATGACCAAAATCATCAAGTCAAGATCCATGGAAAAATTTTCAGATATCATAGAAGCATCAAAACATTTTATAAACATGATAAAACTCTTCCTTAGCATGATCTAAGCAACTTTAATGAAGATTAGCATGACAAACAATCTGGCATACAAAATTCTGGAAATTTGCAGCTTACCTTAAGCCCATTAAAAGCTGGAGAAAATGAAAACAAACCAAGGATTAATAGTCTCCTCGTTGATAGCTACGATTGGGTGGTCTCGAATCCAAAATCGAGTGGCCGAATCTCCGGGAAATCACAAAACACACACTAATCTCACCAAGAATCTCCCACACACAAGCTCTCATCAATGGTGGCTGAATATGAGGAGTGGTAGGAGGTGTAAGGAGTGGAAGAAATCAGATATTTCAAGTCACAAAGGTTAGGGAGTGAGTGGAAGACAAGTGTCAAGCCCTTATAAGTCAATTTTTAAGTGAGATTAAGTCCCTAATTGAAGACTAAGTGCTAAAATTTTAACTTAGGCTTAATCCACTCTAATTAATGTGTAATTAAGGTATCAAGTCAGATTTACTGAAATTCATTAAGGGTCTCCAAGTAAATCCAATAAACAAGGCAAAACTCAAATTTCTGGAAATACCGAGAATAACAGATTCAGTCAACTTTAAAAATGCGTATGTACTGAAATACAAATCCCAAAATTACACAAGAGGTATGGTTAGAAAGATCTTGAAGTCTAGTTTCTAACGCATCAAACGAATCTCAATTCCGAGTTGTCTACAGAAAACTATGGCCAAATTACTACAGCCCTATCGTGTCCGAGGCGAATACACAAGTCACACCGGAAATGAAACACGAACGTGTTCAAACTGAAACACGACCAAACCAAAATAATATCAAGTTAATCCCCAAGGTCCCCCTAGTCATCCAGGGCCAAACCTAGGATACAAATAATACAAACCGAGTAATATGACAATAAACACAACGGTACGAACTCGTACGACAACACGATAACTAAAATCGCGAATCGAAGAATCAAACTTACGATGACAACTACTATGAACATCGTGGCCACATGTAAACTTGTAAACATGGTTATTATGAATGTAAATGCATCCGAGCAAGTACACAAAGACCTAGGATCTCTCAAAGGTCGCGAGCAAGAACGAAATACGTAAACGTTCTACCGAGTCAAGTACTAAAGGATTCGGGGTCTCAGAGATTCTCATACTCCTTTGGCTATAAGATTTGAGTTTGAATGTTCAAACAATACTACCGAATACGAAGCTTGCATCGTCGGTCTAGAAGAAGCTATTTAAAGAGGAGTAAAAGAATTAGAATCTTTGGTGATTCCGCCTTAATCATAAATCAAATCGAGGGGAAATGGAAAACACAAGATCCTCGGCTACAATTATATCATGTTATTCCATTATTTACCCCGAGATAGAAATCAATTTGTTGATGCTCTAGCAACGTTAGCTTCGTTGGTCAAAGTTCAAGCAGAGATCAACATTCAACCATTTGTGGTTAGGAAGAAAATAACTCTTTCCTGTTGCTTTACAATTGATACAACTCCTAACAAAGACAATGAGCCCTGGTACTTAGACATCTGGAACTTGCTTGAGAAAGGATTTTATCCATCAATTTAGACAAAAAAGGAAAGGTCTCTCTATGAAGATGGGCATCACAATTTGTGATCAGCGGAGGTAGTCTATATAAAAGGCACTACCAAGGGTTGAATCTGCCATGTATAGATCAGGCCAAGGCAGAACAAGTCATGGACCAACTACATGGTGGTACTTGTGGGCCACACATGAATGGGCATATGCTTTCAAAGAAAGCAATTCGATAAGGTTACTATTGGAGTACGCTAGAAATTGATTGTCTTCGGTGGGTGCGTCACTGCGACAAATGTCAGCGCTTTGCAAATCTACAACACGTTCCCCGCATATATTGTACAACTCCACCACTCCCTGGCCCTTTTCAACATGGGGTATCGACGTCATAGGTCAGGTTCACCCAAAAGGATCAAATGGCCACGAGTATGTCCTAGTAGTTGTCGACTACTTTACTAAATGGGTAGAAGCTGCTTCCTACAAAGTATTGAATGCTAAGAGAGTATCCGAATTTATCAAGACAAATATCATATATATATGCGAAGTTCCTTTTGAAATAATCTTCGATAATGGCACACACTTCGAGGGAGAAGTAAACCGACAGCTCGACGAATTTAAAGTGCAGCGACATAAGTCCTCCTCTTACCGAGCACAGGCCAATGGTGTTGTCGAAGCAACCAACAAGACATTAGAAAACATTATCAGAAAGATGGATGAAACAGGAAGAGACTGGCCTGAAAAATTATCGTTAGCACTCTGGGGCTATCGCACGTCAGTTCGCACACCTACAGGGGCTATGCTGTATTCTTTAACCTATGGAATGGAAGCAGTATTGATCATTGAAATTGAGGTCCTATCATTGAGATTAATGATGGAAGCAGATATAACTGAGGTTGACTAGATCAAACAGTGCTACGATGAATTAGCTCTGTTAGATGAATGAAGGTTACTGGCCTTAGAGCACACTCGAGCATACCAAAAGTGTATAGCTCGAGGTTTAAACAAAAAGGTCGAAGGCCGAAGCATTCAAGTAGGAGATCTTGTACTCCATGAAAACCCCCTAATTATGTGGATAATTGGGAAAAATAGAAGTCTCAATGGATGGGACCATACATCGTGAAACAGATACAGTTAGGAGGCGTAGTTTTCCTTACTAATCAAGAAGGGGAAGATCTTGTTCAGCCCTTCAACATGGACAAGCTCAAGCGGTACTATGCATAGGTCAAGATGTGCTTAAGTGACCAAGTTATTGTTTCTCTCTTCAGCTCGCTAGATTGAAAACCCGAAAGGGCGGTCTAGGAAAAAGTTAGAGCACATGAAAAAAGAATATACAAGGAGAGATAAGGGCTCACTAGATTGAAAACCCGTAAGGGCGGTCTAGGCAAAAGGTAGAGCACAACAAAAGATAATTTAGGAGAAGAAGAGAGAAAAGTGTTCAGGATATGATCTACAGCAAACAGTCTATGGTTCATAACAGAAAACAAGTCGTCAACAAAAATCTTCCCTCAGGGGAAGAGCTACGTCGACTTGAGCCTCAACACTGAGGAACGTAGGCAGCCTTCGGGTGCGGTCGAACATGTACTAAAGTACGAGGAAGATTCATTATATTACAAAAAGGGTTGCATTCTCGTTTCTTGACTAACAAAGAAAAAAACCACTATAGAGCACTTACAATATTTAAACAAACAACCAAAATATAAATTCCAAAGGTCCATGGGTGCAACCAAGGAATGCATGTCTAAGACAAAGAGATAGTCATTAACAACTCTCCGCTACCTCCTAAATACCAATGCCTCAAAAAGGGTCATTAACCTTCCCCATTCTTAAATGGTCTCTTCAACATCTGTGACGTCCCAACCGAGCCCATACACTCCTGCGAGGCGTAGTGGATGCCCCAACATCACTCGGATGATAATTCTCTGAGCTTTCCTCATCATCATCAGCCTCCACATTATCAAAAACAACAGTGTTACTTGGCCAGCAATATTGCCACGCTGGCATTACCCTTTCTACCAGCATTACTTGGGTCTGCCGCGTCACTCCCTTAGGCATTACTTCGTCGCCTTAGATTACTTAGCCTGGGGGCAACATTGCTTGGCCCTTCTTCATCAGGAGCATGTGCCATCTGCGCTCTAAGACCGTACACCCACTGAAACTCCTGTTGTAAAGCCGAAGGGACTACCAAGCCAGAACTTTTAAGATATTCACCAATTTTCATAAGTCGAGCATTTATGCCACTAGTGACTCGCCTTGATAAAATTCCCCTCAGCACACGCCTGATGACTCGGGAATTCTCCTCAGTAGCCAAGAGAATCCATGTCAGATAAACATGGGAGAGGAACATGTTCTTCGAGAAAGTATTAGCTGTGGCTCGTAGAGGATGGTTTACGTCCCACATATCCCGGATAAGTGAACCAACGTTCCCCTCAAGTATCACTATCTCCATCATGGGATGGTTCTCGTCGGGTATAATTTGTTCTCTGCCAAATTGGGGAAGGATCCGGTAGGATAGATAAAACGTGGTCCGATAAAGACCATCCAGTATAACTTGGGCATAGGCCCCAGTAAACAAATAAAAATCTCTGATCCGCCAGTGGCTGATAACCCAGACAATGTCAAGAGAGCCGATGTGCAAAAAATGCTCAATCCAATGTCGTTCAGTCACAAGAGTGTTACGATAATGGCCGTGGGACCCATAATCCATAGGTACGTACACTCCCCTACAAGATCGGGAGTCAGGACCTGGTTGAAATGTTCTTCCAGCCACATACATGTGTATCAAGATGGGGCTGCCAGATGGAAAATTCTCCTCGCTAATAGAATAGGCATCCAAGCCTTGTAATGTTTCGGCCATAATGATAGGGATGAGGTTTACCCAGCGTTGCCGAGCCTATAGCACCAGATTAATTACCCAGGCATCAATTGTTCCTGGTTGATTCACCAGGAAGTATCTCCCCAGGAGGCATAAGAAAGAGCGCCCAGCGTCGAGAATATATAGGCTCATCTCTATAGTAAGAATAAAGCGATGGAAGGATGGTCAAATCAAAGCTGACCCCATTGAAGAAACCAGGAGTCCCATCCCGGGTGGAACCAAAAAGTTCTTTGATCGCCATGAAAGGACGTCTCCGCATAGACGGAACAACAATTGGCACACTAGAAGGCATGCCCCTCATAGCACAAAATTCCTCGAAAGTTGGGCACATTTCATTTAAAGAAAAATTAAATAAGTGGCAAGGAATGGACCAGAACCTAGACGTTGTCCTCAGCATCTCCCATTAATTCACGTGAAGGCCTCGTCATGAAAGTGTACAATGGAAGCCATAAACGTGATCAAACCATTCTCTCTCCTCCTCACGAAGGGAAAGTATCCAGTAGTTAAAATAATTTCCGTACAACTCAATATCTAAAAATATGGTGATTGGCTCCCCCATTTCGGTGGTTACAAAGAATAGGACAAACGAGCATAATAGGGTCTATATCGGTTTTTTAAGAAAAAGGTAGAAAGGGCGAGGGCCGAAAAGGGACAACGGATATAAGAAATCTACAAATATATCTAATTGAGAAAAGGGATAAACAATTGGGCTGAATAAATTAAGAGAGGAAGTGTGCTTTTGTAAAGCTGCAGGTGTGATCGGCATTGAATACCGGGTTTCTTTTTTATAGTATAAAATTAGGCAATTAGCCAAATACGCGAGCAGTGCATCAACATGAGCCAACAGTAAAGTCGAGAAAATAAAAATGGGCGCCCCCACCTAAAAGAATTGGCGCAGCGCCCATATTTTCCTAGGGCGGCGCCCATTTCTACCCTAGGCTGCTCCTATGTTTGTCCAAAAACCACCCTGGTATCCTGGTTTTGTCTCGGCGACTCAGTCTTCACGGGCTTATCGGCCACGAGGCATTGGTTAGAGTTTGTGATCAACATTGAATACCGGGTTTCTTTTTTATAGTAGAAAATTAGGCAATCGGCCAAATATGTGAGCAGTGCATCAACATGAGCCAACAGTAAAGTTGAGAAAATAAGAATGGGTGCCCCCACCTATAAGAATGGGCGCAGCGCCCATATTTTCCTAGGGCAGCACCCATTTCTACCCTAGGCTACTCCTATGTTTGTCCAAAAACCACCTGGTATCCTGGTTTTGTCTCGATGACTCCCAGTATTCACGGGCTTCGCTCCTGTCTGGCCACGTGCATTGGTTAGAGTTTGTGAACCTAGCTAGCTAGGATTCACAAGTGCTTAACCTGGCGAAGGTAGAAATGAGGTTTCTTTGAGATTATTCCCATGAAACAATGACACCCAATAAGTATCCGAAAATGTATCTCCCCAAAAATCATTCTAAGTACAATGTGTCTTTATAATAATAAATGGTACATTTTCTCTTTTTTATGCATCACAAAATAAATAACATTTATGCGTCATAGAATAAACCCATGGCATTAATAAAATGTAAATTACAAAAAATGAAAGAGAGAAGAAGACTATTAGGCTCGTGTTGACCTACTCCTCTCCAAGCCTCCACCCATAACTCGAGGATCCATCCCACCAATCCTATACTCTTTCCCCCTCGCCCTGGAACGACCCGATCCATCGGCTTCACCATCATCATCATTTCTGCGTCTAGCCCAATTGACCGTGTCATTACCTCGACATGAGAGTTCGTCCATCGCTTGCTGATATAATTTAGCAAGGCCGAAAAAGCCTTTTACCACTTTGCGATATGATGGGACGTCCACCTATTAGATTAAATGCCATTACTTTAGAAAAAAATAAATGATGGCAAGTTTGAGGAAAGCAAGAAATAAAAAGGATATAATATACCGCGTGTGCCCTGTTGGAAATTTGATACGGGTCCAGGATATCAACATCAGGAAGACCCTCCTCAACGGATCTCCCTCGACGAGAATAACAGACACTGGTAAAATCCTCAGCAGGAACATAGTAGTCAGTCTGGGCATCAGGGATAAAATGTGAAGACTCAGGCCTGTTTACGGCATCAAATGCACGTCTAGCTGTGACTGGGATATGATGAAGCTCCATCCTCAGAAACTCATCATAAGGCATGACAAGAAAGGCCTTAAAGGGAACGATATATCTCGCCAAGCATTGATACCGGTTGGGTATAAAATCGAGCACAATCACCCATGGTGGTGGAGTTGGTGGTTTCACTGGGCCTACAGGGTAAAGATAATGTTGTTTTTTCACCCGCTCTCCCATATACAAAGAGTCATGCATAATCGACACCATCAAAATGCGACGACTACTCATCTCCAAGGCAATCAAATATGAATAAGTTAATCCTCTCCAAGGAGTGAGGCTCACCCAATCTATACGAGAGCAAACAATCAGCTCTCGTATGATTTCCACCAGTACCTTGGGAGTACTCCGATCTGTCTCTACCCGGTTTCCATTCAAATACTCTGGAAGGAAGGGAGGTGCCTGGAACCGTCTCCGGAGTGGAAAAGAAGCAAAGCCAAAAACTGAATAGGCCTGGACCTACGAAAGAAAAATGTAAAAAGAAATAAATAATGCATATATTTTAGTAAATATATATAAAAGGGAAGAAATGATTAAATCAACCAAGTTATCTCCCAAGCATGAGAAAAACCATTGAGATTGGGAGACTCGTTGCGACACGAGTGATCCCTCGAGGAATAAAGTTTGGCTAAGCTCGCTTGTCCCCAGTCAAGCTCAGACACCTGGAATAAATCAAGAAGACAACCCAGGATGGATACTCACAGTGTGGTGGACGAATTCGCAAAAATAGTCATCCCCAAAAAGAAGAACAGAAATGCCCTGGCTACGCGTGTTACGGCCTCGCAATCATCATTACCTACGAGTCCCATATTCTGTTCAAGCCAGGCTTTTACACTAAGAATACGAACCTCGCCAGTGCTTTTATAACCTGACACAAAGCCCAATAAATCTTCCACTACTCCATGCTAATAACGAAGGTTGAAATTTGGAGTCAAATTCCTACCCACTCCAATAGGAATACCAGTGATAGCGGCAAAATCGCAGAGGTTCATGGTAGCTTCCCCCTAGCTGAAATGAAAAGTATGTGTGGCATCCCACCAGTACTCTCTCAAGACTTCGTGATGGACAATCCACTAAAGCCCTCGCTTTCGCCGGCAGCAAATTGTTAATTATGGCTAGTTTTTCCGTACTACCCCGGAGCCATGTAATTGTTTCCCATACCTGGAAAACAATAAAAATCCATGATTCATTATCCCAAAATATAACAATATATAATAAAAAAATTATAAAAAAAAACAAAACAAAACAAAACAAAACAAAAAAAAAAAAAAAAAAAAAAAAAAAAAAAAAAGAGGAGAGAAGACATAAAAATATTGTTTAATTCACTTTATCTTGTCATTCCATCAATTTATGTCATATTATGTCATACATCCATGCATGTTTTGTATTTAAAAAAAAACAGAGATCATATAATACATTTCTTTTGTTCATTCATTTACCATGTAATTATCTATCATTCTATAAATTCATATGTGCATTTATCTTGAAATTATATATATATATATATATATATATATATATATATATATATATATATATATATATATATATATATAAAGTCACATTTTTCCATGATTACTAATTCATTGGGTCATTTATTTAATATACTTGTTTTTTACCCACTTAGGATATGAATTTTATGCATATAATATATCCCCTTAAAAAAAAAAAGAAAAGAAAACAAAAACAACAACAAAAACCAAAAAACCAAATATATATATATATATATATATATATATATATATATATATATATATATATATGTATGTATATATACTAACACTTAGTTTATGTTTGTTTTTTTTGTAAAAATTCTCTCTCTAGAATTCTCTCTCTAAGTTTTCCTAGGGTTAGCCGGTTTGCACTGCCTTGGCATGGAAGCGGCCACGGCCGAGGCTCCTCCTGACGGGGCATCCCCTCCGCCTCCCCCTTCCCCCACAGCCAAGAAATCCTTTGCCTCCATCTTGACTTCCACGGCTCCTTCACCAACTTCTTTTCCTATCATCCCTCCATCCACGTTTAAAGGTGAACCAGCCCTCAAACTCTCTCCCTCCCTCATTGAAACCCTATCTAAACCCTTTCATTTATCTCTCGTGGGCAAGTTTTCCCATGGTCGTCCTTCCATGGAAGTATTAAGGAAGGAGTTCCTAACTTTCGGCTTAAAAGCGGCCGTCTCTATAGGACATCTGGATCAAAAGCACATCTTGATTCATACCCATCATGAAGCCGACTTTCAGAGGCTATGGATAAAAGATCAGTGGTTTGTGGGATCTTCTCCAATGCGTGTGTTTAAGTGGGCGCCTTCTTTTTCGGCCGGACGTAGAGTCCAATCGTCCCGAGATGCAGTTCGCTCTTCCTCATCTCCCTATCTATCTTTTTAATAAACAGGCTTTGTTTTCTTTGGCTAACTTGATAGGTAAGCCGCTCACTATTGACTCCCCAACTGCCAATCTCTCAAGACCAAGTGTAGCAAGAATCTGTATCGAAGTTAACCTTCTGCAACCAATCCCAAGCCGAATCTGGATCGAGTGCGGACCATCAGAAGGCTTCTGGCAGCCTATCGAAGCAGAACGCCTTCCCCTATATTGCACTTATTGTCATAGACAAGGACACGATGGCCACTCGTGTAAATCATATCTTAGGCAGTCACAATCGGATAAGGGTAAGGAAGCGACAGAATCGGCCTTCAATGCCTTCTCAAGGAAACCCTAACCAAGGCTCAGATAACCCAAATGTGCCTAAGCGTCCTACCCAAGTTTCAGAAAACCCTAACATGCAGTGGCGGCCTAAGGTTACTTCTGCTAGTGATGTTCCTACCAATGTCGCCACGGAAAAAATAAATAATCTGCCAGAAAGTTCCCCTAAAGACCCAAAGCCCGTTAATATTAATCTGAATCCCTCAAGCCATCCTAAAGATGTTCAAGCAGATGATAATGCTCCCTATACTACTGGCTCAAAGCAACACTCAGATCCTGTTAATGTGATTCTAATTGAGGAAGTGGTGGAACCTGTCGAGGTTACAAGCAATCCTTTAAAGCAGAAGGAAAAGGTTGATATTTCTACAGCCAATGAAAATTTTACGTCTCAGGCTAACAATAATGCTCCCATTGCCAATGACAAGATTTCGGCCTCTAACGAAACTAAGGAATCTGAAGGGAAGGATACCCAATCCATTGATCAGACCAGAGATTCAATCCCCTTATCTCCTAATAAATTCGCGATTCTGGAGACTTGCGAAGAGGAAGTTTCAGATCCTGATGACGCTCCCTCTGAAGCTTTGAATTTGGAGATTCCAAAATCTAAGAAAAATACTCGGAAGCAGCCGCGACAATCGACTCGGAATACTCGATCATCTTTGCATGTTAAGTCACACACAAGTTCCAGCTCCAATGTTTCTCATGACGATTAGTTGCCTGTTCTGGAATCTTCGGGGCGTGGGTAACGACTCCACGGTTTCTCGACTTAAAAAGCTAGCCAAATTGCATCATATTCAGTTCTTTTCCATCTGTGAACCTAAGATAGATAAGTTGAAAATTTCCATTATTGCTAAAAAGCTCAAATGTCGATACTTCTTTAGTAATGTTGCTAATTCAATATGGATTTTGGTTAAATCGGCTTTTACCTGCCAGGTTATTCAGGATGCTGCCCAACAGATTACCCTTCAGATAAAACATTTTTCTTGGCCTCAACCTGTTTTTGTCACCTCGGTTTATGCCAAGTGCTCATCCATGGATCGTCAAGAATTATGGACTGATTTAATTGATTTAGGCAGTGATTTTTCAGACGTTCCTTGGCTCGTCGGGGGAGATTTTAACATAGTCTTAAATCCGCATGAAAAGCTTGGAGGTCTTGGGTGGGATAGACAAGGTGCCGCGGATTTTCAAGCTTGTCTAAACGCATCTGGTCTGACCGATATTGGTTTTTCAGGAAGCAAATTTACTTGGAGCAATAACCGAGATGGCCGTGCTACTATCTTCCAACGCATTGACAGGATTGTCTGTAATGCCAATTGGAGTTCTTTTTTTGCTCTAACGACGAATGATCATCTCAATCGTACCTGTTCCGATCACTCGCCTCTCTTAGTCTCTATCTCCGTCCAGGTGAATTCTAGGCCCCGCCCATTCCGATTCCTGAATATTTGGACGTCTCACTATCAGTTTATAGATGTTGTAAAGGCTGCTTGGATCAGTCCTGCGAGAGGCAAGCCTATGGCCCAATTTTCTTGTAAATTGAGGGCGGTTAAAACAGCTCTTAAAACCTGGAACAAAGAGGTGTTTGGCAATGTCTTCCAAACAATCAAAAGTGCTGAAGATGAAGTTTTGGCTAAGGAGATTGATTATGAAAATGATAATGCTGCTTCCAACCGAGAGGCCCTCCATCTAGCCCAGGCTAACCTTAAACGCTTGCTCAAGCTAGAAGAAGATTTTTGGCGCCAAAAATCTCACCTCAGGTGGCTTAAAGAGGGGGATGGAAACTCTAAGCTCTTTCACTCATCGGTCTCTCAATCTCGAAACAAGCTCCATATTCACAAAATCAAGAACATGCACGGCACTATTGTCACAACTGAGGCTGATATTCAGAAAGCAGCCGTGGAGTTTTATCAACATCAGCTTTCGGCTTGTGCTACTAGAGATAATGAGCTCCTTGATTGTATCCCTCCTCTTATCACGTTAGAGCAAAACCGTCTTCTTACTGCCACCCCCAGCCTTGAAGAAATAAAAGACGCGGTTTTTCCCTTAATGGCGATAGTGCAGCGGGTCCGGATGGTTTTTCCGGTAAGTTTTTCACAGTCTGCTGGGATATTATCTCTCCTGATCTCTACATGGCCATTGCAGAATTTTTCGCAGGTTTTGACATGCCAAAGGCTTGGACGAGCACATCTATTGTTACTATTCCAAAAACTCAACATGTGGAGTCTTTTAAGGACCTCCGACCAATAAGTTTGTGCAATTTCTGTAACAAGATTATCTCCAAAGTTTTTGCGTCTCGTTTGACGAATATTCTTCCTTGCATTATTTCCGACAATCAAAGCGCTTTCACCAAGGGAAGGTTGATTCAAGACAATCTTTTGCTCGCCCACGAGCTCTCTTACCACCTCAAGAAAAAGGTAAATGGGGCAAACATCTTTATTAAACTTGACATGGAGAAGGCCTTTGATCGAGTTTCTTGGTTCTTCCTCATTAAAGTGCTAAGGCGTTTTGGGTTCAGCGAAACTTTTATTGATTTGATGTGGCGTATTATCTCGAAGAACTGGTTCTCAGTTATTGTTAATGGTTCTCCTGCCGGTTTCTTCCAATCCTCAAGAGGACTTCGTCAAGGGGATCCGCTCTCTCCAAGTTTATTTATAATTTCTGCAGAAGTTCTTAGCCGTGGTCTCAACAATCTTCATTTCAATCACCCCCATCTGGCTTTCTCCTCGAGTAGTGGCTGCCCTATAGTCTCTCATCTGGCCTTCGCTGATGATATTCTTATTTTTTGCAACGGGAAAAAAGCTTCGCTTCAGCAGCATCGATCTCTGCTCTCTCAGTATGAAGACTGCTCGGGCCAGCGTATTAATCAAAATAAGAGCTGCTTTGTTTCCTCTAGATCTATTGCTGCATCTCGCTTAGTCTCCATTCGGCAGAATCTGGGTTTTACTCATCAATCTCTTCCCCTCATCTACCTTGGCTGCCCTCTTTTTGAAGGACGAAAAAAGAAGTGTTTGTTTGATCCCTTGATAGAGAAGCTCCAAGGTAAAATTGCTTCTTGGCACGGTGCTTTCCTCAACCATGCAGGAAGAGTCACTTTAATCAACCACGTGTTGAATCCCATCACGCTATACCCTTTTGCTATTTTGGAGCCTCCAACCTCGACGATCAATTTTATCAACAGAATCTTGGCAAACTTTTTCTGGGGCTCTATAGAAACCAAGCCGAAAGCTCACTGGGTCTCTTGGACAAACTGTTGTCGTCCAACGGCAGAAGGTGGCATAGGAATTCGTCGTCTAACTGATGTGATTAAGGCTTTCTCTCTTCAATTATGGTGGCGATTTCGAACTTCGAAAAGTCTGTGGTCTCAATTCATGCATAGAAAATACTGCCCCTCTTCTCACCCGAATTTAGCCTCTTCTGTTGGCTCACATCTCTGGAGGCGTATGTGCTCAATTCGTGAGGCTGCTGAAAGAAACACAACCTGGATTGTTGGGCGGGGGTTGTGCTCTCTTTGGCATGACAATTGGAGTCACTCGGGATGCTTGACCAAACCTCCAGGATGTAATCTATCGGTCGTCAAAGATCTGTTTGATGCATCTGGCCAGAATCTTGCTGCCAGGAATCACATTGATTTTCAGACTGCCTCTTTCATTCAATCGAATGATATTCGTTTAAAGGACGCGGATGATCGTGCCTGTTGGGCTCCCACTTCGAATGGCAATTTTTCTATTTCCTCAGCTTGGAATCTCATGCGTTTCCATTATCCCACTTCTTTGTCCTCGAAGTTCATCTGGCAGAAAATCATTCCTCGGAAGATCAGTATTTTTATGTGGAGATTATGGCAACATAAGTTACCCTTGGATGAGAGTATCGTTAAGAAGGGTTTCCAATTGGCCTCCCAATGTTACTGTTGTGACCAGCACCATTGTGAGACCTTCTCTCATGTTTTCCTTGACAGCCCGTCTGCTGGGTTTCTTTGGCGATCTTTGGCTCAAGCCGCTGGAATACCTTGGTCTGCCCACTCTATTCAAGAAGCATGTTTCAAGTGGTGGCTTAGTGATAACTCTTCTGCTCTTCACGTTATCATTCCTTCTATCATTTGCTGGGAATTATGGTTGAACCGCAATCAAGGCCTTTTTGACAGTGTAACTTCCTCTCCTCATCAGTTGCTCACCCGCACTAAAAATCTTCTCGCAGAGATTCTCTCTAACGCGGGTTTCTATTTGCCTCCCATCCAAGATTGGCAGTCTCTCCCTCCCATCAAACGTCAAAAGGTTAAAACTGTCCAGGTGGTGTTTTGGGATAGTCCTCCTGCTGGGCGGCTCAAGCTTAACACAGACGGTGCTTGTCGAGGCAATCCCGGTCTTAGCGCCGGTGGAGGCATTATTCGAAACGACAGAGGGGATTTAATTTTTGCTTTCTCTGAATTCTATGGAAATTTATCTAACTTTCGGGCAGAATGTATGGCTCTCTTTAGGGGGATCAAGTGGCTCAAAGAGAAGAAGGTCAAGAATGCTTGGGTGGAGCTTGATTCCAAAATCCTGTTTGACTGCATCTCCGGCAAGGCTTCTTATCCTTGGCATTGTGGATACCTTATCCAAGCTATCAAAGATATTCAATCTCAGCTCTCCCTCTCCTTTTCTCATTGCTATCGTGAAGCAAATTCGGTGGCGGATGCTTTAGCTAATATTGGTTGTGATGATAGAGGCGACAATCAATTTCTTACTGCGTCTGAGTTGCCAAATCAAGTCCGAGGCCTACTTTTTCTTGATAAAAATAGGACCCCATATCTTAGAATTAATTAATTGTTCCATTTCACTTTCGAGGTTAGGCTCCTTTGCCCTCCCGATTATAAGGGCCAGGCTGGTTGTCCCCCTCAAGTTTGTATGTTTTTTCTTTATTCAATAAATTCCCGCAGGGTGCCGCCCCTGCTTCTATAAAAAAAAAAAAAAAAAAATATGTATGTATATATATATATGTATGTATATATATATATATTCCAAAGTTAAAATTCCAAATCATCTGAGGATCCAAAAAAATTGAACCAAGTAGGTTTGAGAAATTCGAAACATACAGCGGGATCAAGAAGATTTGTGACATGGGTGTGCTGATCTCGATGAATGTTGTTCCAATCATCATTGGAAAACCAATATTGGACAACATTTCGTGACAAAGGAGGAATTTCCCGGCGTCCTTGGCCCAATTCCAGATGAAGATGAGCTTTTCCCTTCCTAGATCGTGAAGAAGAAGCCATCTTATGAACCACACAAATTGATTTAAGTGAGAAAGTTGAAAGAATTGAAGAAAAATGAAGGGGAAGAATTTCGTCGACAATGGAGGAACTCAGATCTGTTTTTTGTGCTACTTCTTCCTTCTCCCCGTAATGTGAAGTGTTAAAGGAAGGAATGTTACCTTTCCCCCCTCCAGAATTCAGTTCCAGCAACTATGACCCTAGGTTTGCCCAAATTACAAATTGGCCCCTTGAGACTTAACAAAGACTTGACGGAGGTAATGATCGTCAACAAAGTTAACAGCTGGTCACCTGATATCCAACAGCTCAATGATACCCTCACTAGAACACCACCTTGCAAGCAAAAGAAAACTGAGTATCTACATTTTACTTTATATGTCACATGCATTTTATACCATGCTAATCTATGTATTTGTGTTGTGATCTTTCCAAGAAGGGGTGCGAACCCTGGGTCATTGGGAATGATCATTATACCATGCTATTCCACATGTTACTGTTTTGGTCTTTCCCAGAAGGGGTGCGAACCCCGGGTCATTGGGAAAGATCAACACTCACTATGTTTTGCTTGAGCCGAACTACGTTCGGTCTGACCCCCGAAAGGGATACGTAGGTAGCCTACTACGGTATGTCTGACCATCACAACGTAAGAGCATGAGATTATAATGTGTCGTATCATGAACCGTTGTTTTAAAATTTCTTCCTAGTTATGATTTCCTCAAAATTAGGGAGTCTATTCTTATGAACGATGTTCGTTTACTGGTAAATTTCGGTTTACCCATAAACCCCATCGTTGAAGGGCTCTGTGGACACCTCAATTTCGTACCCCTATTTGTAACATTCTATAAAATGTTAAATCCAATAAAAAAGGACTAACAGATGTTAACTTTTAGGGGTTCAAAGTGTCAAAGGACGAAAGAACAGACAAACAAGGAATAACAGGGGAGTAATGTGTCAAAAATAGAAGGAAAAACAAATTTGGGCGCTGCCCAATACAATTTTGGGTGTTGTGCCCAAAATTGCATTAGGGGGCGCCCAAAATTGTTTTCTCCGTCTTCTGATTTGTTCTTTGGTGTAACCTTTTAAACGCAAGATACAACACTTTTATTCACGAAGATAAAATATTTGTTGATCCTTCTCTGTTAAGGCTTCATCTCCTCAGCCTATAAATAGAAGGCTCCGCCCAGTGCAAACAGACGAGAATTTTACAGAGAAAGCGATTAGAAGATTACGCAGTTAAATTTCTGATAAATCCAAGCGCGCTGTTAAGCTACTAAAATTCCTCCTAAACATTTATACTCTCTGGCCAAAGATAAATCTAGTAAACCGATTAGGTTCCGCCCTATTTAATCGGTTCCAACAAGTCAAAACAAGCAGTTGCACTGTCCGATTTCAAACACGATATCAAGCAAAAGCAATCATTGTAACTGCCCGATTTCAAACCCGACATCAACATATTTAAAACCCATACAAGCAGTTGTGCCGCCCGGATCCCGAGGTGAAAAACAACCAGGACAGACAGTTACACTGCCCGAATTCCAACAATACAAGAAAAGACTCCTTCTCCCTGAACGACAGAGCGAGCACACCTAAAACCTGCCAAAATCAAAGTTGGTCCGGGTTAAAAACCTCACGCTTCAAGAGTACGTACACTAAAGTTATTTATTATTTTGTTTATAAAATAGTACTATTAAAATAGTAATATATAATAAAATAAGTCGTTACGCTTGCGAAATTTATATTATAAAAATGCTTTATTTGAATTAAATTTATAAAAATGATATATTTAGCCAAAAATCTATTTTGAGACCGAAAGGGCGAGTTGGGTGCCTAACCCCTTCCCAACTTGTAAATTAGCCTCCGAACCATCACAAATCTGGTATATTTGGTTTTTCTTTGTTTATCATTAAAATAAAGATGGTCACACTGCTATACATATTTTGAGTCCACAATTGAGGCCGGACGTATTTCACGCGCTCGAAGTTTTGAAACCACCCGCTTTTAAGTGGCGGGAAAAGTTCTAAACGGGGCACTCACAAACATTATCTTTTGTTAATTGTCATTGCATATCATATTACCAATAATTGACTTTAACTTTTGTTTGACATACATTCACGGGTTGAAATTATAAGTAATGGTTAGTTATTTTTTCCCCATGTTTTTATTGTTTTAATAAACACACTTTTGTAGAGATTCAGTGTTTGCTCTACTAGTTAGAGCACTCACTCCCCATGTTGTTGGTTCCAGGGTCAAATCCTGTTAGGGTTAGAAAATATCTTCGTATGGACTATCTTGCTTTTACATAAATGTAAAACTATAAGATTTTTAGAATACATGTTGACTGAAGTCGATCGTTTAGGTTCATCATTTTTTACCTTCTATAAGACCACAAATTTTTAACGTGTAAAATATTTCGTTGAAATATTGGGACAAAGACTTTGTCTCCAAAATTGCTTACAATTTAATATTTTATCTTCTATAATGTGATGTCCAAGTTTTTTACTGGTTAGTTGGTAAAAAAATTACAATAAAATATTAATTGAGTTTTTTTTAAATACAAAAATGATTAGATTTGAGGGATTGAGTACAAAAACTTAATAAATAGCAATATTTTTACAAAAAAATTCTGATTTGGATTTACTAAAACTTGGTTCATTGGTTAATGTTCAAAAATATTCCTCAAATCCCGTAAAAATAATTTATTGAATAAAAGTTTAAAACAAATTCTTAAAAATAGTTATGTAAAACAAAAATACGTTAGTAAAATAAAAATATTTGATGGAACAAAAATAATAGTTATAACAATTACACATAATTATTTTCGTTAACTATACTTATAATGTGGTTGTTAATTTTAGTATATAAGTATAAGTATATATATATATATATATATATATATATAGTTAGATAAGTATAATTACTAATAAATTATTTTTATTTAATGGTGTATTTAATATATTATTGTAAATAAAAATATTAATGGGGTAATAATTTAATATATTATAGTAAATAAAAATAATTTAAGGAATAAAAGTTTAAAACAAATTCTTAAAAATAGTTATGTAAAACAAAAATAAGTTAGTAAAATAAAAATATTTGATAGAAAAAAATAATAGTTATAGAGTCAATAAAACAAAACAATTTAAACTGAGGTTAGCAAAATAATAAAAAAATACGGAATAAAAGTTTTTCGTAAAACTAATTCTTAAAAATAAAAAAAAAAAAAAGTTACGAAGTCAATAAAAAAATTTAATGGAACTTATTAAAATCAAAATAATTTACAAAACAAAAATATTAGTTAACGGCAAAAATAATTTCGTTATTTTGATTTTAGCTTATTCTCTTCCCAAAAATTTCTTTAATCAAAAAATATAAATATAATTTAATAAAAGTAACCATTCAAAAGGAAGAACTTATTTGAGTTCATATTCTATTTGTAGGGCGAAAAAAATTCAAGTTTGTTCGAAGACATTCATTATACAAAATTTTTGAATAGTATAAAGTGTTCAAGGTTGTCGGGCCATGAATTGACACTTAAAATTAGTGTTCCAATAATATTATTGCGAAAGATTGACCATGCTGCAAGGTTGTGCAATGAAACAAGACTAATCATCATAAATTTTGGGGATCACATTGTTGAAACAATTTTTTTTGAACGGAAGCAATGTTGGAGAAAATATTTTTATGTCAAGATTGTCATTAACTCTATCCGATGTAAGACTGTTTTTAAAGTTCCAGAGAAGACAATTACTATTGCTGGTATCGTATGTAATGACAATTAACAAGTGTCAAAGTCAATAATTGCACGTAGGTCTCTTTTTGAAAAAAAAAAAAACCAGTAGCCATGGACAGTTATATGCCATAGTTTCTAGAGTAAACAAATTATTTTGTTTGAAGATATTGATATGCGGTGAAGATGAAAAACCAACTAATAAGACAATAAATGTTGTGTATAAGAAATTTTTTTAGAATCTATTATGATTAGTGATATACTTATGTGCAATTGTTAATAAACTGATGCTCCTTATTTTGTTTATGTACGATTTAGTTGACGTGCGTTTAATGCACGAGTTAGAAAAACTAGTTATAAATAATAGTTTGTTATTTTATTTTTTTATGTTTCTAATATTTAATAAACACACTTTTGGGACTATTTTGTTTTTATATAAAAGTAAAAGTATACGATTTTTAGAATACATGTTGACTGAAGTCGGTTGTTTAAGCTTGTCATTTTTTATGTTCTATAAAACCAAAAAATTTTAACGTATAAAATATTATAAAATAAATTTGATTTTGACTAATAACATGTAAATAGACAATAAAATTAAGATTTTGATGGTTTTTAAATATTTTATTAACTGTATTCTCAAATCATTATAAGTTTGTTCATATTACAAGACAGTATTTGGTGTTCATATTACAAGGCAATATTTGGTTTTCATATTCCAATGTAGTATGTGATTTCCATATTCCAAGGAAGTATTTGATATTCATATTCCAAGGCATTATTTGATTGATTGGTATACATGCAATTAGTGAATATATATAATCAAATTTACGCTCTCAATACATAGTCCACCACTTTTATTACATAGAAATAGCTCTTTATTTAAGGAAAACAAATTTTGGCGGGATATTCTTATTTTAAAACTACCTAGGCTTTATAGATATAGATACGGATAGTAAGGTTTTAGTTTTACAGAGGCCGCCAATCAATTGTCGGGGATTGACTCAAGTAGAAGAGATGCGGTTTTGTGCACAATTACAGATGTTTTCAATGGCTTCAGTAAGCTGTCAGATTCACTTTCATGGGGATTTCGTCTCACACTTATACTTGTAGAATATTTCTTATAACTTTTGGTAAGCTGAAGCTAGTTTTGATGCTTTGGGAAAACAGTCTTAAGCTCTTCCCATCTTATTTTTGTAGCATATACCGTTCGGTTTAGATTTTAATGTATCTTCTAGTTGGTCTAAAATGCAACCGTATACTTGATCATTGTATATCACTAGGATCTCCCAAAACTGATTTTAAATCTAAGATGTAGAGAATTTAGGATACTTACGGACCAAAAAACAAGCCTAGGAGCAGCATCAATCCTTCACTTACAGTGACTCCGAAACAGAATCAAGCTGAGGAAGACTTATGCGACCTAACAGACCGAGTCTTTAACTTTGGCAGTAAACTTACAATATACCAAAGCTCTCTATAACAGTCCAATATCAATATATAAACAGTCCTATATGCAAAGGTATGATCTACAATAACAAAGTTAGAACAGAAAATACAGTATGAAATAGTAACTGAGTATCATTGGCTCAATATAGCGTAACTCAAATCCTGTATAGGGTTTGATATGTCTAGGCTCAAATCCCCACAAAAATGCTATAAACAAAGTATAAAAATCTGTCCAACCAAGAGTTTACCAACCGAAAGGGATGAAGTTACAGTTCCAATGAATACGAGTAAAGAGGCTGCCCAGCCTTCCACAATCGAGAACCCAAACCCAAAACCACCCTTTCACAAAACACTATCACAAGAGTATATATATCCTGAAGGTGATAAGGATTGATGCATCCTTATCGGAGTGAAGCATATCAACAGTGCTGTCAATGCGCAAGGAGAGGGATACTCGGTTATCGCAAACCAGAAAGGGGGAAACCAAAAATCAGGCTCAAAACTAAAGAGACACGTAATGAGAAGAAGTCAGTCAACAAGTGAGTGAAGGGAGGTGGGCTTGGTCCTCGGGTTGCTGGGCTTTGGATCATAAGCAGGCTGCCCATTATAAAATGGGCCACGCTACTACTTACGTAAGATTCACACAAAACTTTTGTGAAAAAACATAAAATGGTTCCAATATTAAGTGAATCAAATTAGTACTTCGTTTACGATTTGAATTAATGGAGTTTGAATCCATTTACGAAACAATAGTTTGTTCAATAGGCTGGAACAGTTCTTCAAAATTCTAAGAATTCAGCAGAGTTGTTCAATAGGTTAGAACAATTTTTGAAATTTATAGAGAAATCCTGAAGTGTTGAACGTAAAAGAGATGGAAATGCATATAGCATTTGTACATTATTTGGAATGAATTATAGGGAAGACTCAACAAAGTCGAGTTTAAGGAACAATTAAACCATAAGAGTATCATGGTGCGATCCTACGGTATTTAGAATTCATTTGACTAGATTACTAGATTTTTGAAATGGGTTGATTTAAGTGTACATTCATCGCACTTGGGATTTTAAAAATCATTATGAGCTCTTTGTGTCGTTTAGTGACTATAGCACCACATGCATAAACATGTGAATTGTAGTAGAGTAATACCCTACTTGGGATTGGAAAAGTTCACTCGGTCCCTATTTGATTTCATGGCAAGTAAACATCTACTTGTGTATTGCATATAAGTCCAACCGACATTTGTTGAGTAGTTGCGTTGAACGTAGGAAGGTGCATCATCGTCACGAATTATGGGATTCGTGATTGCTATGTATCATTGTACCTAGAGGTGGCAATTTTCGCCCATGCCCGTTCGCCCGCCCAGACCGCCCACTAAAAACTGGGTATGGGCACACTTTAAATTTTAAATGGGCATAAATGGGCATGCCCATTTAAGCCCGTGAAATATTATGGGCTAAATGGGCGCCCAGCTGGGCACCCGCGTTAGATTTCTATTTTCTAATTCGGTCAGGTCTCTCCCGCAATTTCACTTCGGCCGGTCATTTTGTGAGCGAGTTCTCAATCGAGAGAGACGACCATGTCCTCAAATCAGACTCTCTCTCTCAAATACGAACCCTAACCGAACTCCGAAACCTCAAATCCCTATTTCGTTCCTTGCTTGCGCGCACAAATCGAGGTCAAGGGTTTGAAATAGAGGTGTCAACACCTTCTCCCCAAGGCCGATTGTTTCAAAGTTGAATATGCCATTGAGGCCATTAAGGTACATAACTCCTACCTTTGTTTCTCGTATTTGTTTTATAAATAGAGTCGATTGGTTTCTAATGTCGCTTTTGATTACTATTAGCTTGGGTTCGACCGCAATTGGCTTGAAGACTAAGGAAGGGGTTGTGCTAATTGTTGAAAAGCGTATCACCTCCCCGCTTCGGGTCTGCTTTTCTTTTGCCTTTGAATTTCTCTCAATCCTTGCAGTTATATTCTTAAGTCGGTCATGGTTTTTGAATGACTGAAATTCGGAAGTCTCTGTGTTGCTAAGCGGAGTTTGATGTTAGAAAGCGCCAAAGTTGTCATTTTTCTTGGATTTTTAAGTTGGAATCACATTACGGTTTACTTAATTCTCGCTTTTTAAAATAGTATCGAATTTCTATCGTGAACTAGAGTAATTCAAGTGGATTGTATGGGGTACTATTAACCACTTTTTTTCCTTGCAATTATTTTAGCCTACCTTATATGTCAAGTCTCTCTTGATTTTCTGAATGTGAAGTTTTGGAAGTCAAATTTGTGTTACTAACTCATTTTGATGAGAGAACCCAAGTGTTATGCATTATAATTGCCGCCGATGGAGTCAATTTCTTTTGATTTTTTTCCCATTACAAAATTTCGACACCATTGCGATTTCTCCCCGATGCTCAAAATTGACGATCGGTGTTGTGTGAAAAAAGGTAACAAAACCAAAATAAAAACTGTTAATTAATTTAAACAATTAAACATCAAGAGTGAAAAAATCAAACAATTGTCATTTCAAAGGGCCAAAGATAAAGGCAAATAATTCCGATTCTGAAATGTTTACATAGTACGTAGACAATTATTCTAAATTAAACATTTTGCACCTAAAAGGCTAAAATGCATTAAAAAACTAACTATATATACTAATATTCATATATCTGTGAGAAAGAATATGACCATGTCTTAATTGGGGCCATCCGGTTAATGTATTTGTTCATTGTGACCATTGATCCGCATGAGGTAGCTATTAATTAGAGGGGTTGTTACGGCTCAATCAAGCTCAAGCAATAGCCCGCCCAATGAGTGGCATTGCTTGGGATGGGATACTCGCCCTCGAAAGACTTGACTGGTGTATAAACTCAGATAAAATTGTTGCCCGAGGTATTGTCGTGACCAAAACTCGATCTCATGTTCCACATTCCCACATTGTCTAGCGCTATGTATATTGCAGGTCCATGATTTCGATATACGTATTCAAACAACCATAAATTCTTGTTAGCGCCATGTTTTTATTAGTATTAAGGTTAATGGTTATGAAATGCATGTGCTCTATTCATAAAAGCTGCCATTGAGATTAACATTAAAAGGAGCATCACCGACATAACAGCTTGTATTAAGTGAATGCAGATACTCAAATTTTATATGCCTATGTTATATGTTTCTCGTTGAATTGATGTTTCTTACCAAATGAAATTTGTGTATTTTATTTGTATGTAGACCTAATTAATGCCGAAGAATCTTTAGTTGTTATTTTTAGAGAAAATTTTTGAAGGAAAAATGTTTCCTTCTAATCCTCTTCTATCTCTGAAAACCTAGAACTAAAAGATTGTGCCTCAGCTTGTTGCTAAAATCATGGTGTCTGTTCGGGATGAATGAACTTTTGAGTAATCCCACGCCAACCTGAATTCTATTCAGCCTCTTTAATACTTTGTGTAGTTACTTGATATTGGGTTCTTGTTCTATAAAACAAGTTTAATTGCCAAAAATATACACGACAACAAAAACAAATTCCCATACGCTTATGAATAATGAAAGATAGCCTAAAATGACTATCACAACTTCAACTCCAAGCTGATGTGTTTATGATTGGTCGCGATCAAAAAGTCGAGGCCCTATCAAATAACCAATCATATCCAGTGGTAGACCGTAGACTTACCTCTACGCCACACACACACCCCCAGATTATGCAAAATTACTCCAGCCTCCAGGAGTCCTATTTCCAAACAATTTACATAACAATTTACCATGGACACTGTTGTTTAAATTCATGTACTCTCTTATATGTTGAATCATCACTCGACTTGTTTATCAGGCTATGGAGCATGACTCCGATTTTCAACATACGGAGGTGGAAGTGGATCAATCCTCAACTAGTTCAAAACGTGCTAGGCCTTCTAGAGGGAAGACTTCAATAGCATGGATGTGTTTGAACGGATAGGGGAGGATAGTAATAATGGGGTACAAAAGGCAAAATGGAGCAGTAATGCAAAGTAATATTTCTTCTGAAAGGAATGCAGGACAAAGAATTTGCTACGTCACTTGATGTTTGTCCTAATCGCGAAGAGAATTAGAAATGTAACTTCACGACATCTTGATCAAGAAGTATATCGTGAGAAACTTTGCACATCAATTACTAAACATAATTACCCCTTTAGCTATGCGAACATGAAGGGAATCGTGACTTGCATAGCTATTTACACCGAAGTTAAACACCTTACAAGGAACACAGTGAAAGAGGCGTTTTAAAGAAGTTTTCAAAAACAAAGGAGAATCAAGAATACCCTGGTGTGTAAAGGGTAGGATATGTCTTACTTCGATCTATGGTCTTCAATTACAACAGATGGTTACTTGGCTCTTATGTACTCATTATGTGGATGAAGACGGGTCTTGCAAAAGAAGATTTTGAATTTTCGTCACGTGCCGCCTCCACACAGTGGTCCGATTTTGGCTGAAAAAGTTATTCTTTTATTGAAAGATTGGGGCATTGAAAAGAAAATTTTTTCATTAACTTTGGACAATGCTTCCTATAATGATGGCTTGGTTGGTGTTTTGAAGAGGCACATGCGTTTGACTGGTTCATTAGTGTGTGATGGAGAGTTCTTTCATGTACGTTGTGGTGCACACGTACTTAACTTGATTGTACACGCTGGGTTGAAAGTTATAGAAGGTTGCATTTATAAGGTTAGAGAAAGTGTGAAATATGTCAAGGGTTCGGAGGCGAGAAAGATCAAATTTGCTCGTTGCATTGTTCAACAATCTTTGGAGTGCAAGAAGTTAGTGCGAGAAGATGTGGTCACAAGGTGGAACTCAACTTATCTCATGCTCGATAGTGCACTTGCATATCGCCTTGCTTATTATGAATTGAAATTGGTTGACACACAATATAACCATTGTCCTTCCGATGAGGAGTGGGATAAAATTGAGCGTATTGCTAGATTTTTGCAACCTTTTTACGATATTACCACACTTTTCTCGGGATCTCAATATGTGACCGCAAATTTGTATTTTCATGGGGTGTGGAAGATTCATTCACTTATACTAGAGGAGATGAACAATGAAAATAAAGATTTTAGTGATATGGCCAAGGCGATGAAATCAAAGTTTGAAAAGTATTGGGATTGTTATAGTGTGGTGTTATCAATGGCAATAGTATTGGATCCTCGTTATAAGATGCAATATGTGGAGTACACATTCAAAAAGATATATCATATCACGTATTTAGAAAAGGCTAGAAATTTGCGTGAGAAGTTGGATTTGATCTTTAGTGACTACATGCGTCTCTCACCTACTAATTGTGAATCTTCTTTGGACGGGGGCAATGGTGATGTAGATGGTGAAATGGATGAATTTTATTGGTTTGAAAGTGAGCACTATGGGTTGAATAGGAACAAATCTCAATTAGAGTTATACTTGGAAGAGAAAAGGCTTGATCACAAACAACCCATAGATGTTTTAAGTTATTGGAAGGCAAATAGAATTCGGTATCCCAATCTTTCATTAATGGCGCGTGATATTTTGAGCATTCCGATCACTAGTGTTGCTTCGAATCGCATTTAGCATTGAGGCGTATTCTTGGAAAATATCGCACTTCACTTTTGCCAAAGAATGTTGAGGCTTTGCTATGCACACGGGATTGGTTATATAAGATGAGTGGTAAAGTTATTTACTATTATGTATTTGTTTTCAATCGTTTGATTACTTTTTTGTATCTAATTGAGGATACTAATGATTGTTAAATGTGGATATTGTAGACTCAGATGATGAAGAGGAAGAAATGTGTGTAGATTTCGCACCCATTATTGATCATATTGATTCCTTGACTATTGTTGATGATTAGGTACAGCTTAATTTGGTTCTCTCTTCTCATTAGTCATCTTCTTCTCAGTTTTTTAATTATGTTCTTTTAGCACATGATAGTTTGTCTGACTATTTCCAGTTAGTGTTACCAGAAATTTCGCCTTTGAGAGATATCAAGGCAAAGAAAATAAATCAAAGGTATAATTGCTTATAAACCGATGGTACAGCTTTTCTTCGATTGTTAATTGCTTATGATGGTTTGATGCAAGATGAGTCGGCTGTTCGGAGATATTATCATCTAGAGATACATGGTAATTACATTAACGCATAACTTTTCCGGATATTAGTTATTAGACTGATCCTTAAGGTGCATATTTTAATTTTTAAAGTAACTCGGCCATTTAACAAGTAGACATATTATAGTGTTAGGGATTTGCCATTTGTGGTAACTAAGTCAGCATATATGATTTGTGTGTCTTTATGAGCATTCCTTTCACATGAGGCCTAGCAAAGGTGGCGATGAACGCTTAAATGTCTTTCGCTTTCCCCACTATCGTGGCACCCATCAAATGCACGCTTTTTCCTCCGTTCGAATCAGCAGATGAGGAAGTGGCTAGATTGATTGCCAAATCACCACGCCTCGAATTTCAAATAAGATTGATACCACAGTACTTGGCTTAACTACGTGTCCCGCTTTGTTAGTCACTTCGCATGCTCGGGTTGTGATTAGTTGGTTAATGCATTGTCAAGTACTTTTTCAGTTCCCTTGTAATGCAGGGATAGTTTGGAATCGCTTGTATAGGTTTTGGTGAGCAATCAATGTTCATTGAAACAACCACTCCCCGTCCAATAAAAGGAGTCGTCTCTTTGAGTTTCTACTTACTAGCATTTTTCCATGCATTTTTCCAAGTTGAATCAAGATTTCCTTTTACTATTTGATATGTCCATGTTACTTGTTTCAAGAATGTTCATGTAAACTTGGTATTTTTTTCCATTTATTTTATAGTAAAGGTGGACCATTGTGTCGGCTTGTGTATACTCACAGTGCAAACATATGATTTACTGTACTTCAATAGGGAAACGGTATGCGAGAACGATGAACTTGGTGTACCATTCGCCATTACCGTTGATTCAATGTCATCGATGAAAATTCGTGAGAGGGATAGCAAGGACCAAATTGTGTTGGTGTGGAGGAGGTTGCATCGGCTTGTGAAGGAGGTAGCCGAGGGCGGAGCACATGGGCGCATGTTTTGAATGTATACCCTCCTCATACATCCGCATCTGGCCGATGAGTGACGGCTTGAGACTAGTTTATTTTCATGTCTTTTGAGTCTTGTGTTGTGTTTTGAACATAGTTACTTTCAGCATACGCGGCATTTGTTTACTTCATATAGGAATACTTTTAATTTATACTATTATGGTGTTTTGATCATTGATAATAGGCCATTATCCATGGTTATCCATGGATAATAGCCTATTATCCAATGATCCAAACACCCATTTTCCCACCCCTACTCTCAATGAGCTACTGTTTGAAAAAATCTTGTCATGAAGCACCTGGGACTACCAAGTGATTTTTTTGAGGAATGTAGTGATTTTTGTAGAAGAAAATGATTTTTTTGTAATTTTTATAGTTATTTGATAATTGCATGTTAATTAGTAAATGGGCGCCCATGCCCATTTAGTGCCCGCCCATATATGCCCATGTTATTAAATGGGCACTTACTTGCCCGCCCATTTGAGCCCGTTGCCCATTTAGGCCCGCCCACGCCCGCCCATACCCGCCCATTTGCCACCTCTAATTGTACCGGATACGGTTCACACACCCTCCATTGTGGGCTGAAGTGGGGATGTAGTTCCTTAGTCAACACCTGCGTAACCAAAGGGCGCATTGGCTAGAACTATATGACCGGGAAATGGCTACCCTTGAGGTGATACTGCCCAGCACTTTGATACCACTATTTGGGGTATACTGGCACGATATGGTTAACAGTTGTGATTGAAGGAGCAATATAACGAAAATGATTTAGTATCTTCTCTATCCTTTATGTGTCTTACTATGAGCACTTATGTGATCACAAATTGTATGTTGAAAATGAGATCTTATTGGCTATGTTTGTATTGGGTAACGTTATTGAAAGACTTGATGTGTATATATATAGATATGCACACTTTTACATGATGATTATATGAGAGTTTTGATGTGTATATATAGAGTTATACATACTTTTACATGAAGATTATATGACTTAATTTATGTGTATATATAGAGATATACATTCTTATCCACGATGTTCATATGACGTACTTGATGTGTGTATATATTGATATTCATGCTTATAGATGAGGATGTTTATTAAAGTTTATTCAAATGGATTTGATTTGTTTATGAGCAGGGAATTCCACCTTGGTTCGTTTGGACGGTTTAATAAGTGATTTGGTAGGCTATCTTGTGGAGTATGTAATGCATATGATACGTCTTCATGAGTCTTCGTCGTAGTAACACGATGACATGCTTAATTATAACAATGTTTCATATTATATCATATTGTTGTTTGTAGTAGCATACCGGGTCCTTAAGACTCACTACGTGCTTTAATTTCTATTGTGTAGATTTCGTTAGTTTCGTTGTGGTCGGGTAGATCCTAACTGTATCAGTGCATAGTAGATCGATAGTTGAGTTAAGCTCGTGTGGTTCATGTGTAGCGATTGTCGTTTCTTCCGAGTTGTAGCTTGCGAGTCCCGTCTAGCATTGTACTATTATTGTTATTTGGTCCTTATATTCTGTTAAGGATGATGTTGGGTAAAGTTAAATAAAGTTTATAGTCGGGGAGTATTCTTATTCTTCCTGTATATTTTTCTGTTGTCGAGTTTTGTAGTCGAGCTCGTATTCTTAAGTTATAGTATGTATTCAGTTGTCTCCTGGTGAGTAGTAGCCTCTGGGCATTTATTATTCCCATTGTTGTTGTTGTTACCCCGGTATGTTTTAGTCGTTGGGTCATTGTTATATATCAGGTTGATTCTTTATTGAAACACCGGCCTATAGTGCCGATGGTTTGTTCTGCGTTTGCAATGTTGCGACAAACGAGTTTTGTTCTCTCCTTTGTGAGACAATCCATAGTCCCTTGGTTCTATTTGGTTTTAGTTTCGAGCTACCTAGCTCGGGGCTTCACTCTATTATTGCTTCCGCATATTCGATTTTTTTGAAATCTCGTATTTTAGTACGAATTTATGTTCATGTTTAAAGCTTGTTAGCTCGACTGTTCGACTTGCACACTTGTTTAGCAAGTGCTTGTTGTCTATTTGTTTTACTTCCAGTGGAACGACCTTGGGATTTCGTGTTGCAATCTCGGTCAGGTTGTTACAAGTCGAGCATGATCTTAGCATGTTGAACACACAATGCACTCTCTAGCATGATAAACATACATAGTTGACATGTTAAACAAGTAAGGGTTTGAGTCTTCACAACCATGACAGAAGTTGTTTTGTGGACTCTGATCAAATTACCACGTAGTGTTCTTAAGGATGTTCGGAATGATATTTCGGGCATATAAAATTTTCGTACGGGTTAGGCTGGATTTTTCTGTGTTAGCATATGGTAGGGTTATTTATTACAAACTTGTTTTTGAAAAAAAGTGTTTCATTAAGCTTGTTTTTATGCTTTTTCGTTCAAGGTTAGGCTCCTCTATCCTTCCATTTATAAGGGCAAGATTTGTTGTCCCCCTCCAGTTTCTTTCTCTTTTTTTTTTAAATAAATCCTTCTAGTGTGTCATCCCTATTTTCTAAAAAACAAATAATAATAAATAAAATATGCCATTAAAAAAATCTTCCTTTCTTAATCTTTTCAATTTCGGATGTTAGCATTACAATTTTTAGACTTTTTTTGATTCTCACTTTTAACTGATGACCCCATTTTTATAAGAATATCTTTGAAAAATACACATAATCTTAATATTTATAGTAGATAGAGGTGATTTTTTTCTTTATTTTTATGTCGAGTCAAACATAACAATGTTATTGGAATGGATGAAATAACTTTACCGTTAGAAAAAGTCATTGTGTAGTCAACATAACGACCATGCAAAGGAAAGACAATCTATCATCACCAAATATAATCACGAGAAAACAAAAAGCTTAAACTAAAAAGATTGAAAAGTATAAACTATATTTCATTTACAATCTAGACTTCCCTTTGAGACACCAACAATATACCCCTTGAGATCATTTCTTTAAGAATAAATTTAAAATAATAGTATCTAAGTCACATATTTATTATAACATAACATAAGATTAAGAGACTATATTTATTTTATTTAAGAAAGAAATACAACAAATGACATATCTTAAAACAACAATGAACTACAGAAACAAAAAATGGTAAATATCTTAACACATGGATATGTATGGCGATGGGATTCATGACCCCAAATATATGATAAGATTATTTAGGATCATCACTAATTAGTTCTTCTTTGCGTAAAATTGTTATTGCTCCCGATTTCCAAAAGACTGTCATATCTCACTTGATATATAGATTAAGAAGAATAGATAGCTCAGTTATATATATATATATATATATATATATATATATATATATATATATATATATATATTATGACATTATTTTTTTAAAAGATACCCATATAAAACTAGTGTTATCATTAAAGTGAAAATCAATTCAAGGATAAAAATTGTCAAGGAAATTTTCAAAAAATGAAATATTAAAAAGTGGACAGTTTTTTTTTTTTTTGGGAATGAACTAAAAACGAAACGTATATTCATTTTGTGGAAGGAAGAGAGTATTTAATTTAGGTAAATTTATAAATGATGAATTGTTAGTGGGTTTCAAATCATGTATCCCAACCTCTATGGTGTTAGTCTGATTTCAATTGCGTTCAATCACAATAGAACAAACAAAATAACTTGGACATAAAAACAATAAATCCTTCAAACCAAAACACAATCATTGTGTTTAAAATAATGAGCAAATCCTATCAAAAGAAAATGTTATAACAATGAGAAAAGGAAAACCATAACAGAAAAAGAATAGCTATGAAAAATAAAAATTAAGTGGAAATCCTCCATAAAAAAATTACAACTTCAAGGTTAAGTCTAGTTGTCTGGGATCTCTTGTATCCTCTTTAGAATCTCCGGTCTCTTCTTTTTCGGACTACAAAAATAAACCTGGTCCAACCATAGGTGGAAAGGATTACTGGAACTGTCTCGCCATGGGTTCGGGCCATCCATGATAAGCCTGGCCAAGCCAAACATGATAAGGCTCACTAGAGGAATGAACCCTTGGAGTTGGCATGTAAACAAAGCCATGGTGGTATCGAACTAAAGCATATGATTCCCCCCAATTCCCATTTTCATATGGATGATAATGAGTATTTCCTTGGGATGTAAAATCAGAAACCACATACCCTATTTTCTTTTTTTCTTTTAGTTTTGATCGCTCATATTTGTGACCATTTTGGTTGCCACCCGATGATTGTGAAATTGAGAACTTCTTTGGGAAGAATTTGGAAGAAAAATCTTGCCTTTCTGAATTCCTCACATCTGAGAAATTGAGTTGAGGACTTAACCCTCGCTTATCGGTATTGCCCACATCCATGGATTTGAGGCGAGTACCGGACCCGAACCCATTGTTTTCCATGATGTGTATAGCTAGAGAGAAATATTGATGAAAAGACATTCCAGTAATCCTTTCCAGCCATAGGTGGAAAGGATTACTGGAACTGTCTCGCCATGGGTTCGGGCCATCCATGATAAGCCTGGCCAAGCCAAACATGATAAGGCTCACTAGAGGAATGAACCCTTGGAGTTGGCATGAAACAAAGCCAGGGTGGTATCGGACTAAAGCGTATGATTCCCCCCAATTCCCATTTTCATATGGATGATAGTGAGTATTTCGACGAAAATCGAAACCTCCTCATACCCTA
This sequence comes from Codonopsis lanceolata, assembly GCA_013146195.2. Taxonomy (NCBI): domain Eukaryota; kingdom Viridiplantae; phylum Streptophyta; class Magnoliopsida; order Asterales; family Campanulaceae; genus Codonopsis; species Codonopsis lanceolata. Next base: position 153,217,039 of record CM028380.1, read on the forward strand.
TTTTCTTTTTTTCTTTTGGTTTTGATCGCTCATATTTGTGACCATTTTGGTTGCCACCCAATGATTGGGAAATTGAGAACTTCTTTGGGAAGAATTTGGAAGAAAAATCTAGCCTTTCTGCATTCCTCACATCTGAGAAATTGAGTTGAGGACCTAACCCTCGCTTACCGGTATTGCCCACATCCATGGATTTGAGGCGAGTACCGGACCCGAACCCATTGTTTTCCATGATGTGTATAACTAGAGAGAAAGATTGATGAAAACTATACTGGGTGAGATTTTTGGTGTAAAAGAGTTGGTATTTATAGAGTAAAAGTTTAGAAGATGCTCACTTCTTTTAACTCTAGAAACAAATATTAATGCAATATTGTTCAAATCTGATATGTCATTAATTAATTGAAATTGAAATGAATGATTCATAAAAATCAAAAAGTGGTAAGATGTTAGGTTCAAGTTATTTGTACAAGCTATAATTTAGTGCCGTTAGATCAAATTTATTTGAATATCTTCACGCTCATATTAAATTCACCCTTTTATAATAATGAATGGTCATTCCAAATTATCACCAACTTAATCATAAAACGGCTATAACATTAATGTTTTTAAGAAAGCAACATACTCGAGCTTGTAATATAATACTATGGAATCTTAAAAATATGCTAACTCATTACTTCATGTGAATTAACAATTTTAATACTTGTAGCTCTATACCCATTTATCATGGCTTAAAAGCGAAACTCAGATAACTACCCACCAGAAATATACTTTCTAGTAAACGATTTTTAATTATTTTCTTCTCTTTAGATGACCTTAATAAGAGAAGGAGATTTTTAACTCACTCCTGCAATTTTGAAAAAAAGTGTCTTTTTGACCAAATACATAGATTAAAAAAGATAATATTAAGATTGTCCGCATCTTTTACTAAAACGTATGTGAGAGTGAGACCCAAAACTTAAAGTGAGAATCAAATCAAAGGTAAAATGATATATGCAACATTAAAAAAAATTGAAAGATTAGAAGGTACATAGTTTTATTTTTTGGAGTGGTCTAAAAAGAAAAGATGAACTTTTTTACTTTCTTATTATATTCCTAAGCAGTAGATTTCCCTGATAACAAATCAAGTGCATGCTTTATAGAGAATAATACGCATGAATGACTTTTGAGCAATTGAACAATCTCAAGCTTATATGATAATTGTGTCATATATTGATTGATATAATTTTCTAGATTTTGGTAGTTGTGTGATATTAAATATTTGAAGTGATAAGAGTGAGTTATCAGCTAATTTATGCATTTTAAATGTGTGTGTGAGGTGGTTACTTTTGTCGGTTTATTTTTATAAGACAAATGCCTTAACATAAAAGGTCCATATCCCCTTTTACATTTATACTTTTGTATGTCATAGTAAATGTATTATTTTTACATGTGGATCAAATAGATTTCATGTTATCCCCTAAAGTTTCAAAATAGGCTATACGAGGGGTTAATAAATGATGACCAATTTGATAATTTAAGCAATTGACTTTCCAAAACAATTAACGTATAGGTTAACTTCACCATTGGACCCTGTACAATACAAATTTATAGTATTAGTCCCTAATTTGAAAATTTTACACCACTAACCCTAAGTAAGTCTTTTTTGCAAGTCATAAGTCCTTTGGTTGGACATTGTTACCTAATATGTCGTTAAGTGGTCATATGCGCACTCAAGTGAGTTATTGCAAGGTCAAATATGTCATTTTGAACAAAAAAAATCAAAATTCTTTTTCAACTCAACTCATTGATCGTCACTTTGTTTTTTGATCTTCTCCCTAAACCCCAAATTCCCATCTATGTATCCCCAATGAATGGCTAAGCTCCCCCATTCCGTCCCCATCTTAAACACCTACATGCCTCTCTCTCTATCTCTCTCTCACTCACTCTTTATATGTAAATTTATTATATGTTGTAGTTCAAGTGTGACAGCCCGACCCAGACCCCAATGCGAGATCCCGAGTCGTGCCGTCCAAATTCGCAAGAATACAAACATGCACAAGTAGGATTATAAAATTCATGTGGTGCAACATCGCATACGAATAACAACTCGGCTACACTTGGCCGGAAAATAACTTTAAAATAAACAAGTCATCGGCGACGTTACAGCCGGAACCCAACAACTACTCCTACAATTTTAACACATGCATATAATATCCTCAACGGCCACAACATGCCGGAGACAACAACAACAATAATACTTTAAAAGAGCTTTAGCGGAAGAAACTGTAGTGAACCATCAACATATAAACAAGCTCGACATATAAGTCGGCATACAAAAGATTTTAAGTATTAAGTCATTAAGTTATACTACAACAACAAAAATCCCAAAGTCAAGTCTAAGTGACTTGCTTCCCAACGTCCTTGCCAAACAAAAGTCTAATTACAAATCCCAAAAGAACAACCTTCTAGCTCGCGATCAACTAATGCGGTTATGGCGAGTCTAGCGAAATCCGTCTCCTTGGCTCGGATCTAAGGAAAACAAAGCAAACAAATAGGGTAAGTCAAAAGACTTAGTAAGTTACTAAAAATGCATGATAATGTCATAGCATGGCATATATCTCAATTATGGTACATGATCATCATATAGCACTTAGCACATTATTCACGTAAGTGCGTAAAATAAATCATAGAAGTAGGATATGATATAGTCACGGCCGCTTCGTAGCTCCTGAAATAAACTTTGTTATACTGGATTGTGCCATCGATGTTTTGTGAATTCATCGACTTATACCAAGAACCTACTCGATTTAATTAGCAAGCCAATGCGGCACGTATTGATACGGCAAAGGGGCTACTTCCCTCTTACGGTGGAGGTGTGTGTGAGGTCCTGTGCGGCGATCCATAGCGAGCACGAATCTCACAATTCGTGAAGGCGATGCATCGTCCCACCCTGACGTAATAAACAAACCAAATAATGCCAGCTGGACTCAATGTGATGCACAAGTAGATATTTACTTGACTTAAACCAATTAAGGATTGAATCCGACAAGAGCGAACTCATCCGAGCAAGTAGGGTATTAATCTCTACCATAAAACATGTCAAGGCAATTAATTGCTCAAACCAATCATTCATAACAACTTGTTGCAAACAATTAAGCTAAGCTCATATTTGAGTAAACCCAATCAAACGGTGTCAAACTTCGTAGGGATTGAAATTAGGGTTCAACATGTTCAAATCTTCCCTAGAGTCGACTCCGTTGAGTCTTTACTATAAATTCCCAATTTTGGAGAAATTGAAGCTATGTGCTTCATAACTCAACCTAGGCCATTTCTAAGTTCAACTAGGTTATAAATTCACCAAGGCATTGCAATGTGATTCATGTACATCATAGAGTTCAATTTATAGGATAGAACACATAACAACATAACAACTTGTCAAATAGGCTTAAATTAGGGCATTCTCATATAGCACCATTTCTATCAACATATATAATACATGTTTCTATCATGTTCATAACCTTAAATAGACAAGATGAAAGAGTATTATAAACTTTGATAGGCAAGAAATCATCCTATACATGTTTCTAACAAACTCATTCTTTCAAAACACAAGATGAAGGCATAAGAAGCAATTATGTGTCCTCATTGACCTCAATCATCATAAGCTTTGTTTCCTTAGGGTCAATGAGAACTAAAAAGAAGAAGAAAAGAAGTAACTTACTTGTATTCAACACCCAAGAAATCAAGGAAGAAAACTATTCGGTTGAAAGTGATCTACTCTTCAAGCTCTACACTTCTTATGGAGGTGGCTTGAGCAAATGAGGGAAGGATCATGGAGGATGAAGATGAGAGCTTCAAGAAGCCATGGGAGAGTCTTGGAGAAGAGGAATCCCGTTTTTAGAGAGTGAAGGTGAGAAATGAGAGTCAAACTCTCAGATTGTAGCCTATATTTTGTTAGAAATTGAGTGGGGCAAGTGTCAACCCAATGTGGTCTCTTAAAATCTGATTTTTTGTGGGTTAAATAATCATCAAAGCCCTCTTAATCCACTCTTAAAACTTGTTAGAGATGTTAGGACATAAGTAAGGAGGGTTAGCGAGGTTTAGGTGGGGTTTAGAAAAGGTTTTGAATAGGGGTTCAAGGGTTGAATTCAAGAAACATCGAAACAGAGTAACCCAGTCTCGGGGGACCTTGCGGTCGCATGGTCCCCCTACCCTTAAGACCGCATCATGTCAGGATGCACAACCTCCAAGTTTCTGTCTACCTTGCGGGGGCAAGGTCATTCCACCTTGCGAGGGCAAGCCCGGCAGACCCAAAATGGCTCAAAACTCAACCTAAAAGACCCCCAAACACTTAGCCAAATCAAGGGGGTTTCAAACCCCAACAAAAATGAGTTTAAAGCTCATCACATGAACCCTCAAACAACACCCGAACAATCCAAATGAAGGAGGGAAAGAAGAAGAACCAAACAAGCAATCGAACTGGCGATTAAACAAGCATGCATACATGATTCTAAACATGTCAAGAGCTTCATGAATGACTTATGAATGATTCTAAATCATATATAGACTAAGTAAACATGCTCACAATCAACAAGAAGACATGAAGGCAAGCACACAATGCACATGCAAGAATCCGGGGTGTTACATCATGTGACGACCCGACCCGGACCCCGAGGTGGAATCACAAGTCAAGTCGTCCAAATAGGACAACAATACATGCAAAGACTCAATTATAGAAAACGACGTGACGCAACATTTCAGATGAAGCGCGACTTGGCACCAAAAGGCCAGAAATTTTCAAAACTTTTTAAACCTGATATAACAATTAAAGACAAGTATATCAATTCATCGGCGACTTTACTACCGGAACCCAACACTACGCAGTTCATGGGAATATATCTCGACGGCTACAACATGCCGGAGAACAACATAATTAAATAAGAGCTAAAGTAATGCCCAGCGGAAGTTTTAAAAACAGATGAACCATAATACAACTATACAAGGCTCGGCGTACATGCGCCGGCACTCAAAAATAGGATACATGAACTACAAGTATAGACATAAATCCAAATAAACCAAGTTGCCAAGCGAAGTCTAAATGACTTTCTAATCCCAACGTCCTTACAAAATAGAACAAAAGAAGGACATCTAAAAACCACAACCTCGTCGCGTGCGATCACGGACAAGCGAGAATCCTGCTACACCTCAACGAGCGGTACCTGATCGGCTCGGATCTAAAGCAGTTAAAGGGAGGGGGGTAAGTCATAAAGACTTTGTGAGTTAACAACTATGCATGTCATGGAATTATGCAACATACATAGCAAGATATCATATTTAATATCAAGTCACTCAAGCATTCATTTAATAAACACTTAAATCACATATCCATGGTAGCACGTTGTTTCACATAAGTGCTATAACGTAAATCACATATAAGAAGGATATGTTATGGGCAGGATGCCGCTACGTAGCTCTGCAATACAGCGTTAACATTCGTGCCAATGATACCGTGATGAGTGTATCAAAGTACAGAGCTCTCTCGGTACCGGTGCTTCTCTCGGTTACCAAGCTCTCTACTTGGTAATTAGACTTGCCAATGTGCTCTCTTGGTTACAAAGGGGCTACTTCCTCACTGTGGCCCAAGGAGGCGTGTGTGATAAAAACCCCGGTATAACAACCCATCACTATCACGAGTCCCATAACTCGTGACGGCGATGCATTGTCACACCAACGACTCAATCAAATATGCCAGCTGGACTCAAGCAATGCCAAGTAGATGTTTACTCGTCATGTAATCTCAAATAAGGAATAAGTTCGACAAGAGCGAACTTATTCAACAAGTAGTTGTTTACTCATTTAAGGAATCAAACAAGAATTCGACAAGAGCGAATTCAACATGGCAAATAGATACATTATTCTACAACATGCTCTCAATCATGCATTTATTTCACACGATCTCATAAACCGCATAAGAACTCAATCGAGTCTTAAAAGCACACAAACATCAAGGCATAAGCATCAATCCATCTCAAAATATCGTAAGCTAATTCATTAGTCTAACGAACTACATTCGTCGTAGGGATTGATTTTGGAGTCGTTATTGTTCATAACTCCCTAAATTCAACTCCGGTGAGTTTTACTACATTTCAACCAAGAAGAGCATCGATGCTATATGTATCACATTGCCATTTTCTAAGTTCTCCGTTCATTTAGAACTCGATAACTAAGTCGTTCATGTTCTTAAACTAGCCTTAAACACAATCTCGAGTTTCAAACCCTAGTTACGACGATTTTGTTAAACCTTGAATTGAACCGTATTCTTTCACAAGAGTTATTCCCAAGCTTAATACAAACAACATTCATGCTTTAATAAATGTCAAAATCATAACTTCATAGAGATTTCATAAAATCATACTCACATTTTATATGTTGAATTGGAAGTTTTGTCTTCACAAAAGGTGTTCATAATCAACCCTAGAACAACTATAAGGAAGGGGTCATGCTATATTATTGAACCTGAAAAATTCTGGGAATTGTCACTCACCTTAGCCCTATGATTAATGGAGGAAAGGTTTATTAAAGAGAGGATTGTAGTAGAGAAGATCGAGAGCTTCGATTTGGCTGTCTCGATTCGACGATCGGACCACCGGATCTCCGGGAAATGGTCCTTCAAATTTGTGTGACCTCCATGGACGAATTTGAGCTCAAGTCTCTGAAGTTCAGCTTGTTTAATGATCAACAATGGCTGAAGGCTGAATAAATGACTTATATACTTCCCAAGATGGCCCTAATCCAAGTGAAGGTTGATAAATGGCCTCTCATTGGCCAAGGCATGTGAGCCATTGATAAGCAAATGATCAAAGGCTCAAAAGGGTTGTAAACAAGTCAACAAAGGTGGGCTTTGAGTCACAATGGACGTCCAAGGGCAAGGGTGCAAGGGTCATTAACCAAAACACTCAAAAAATCTCTCAAAGCTGAAAACTGTCCAATTTCCAGATTATTGTTACTGGACAGTCGATCTTGTAAAATCGACCATAAATATCTCACACCTCCAAATGAGATGATTATTGATTATTATGAAACTAGACTCTTTAAACTATAGTTTAGCCTTTTAAATTACTCAATTTGGACTTATATTCATCAAACTATGGCTACTACAAGATCAACTACAAAAGCTGATTTCCTGAAAACAGAATTCTGGCACAGCCGTAAGTCAAGACGTAAATGAGGTACTTATACACCTTGGAAAAATACCATATTTTACAGGGAGTATCCTAACATATGTAGGTAAAACATACTAAATTTTTAGAAAATTATATTTAGTAGATTAGTACCAGAATTTTCCCGAAGTTCGCCCAAAAACCGGACTGAATCTGAGAAGTAATAAGTTGGTCATCTTATTTCCAAATGCAACAAGTCTATGAATGAAATGAAGTCTCTAACATGTCAAGACCTATTATAAACATGTTATAATGATGACAAAAAGAAATGGGGTTCGGGTTCTCACATCCTCCCCCACTTAAAGGAATTTAGTCCCTAAATTCATACCAGAAATCTCGAACAAGTAAGGGTATTTCTCCCTCATCTCAAGCTCAGTCTCCCATGTGGCTTCCTCAATAGCATGATTCTTCCACAAGACCTTCACTAAAGGAATACGCTTGGTCCTCAAGACTTGCTCCTTGGTATCAAGAATCCTCACCGGTTTCTCAATGTATGAAAGATCGGGCTCAAAGGAAATCTCCTCATAAGTAAGAACATGTGACTCGTCCTTCAAGTACTTACGAAGCATGGAAACATGGAACACATCATGAACACCCGATATAGACGGTCGCAACGCAAGTCTATAAGCCAAAGAACTAATCCGTTCTAAGATCTCAAACGAACCAATAAACCTAGGAGAAAGTTTCCCTTTCTTCCCAAACCGCTTAGTACCGCGTCGGGGCGATACCTTCAAGAACACAAAGTCACCAACCTGAAACTCAAGATCACGCCTCCTGCGTCCGCGCAGCTTTTCTCTACTCGTGTTGTAAGCAATCGGTCTCTACTCGCCTTCACACTCTCAGCCGACTGTTGTACCATCTCCGAACCCCATAATCTAGCCTCACCAACCTCATCCCAGCAAATCGGTGATCGACACTTACGCCCATACAAAGCTTTGTATGGCGCCATCTTAATGCTCGACTGATAACTGTTTTTTTTTATTTTAAGGGAAGCAGGGTGGCACCTGCGGGAATTTATTAAAATAACAAAAGTAACAGTACAAGAGGGGGACAACCAGCCTTACCCAAACACCGGGGGGACAAAGGAGCCAAACCTCAAAGATGGCAAAAGCCGACAAAACAACTATTTCCTGAATACAAATAAACCTCTATCATCTAAAAGCATAGCTCTACGAGCACTATCCGGAAGATCAGATATAGAATGATAAACAATAAACCTCATATGAAGAGAACCACAGAAGGCAAGACGATCAGCCACTCTATTTTGCTCCCGAAAGACATGAGATAAGACAAAATCACCAAGCAAAGATTGACACTCCCGAATCTTGTAAACATAACTCCAAGGCATTTGATGAACACCTGAAACCCCATTAATAGTAACCAAAGAGTCCGACTCAACAACAACATTATGTAAACCAAAATTCCTGCATAAACGGAGACCATCTCGAAGAGCCAAAATTTCTGCAAGCATGTTCGTACCATCACCATAATTACCCGAAAAAGCTGCCACCATAACACCATCAGGACGACGAATAACGCCGCCTCCCGAACATCTCCCTTGCACAGCTGATCCATCAGTATTGAGTTTCATGCAACCCAAAGTAGGAGCCTCCCACCGCACCCATTTCCCCTGATGAACTTCTACCCTTTTAATGTCAAGATGCAAACCTTGAACAGCAATAGTATCAAAATGAGACATTCTAACTTTTGGCTGGAAGAGGAACATCACTCCTTGAATGCCTTTCATAATCTTGTCGCATATAGTAGCAATAGACATTTCAACATTGTCAATATGAGCCAAACATCGCGCCTTCCAAATCTCGCAACATGTATACATACAAATACTAACTTTACACGCACCAGCCTGACCTCGAATAGATGTAGTCGTGATCCACGAATTGACTAGATGTTCAATAGACACATACTGATCTATCAAATTAAAAAACTCGGCAAAACGACTCCACAGGCCTCTAGCAATATCCGAGTGAAGAATCAGATGCTCTAAAGACTCTTGAGCGGGCTGCCTGCAACAAAGGCATTTAGAAACGATCGGAATCTTATATCGATGCAAAGCAAGGTCCAATGGAAGGCCACGATACATTAGCTTCCACATGAAACCACTCAACCGTGTAGGAATCCAAGATTGCCAAAACTTGCTAGCCCAAGCCAACTTTGGCCACTGCTGCCGAAAAAACCTCCAGTATAAAGCCGAAGAAAAAGTACCTTCTTTCGATAGAGTAAAAATATGAGTATCTTCGGTATTATCATCCAATCTCACATTACAAACAGCTTCATGGAATCTGGACGGGATCAAAGGCAGCAGCTCAGACAGAATAGGAACAGCCTCTCGCACAGTCAAGGTAGAATCAATAGGCCGAGGTCCATCCAGAACAGTGCCGCACCAGTTTGTAGTCCAAAAAGGAATATCACCTCGACCCACAATCCATCTACTATGCTCAATCAATCTAGGCAGATGCTCCATAATAGCTTTCCAGGCATGTGACGAAGAAACAGGCTGAATAAAACCATTATCTGATCCATATTTCCCGCGAACAAATCGAGCCCAAAGAGTTTTACCTTGTATAGCATTCCATGCTAGTTTAGCATGCAAGGAACCCATAACCTCCGTAAAAGGACGAATACCAAGCCCCCCTTCCTTAATAGGCCGACACACATGATCCCACGCAATCCAATGCGCCCGATTTTCCCCCTCCGAGCTCCAAAGCAAATTTGCCATATGTTTTTCCAATCGCCAAATGAATTTTTTTGGGAGTTTGAAGGCAGCCAAAGCATAAACCGGAATGCTACAAAGCACCGATTTAAGGAGAATAATATTTGCACCAAACGATAACAGTCTAGCCTTCCACCCACTAATTCGAGAAAGAAACCTCTTTTCAATATCTTCAAAAGAAACCAGCTTAGCCCGACCTTTAAAAAGAGGAAGCCCCAAATATTTGAGAGGCAAATTGCGTTGTTTGCATCCCGACCATTGCTCGATCCTCTGGATTTTCCTCCTTGTATAATGACGCGAAGTGACAAAACCACTTTTCTCAAAATTTATGAGCTGCCCAGAAGCTTTTTCATACTCTTCGATAACACCTCGAAGGCCTAGAATCGACTTCTTACTGCCATTGCAAAAAATTAGCATATCATCCGCATAAAGTAGATGAGAAACGATGATATCACCAGAACCATGTCTATAAGGCCCAATCTTCCTATCTGCAATAGCCCTATTAAGATTATAACTAAGGATCTCCTGAGCCATAACAAACAAAAGGGGGGGATAAAGGATCACCCTGCCTCACACCTCGAGACGACTGAAAAAAGCCGAAGGAATCCCCATTGATACGAATAGAATACCAAATATTACTTATCATCCGGTACACCAAATCCCAGTTATCATCATCAAAGCCAAAAGCTTTCAGCGCACGTAACAAAAAACTCCATTCCAAACGGTCATAAGCTTTCGACATATCAAATTTGAAGACCACATTCCCACCATGAGACTTCTGATCAATCCTTTGAATTAATTCATGGGCTAAAGCAATATTATCCTGTATATTCCTTCCTTTGACGAAGCCAGCCTGCTCCAATGATATGATAGATGGAAGCACAGAAGCAATCCGAGAGGCCAAAATCCGAGATATAATCTTGCATGAAAAATTACATAAACTAATCGGGCGAAGATCACCAAGACTACTAGGCTTGTCAACTTTCGGAATTAAAATGACAGTAGTAGAAGAAATACCTCTAGGTAAAACCCCTCCCTTAAAATAATTCTGAAACACTGCAATAACATCATGCTTGATAACATCCCAACACCCATGAAAAAATCATCCAGTGAAGCCGTCAGATCCAAGGGCACTATTAGGGTTCAAATCTTTAACTGCACTCCAAATTTCCTCTTCAGAAGGTAATCTCTTCAAAAAGTCATTATCCTGCCTACCAATTGATCGAGGGAACTGATGAAACAAATCTTCCTTAATAGCTGGTCTTGTCGAGGTGAATAGATTGGAAAAATAAAGGACAGCCATATCACCAATACTCCTATTCTCAGTGCACCAACTGCCATCATCCAACTTGATTTTGATAGTATTATAATTATTCCTATCCTTAACACAAGCATGAAAATAAGAGGTATTCCTATCTCCGTCACTAAGCCAAGAAACTCTAGCCTTTTGCTGCGTCAACTCAACAGACCAGGAAGTAGCCCGACATAACTGTTGTTGAGTGTGCTCAAGTAAACCCGCCACATTTGCATCCCAAGAGTTCTGAAGGCTTAAGTCTAACCGCAAAACATCATCCTGAAGACCATCAATCATGCGATTTATATTACCAAAAACCTCCCAATTCCATTTACGCAAACTGGAGCGAAGATGATGAAGCTTTTTATGCAAGACATCCAAAGCTGAACCAGAATGATAACCGTCCCATTGCCCCCTAACAAAGTCCAAAAAATCGCTATGATCAAGACAAAAACGTTGAAATCGAAAACCACCATTCTTCTTTGTTTTCTGAGATAACTCTACCAAAAGTGGACAGTGATCAGAAGAAACTCTACTTAAATGTCGCACCTTGAGATCGGGTAACATAGCCTTGTAATACCCATTGATCAGAACTCTGTCGAGACGCTGCCAAATCCGGGCTAGACCATCTTGATTATTACACCAAGTATAAATACTACCCTCATACCCCGCATCAGCTAAACCAGCCTGCTGAATAAAGCCATTAAAATCATTAATACTAGGGAAATCGCAAGTAGCCCCGCCCAACTTCTCATTTGATTGCGATATGATATTAAAGTCGCCCCAAACAACCCACGGTTCTGAGTATGAAGCAGCAATGTCATTCAAATCTGTCCATAAATCCTGCCTAGCATTACGGTTACACTTGGCGTACACAAAAGAAGAGATAACTGAGGTACCATTCTCCAAAACCAAACGGACCGTCACATGTTGATTCGACATAACTATTATTATACGCAAACTCAGCCAACGGTAGATGTGAATCCCAACTACCCTTAAAATCCATAGCACACGCACGTAACATATCCTCCAAAATCTGTATCAATCGCTCCGACTGACCATCAGACTGTGGATGAAATGCAGTACTGAAATTCAGCTTCGTACCCAAAGCCTCCTACAAAGAATGCCAGAACCTCGAAGTAAATCTGGGGTCTCTATCTGACACAATGCTACCCGGTACACCATGTAATCTCACAATCTCCTGAATGTACAACGCTGCCAACTGACTCAAACTGTAAGAAATCGCAATAGGGATAAAATGAGAAGACTTAGTCGACCTATCAACGATAACCCAAGCGACATCAAAGCCTCTACAGTGCGTGGCAACCCTCAGAACAAAATCCATGGTAATATGCTCCCACTTCCACTCCGGAATCTCAAGTGGCTGAAGCAAACCGGCAGGTCTCTGGTGCTCAGCCTTAACCTGCTGACACATCAAACATCTCGAAACATACTCAGCTATCTCCCTCTTCATCCCATTCCACAAAAACTGCCTCTTCAAGTCACGGCACATCTTAGTACTACCCGGATGTATCGTATACTTGGCCTTGTGAGCCTCATCAAGAACCATACGTTTCACATCCTCAGAAGAAGGAACGCAAATCCTACCCCGAAATGTCAAGATCCCATCATTGTTTATCGCGAACTCGGGTGTATTATTCTCACCCAATCCATCGATAATCTTCATCAAATCTGGATCAGTAGCCTGAGCTTCCTTGATCAACCCAAACAACACTGGTGTAGCACGAACATTAGCAAAGAGAACACTATGCTCACTCACAACAGGACTCCACTCACGGACATCCTCGAGCATCTTCCATTCTCTCATCATCAAACAAGACATGTAGGATCTCCTACTCAACGCATCCGCAACAACATTCGCTTTCCCCGGATGGTACAAGATAGTACAATCGTGATCCTTAAGCTTCTCCATCCAACGCCTCTGTCTCATATTTAACTCCTTCTGTGAGAAAAGGTATTTCAGACTCTTATGATCCGTATACACCTCAAACTTAGCTCCATAAAGATAGTGTTTCCACTTATGAAGCGCAAAGATAATAGCTGCCAACTCAAGATCATGAGTCGGATAATTCTGCTCATACGGTGACAACTTCCTAGAAGCATAGGCAATAACCTTCCCGTTCTGCATAAGCACACAACCCAAGCCTTCCAAAGAAGCGTCACAATAAACCACGAAGTTCTCACAACCACTCGGCAAAGCTAAAACAGGAGCGGTAGTCAACCTCCTCTTCAACTCCTGAAAGCTAGCCTCACACTTGTCACTCCAAATAAAAGCAGACTTCTTCTGAGTAAGATTGGTCATAGGAGTGGCAATCTTAGAAAATCCCTCAATGAACCTACGGTAATAACCCGCCAAGCCCAAGAAACTACGGACTTCGGTCACCGTACTAGGAGTCTTCCACTTGGTAACAGCCTCAACCTTAGATGGATCCACCGCGATACCATCACTAGACACAACATGCCCAAGAAAAGCAACTTGTTCTAGCCAGAAAGCACACTTGCTAAATTTAGCAAAAAGCTGTTTCTTACGCAATACAGTAAGAACCTCTCTCAAATGATGCTCATGCTCCTCTCGTGACTTCGAGTACACAAGGATATCATCGATGAACACCACTACGAAACAATCAAGGTACTCATGAAACACCCTGTTCATCAAGTCCATAAAAACAGCAGGCGCGTTTGTCAACCCAAACGGCATCACAACAAACTCATAATGGCCATAACGCGTACGAAAGGCTGTCTTCGGAACATCCTCCGCGCGAACCCTCAACTGGTGGTAACCACTCCTCAAGTCTAACTTGGAATACACAACAGACCCCTGAAGCTGATCAAAGAGATCATCAATGTGAGGTAATGGGTACTTATTCTTTATAGTAACCTGGTTCAACTGACGATAGTCAATGCACAACCGCAAACTACCATCCTTCTTCTTCACAAACAAAACCGGTGCACCCCACGGAGACACACTAGGTTTAATAAACTCCCTATCCAGCCGGTTCACGCAACTGCTCCTTCAACTCTCTCAACTCAGCTGGAGCCATCCTATAAGGTGCTCTAGAGATAGGTGAAGTACCGGGCAATAACTCAATGCAAAACTCTAACTCTCGGTCGGGAGGTAATGCATAATCAGTCGAAAAGACATCCGGAAATTCATTAACTACCGGTACATCTTCTATACTAACAGTAGACATGCTAGTATCAAGCACACAAGCAATATACCCAGTACACCCCTGAGATAGCAATTTTCTAGCCCGCAAAGCAGAAATAACATGTATACCTCTCATAGCATGATCGCCAATAAATACAAACTCCGGAATTCCGGGCATGGCAAAAGTAACCCTCTTGCGACGGCAATCTACTAAAGCATGGTAAACACATAGCCAATCCATACCCAATATCACATCAAAATCCCGGATAGGCAATACTACCAAATCCGCATGCAAAACCCGATCACAAACAAGTACATCGCAGCCCCTATAAACCTCAGATGCAAGCATACAATCACCCAACGGTGTAGACACCTCAAGCACATAAGGCAACGAAAGCAGCAATACGCATAAATGATCAATAAAATGAGATGCGACATAAGAGTGAGTAGACCCCGGATCTATAAGAACTCGAGCTCTATAACGAAAACTGAGAGTGTACCTCCTATCACTGGGAAGTAGACTCTGGGACACCACGCTAATCGAGCGCAAATACACGTGCCTGCGCCTTAGGACGCCCATCGCTATCCCTCTTGTTCCCCGACTGCGGAAAGCAGCCCACCGACCGACTAGCACTGCACTTAGACTCTCTTCAAATGACCCGTCTCACCACACTCGTGACACTTAGCGCTCTTAGTCCAACACCGCCAATCTGCGTGCCTCTCAAGGCCGACAATGAGAACAAACCACGTAATTGTTCTCTCGTCCCTCGCCGCCTCGAGAAGATGGAGCGCGACTATCTCGACTCTCGACCTACCGGCCCTGTCCGATCGGCCCCTGCATCGCTGCGCCATGGCCACCGCTGCGGCGGTTGCCCCTCTACCATCGATCTCGTTGATTCTTATGTTAAATTTATATCGATCGGTACATTACATTAGTTTTATACTTCAAGTGGCTAATCATGCCGCTGTATCGATTAGCGTGGCAACTATGTATAGAACTTTGCCTTGTATAGTTTTTTTATAGGACTTTTCGGGTTCGGCGGAAGACCCCTTCT
>CM028380.1:153232583-153374137 GCA_013146195.2 Codonopsis lanceolata
AAGGCGGGTATAATTTACCTATATCGAGATAGTAAATGGGTTAGTCTGTCAAGTAGTTCCTAAAAAGTCGGGAATACTTGTTGTCAAAAATGATAAAGATGAATTAGTCCCCTGAGGACTATAGCTGGTTATAGAATGTGTATCGATTTGCGTAAATTAAATCACGGCAACAAGGAAAGACCACTTTCCTTTGCCATTTATTGACCAAATTCTTGAAAGACGAGCCATGAATACTATTGTTTTCTTGATGGTTTTTAAGGTATAATCGGATCCTGTTGCACGAAGACCAGAAAACAACATTTATGTCCCTTTGGTACTTTTGCCTTTAGGAGAATGCCTTTTGGGTTGTGTAATGCCAACTACTTTTCAAAGATGCATGATTTCTATATTTTCAGACTTAGTTGAAAGATGCGTAGAAGTTTTCATGGATGATTTTTAGGTTTTCGGAAATTCTTTTGATCCTTTGTTTAGAAAACCTTACATACGTCTGAAAAGATCTTTAGCGAAACTAATTTAACTTTAAGTTGGGGAAAAGTCACTTCATGGTAAAACATGGAATTGTCTTAGGGCATGTTGTTTCAAATAAAGGAATTGAAGTTGACAAAGCTAAAATTGAAGTTATTTCGCAACTACCCCCTCCTTGAGTTAAAGGAGTTCGAAATTTTTAGGTCATCTTTGGTTTTATCGTAGATTTATAAAGACTTTTCAAAATACGTAAACCTCTATGTAATTTGTTAGCAAAAGATCACAGAGTTTATTTTTGATAAAGAATGTTTGGAAGCTTTTAATCTATTAAAAGAAAAGTTGACTCTTGCCCAATTTTATCCGGCCACGATTGGTCACTTCCGTTCGAAATCATGTGTGATGCATCAGATTTTGCAATTGGAGCCGTGTTAGGACAAAGGGTAGATAAAAGCCTCATGTGATCCATTATGCTAGTAGAACTCTAAACGACGTTCAATTGAATTATACCACTCGAAAAGAAATTTTAGCGATAGTATATGCTTTAGAAAAATTTAGATCATATCTGCTAGGATCAAAGGTGATAATCTTTTCGATCATTACGCATTAAATATCTCTTAAGTAAGAAGGATGCTAAACCAAGATTAATTAGATGGATGTTATTGTTACAAGAATTTGACATAACTATCAAGGATAAAGAGGAACGAGAATGTTTTGTTTGTTGATTCTTATGTTAAATTTATATCGATCGATTACATTACATGAGTTTTATACTTCGATGGCTAATCGGTGCTGCGTGATCGATTAGTGGCGTGGCAACAGGTATAGAACTTTGCCTTGTATAGTTCTTGTAGGACTCTTTTTAGGGTTCACGGAGAAGGACCCCTTCTCGGCTTCGCTGGAAGACACACTCAGCTTAAGATCGGTGAGACCTCGTGTCCGGTGATGCCGCTTCTCACGTGTCCTCTCGCATAAAGCTAGCTGGATTAATTCAAACTTATTTCCATATATTATTTGAATTAATCCAAGTCATTCTGACATGTCAAGCCGCCAAAAAGCAACTTTCAGCGAGGGAAGACTTTTAGGTCTGACGATGAAAGCGATGGCTTGAGAAAAGCGGTGTCTCCTACTTTAGCTTCATCTCTCAGATCGACACCAAATCGCCCACCTTTTTGAAGATCTCGAAATGATTATACGCTCTGGATATACGTGAAGGCGAAATTCCTTGGTGCTGACCCATGCATTTAATGCATTTATGAATAAGTACATTGAAACCTTCGTCCTCTCAACGGATTCTTTTGAAATGCACAGCTATAAATCGCCATTGAAGGCTGGAACAAGACAATGAGATAGAATCAATCGAACACTTAAAGAATTGCTCTGAATCTACACAACTCCAAGTCTTTCATTTCCGGTGCATTCAATAGATCCTCAACGGATCTAGAAGTCCTCGTCAACAACGAAGCTACTCTTCAACATTTATTGTTTTATTCTTCTTGTTGTTAACTTCCATAAACTATATACACTTGCAATTAAATATCTTGTATTTCTGAGATATTTAATTCCATAGACAAACACTAGTCAATATTTTGTGCACGATCCATTAGGGATATTCTTTGTAATTGATCTAAGTGGAAAACATAGTGCACAATTTAAATCCAAGGTTGGCTGGCTTGGTGGTGGTGGGTAGCACTCATTATGAGTGTGAACCATCTCAAAATACTTGTGTTATTTCCTTATGTTTGTCTATTACTTGAGCTGCTTAAGTTTCTTTGTTCGTATTATCCATTTCGTGAGAACTTAAGTAATACTGTAAAGGTCTACCGTAGTCCTTATCGGCGGACTGGAACAATTTTCTTGAAGGTCTTCCGCTACTTGAATTTTTTATAGATTGCAAATAACTTTCAAGGAACTTACTTAAAAGTTTTAAAGTGTTAATAAGCTATTCAACCCCCCTTCTAGCTTATTATTGTGCTCATTGGGACCCACAATTGGTATCGAGCCTTACTCTTCAAAACAAGTTTTTCCAAGATTAAACTCTTGAGAGATACGACATAATGGCACAAACACACTATATGCCGCCTACATCTAATGCTAACCACGTCCCAATATTGGACGAAGGTCATTTTGATGTATGGAAGGATAAAGTAATGAGATTCATGAACTCTATTGACAACAGTTATGGAAATGTGTCCTTGCGAGTCAACATATACCAATGAAGGCAAATCTTCTAGCCTCCATCATTTGGGAACCTGAAGTTCCTAAGAAGAATCGAGAATGGACAGAGGGCGATAGAAAATTTGGTTGAACTTGACGAAAGCAATCAACATAATCACCCGACTCTCTAGACACAAGCACATACCAAAGTGATTCGATGTACAAGCTGCTAAAGAGATGTGGGAAGCTCTTGTAGAATACTTGGAGGGAGACCAAGACACAAGAGACAACGAGAAAATATACATACATCCAGCAGTTTGATTCTTTCAAAAGGATCCTAAGGAAACCTTGAGACAAGCATCGATCGATTCGGTGAGGTAATAAATAGTTGCTTTTCTCTTGGTAAAACGTATGACAAAAAGGAAATGAACATGAGGTTTCTAGGCTCTCTAGGTAGCTTATGGCATGTGAAGACCACGGCTATGAAGAATCTAAGAACTTAAGCGAGATGACTCTTCGTAGTCTCTACATAAGTTTAAAGGTTTATGAACTTGAAGTTAATCAAGCTCTAGAGCAAGACAAGCAGTTCGAACTATGTCTTTGCCGACCATGGTCCAAGAAGAAATCATTGTTGAAAACAAACCTACTACTTCTTCATGTGAAAATGATTTTTTATCGATGAACAATTTGCTATGTTTGTTAAGCGATTTCAAAAATTTGCAAAATATGGAAGAAAGAACACCCACCAACAACCTTTCGGGAAGATTGGTGAAAGCTCATCAAGGAAGAGCTTGTGTGTTATAGCTTGAGAAAACACAGTCATTTTGCCTCAAAGTGTCCTAAGCCAAAATTTGAAGCATACCGAAAACCCCGTTTAGAAAATTTCAAAAACAAAAGGTATGTTGGTGAAGACATAGAAGATAAACATGTTGCTACATGGTTTGAAACGGATTCGATTCGAAGAGGAGGAAGAGGATTGTGAGCAAGCTAACATATGCTTAATAGCTCATGATTCATGTCCTACCTATGACTCGAAAATGAAGTTGTAGTTTCACCAAGTCCTTTGGACAAAAATGAAACCAGCGATGATAGCTTCGATGAGGAAGAACTTCTCAAGGATAATCGGGATATGCTTGATGAATTTAATTCCTTTAGAGTAGCCTATGTTAAAGCGGCCAAGAAGCGTGAAAACTTACAGTTGAGAAATCTTTGATGGCGGTGAGATTCAAACCCTCAATAGGCTGTCAACAAGATAATATCAAGCGATGGAAGAAAACAAATTTCTTCATGACAAAATTGGTAATCGGTGAGCACATCAAAGGACTAGACCTAGAGAAAATTGCCTTGCAAAGACAATTGACTCTGGAATAGCTCAAGGATGCATTCGAAGAAATCCTTACAAGCCAAAAATCTAGCAATGATAAAGCGGCATAGGATATTCAAATGTATCTCTTGAGCAATCTCTTCTATCAAAGAGAAAGGTGAATCCTCGAAGCTGCTAATGATATATCTTTCTCTAAGCAGACATTTGGAAATATAGGGAAACAAGGCCTTGGTTACTCAAGTGTTCCTTATGTTTACCTAAAGTTCACAAAGGAAAAGCCAAAATGAGTGACTCAAATGAGAAACACGAGAAGGTAACGGTAGAAAAGTGAAGTCTACACGACTATGCCAAGGCAAAGTCTGCGACGGTAGACCTACTAAACTCTAGGTAACTATCAAGTTTGTTAATGAAGCAGGCAAGGCTCCTTTACGTTGAAGGTAAACTTAAAGGTATTCTACCGAATCCTCCTTAAAAGGTTCTCAACGAGAAAAGCTAAAGCTAAGTGCATTAATAACCTACCTAGGAAGATTCGAAAGAAACCAATTAAGTCTACCATCAACAAGCAAATTGAACCAAAATGAATGTCAAGAAAAGGAATGATCATAAGCACTCTTGGTTGAAGACTCTAACTAACGACTGACTCTATGGACTTTCCATTTATGTCATTCTTGCCATTGCTTAGGCCATCGGCACGAGAATGCTTGCTAAGGTTCACCCAAGATGAGAGACCTAGTTCTCTCAAGGTCAAGCGGTATGGGTTGCAAAGGTTGCTAATCCTTAGGATCCAAATAAAGGGTACCTTGTTTTGCTTTAACTCTTTTCTGAGAATGCTTCATGGCTATAGAATCGAAATCAAAGACATCGGTACCTAGGCGGTGGGCATTCAAGTCACATAGGAGCAGTCTTCTTCTGAGATATAGCCAAAGCAAAAGGACCCAGATTATCTTCGGAGACAATGCAAGAGGAAAGACAATTGGATATGGCTCAATTACTAGAGAAGTCTCTCCATCAACAAAGTTTCTCTAGTAAGCGGTTTAAAGCACAATCTTACGAGCATATCACAATGCGACAAAGGACTTCTATGCCAATTCAATTCCAACCGGTGCTTCATCAAAGGCAGGTGAATGTGCTCTACAATCTTGACCAGGCAATAGACAAGGAAGCGTCTATGTCGTGGACTTAAATATTCTAGGGAGATTCTCAAACACGTGTCTAGTAGCCAACAATGTTCGTTGACTTGCTATGGCACAAGCGTCTCGATCACCTCAACTTCAAGTACCTCTCTAAGCTCTCCAAAAATGGGCTTGTCAAAGGTCTACCTACGGTGTCTGCCGATCATGACAGAAGTTGTAAAGCTTGTCAACTAGGAAAACTTTCCAAGTCTTCCTTCAAAAGAAAGTCTGTTTTATCAACAAGCAGACCTCTTCAACTTTCATATGGATCTCTTTGGACCTATAACAACAATCAGTATTTCGGGAGACAAGTACACACTTGTAGTAGTTGATGACTACTCTAGATTCACTTGGATTGAAACTATGACATCTAAAGATGAAGCGTATGATCTAGTCACTACACTTTTTAGGAAGACTTCAAACTCAAAAGCTTGAAGACATTTGTGACATAAGATCGGACAACGACCTTGAATTCAAAAACAATGGTGTAGAAAAGTCTGCGATGACCATGGGATCGGTCACAACTTCTCTGCCGGGTACTCCTCAACAAAAGGTGTAGGCTGAGCGGAAGAAACAGAACAACGATTGAAGCGGCTAGAACAATCTTTGGCGAAGCTAGACTTCCGAAGTATTTTTAGGCGAAGATCAACTTGCTTGCTTTACCCAAAATAGATCCACAGTAAACAAATTTCATAATAAAACTCCATATGAAATATGGAGAGGAAGATCCCAAACATTGGATTTCTTAAAATCTTCGGTTGTAAATGTTTTATTCTTTATAATGGAAAAGAATATAGAGGAAAATTTGATGCAAAATCGGATGAAGGAATTTTTAAGGATATTCCAAATATTCAAAAGCATTTCGCATTTTCGGTAAATCTAATTTAAAAATCTTAGAATGCATTGCATGTTTCTTTTGATGAATATGACTTGTTAGAGCCTAGAAAGGCTCGAGCGTTGCTAATGATTACGATAATGATGAGGCAGTACAAATCTGACATCTACTTCAAATTCTCATCGAAAAGCGGCAGCTAGAACCCATGAACAGATAACTCTTCAGGTAGAGCGAGACCTCTACGATACCGATAAGAACTCATCGATGACCACGAACCCATCTCTTGTTTTACCCCAAGCACCTTCTGATCTCTCATCCTTCTTGTTCACGAGAAAATGAAAGTTTTGAAGACTATATTTCTTACGAACAGATTTTGGTGAATCTCCTTCTCAACCAACTCGGAATTCTTAAGGGAAGAATCCACAGGAAGTGATCTTCCTCAACTATTATTGAAGCAAGAGATCATCCCATTTCTCAAATAATTGGTGATCTTAACTCGGGAGTTCGTTCGTGCGAGAAATAAGGTTCGAAGAAACTTTGTTTGCTTATGCATTTGTATCGGAACTTCGAACCAAAGAAGATTGATGAAGCTATCGAAGTTCATAAGCTGGATTGAAGCTATGCAAGAAGAATTTGAACCGGTTTGAAAGATGTAAGGTGTGGAGCTTAGTTCAAAGACCAAGCGATCATCCGGTCATTGGCACCAAGTGGGTATTCAAAAATAAAAGAGATGAAGATGGAAATGTCACGAGAAACAAAGCTAGATTGGTTGCTCGGGGCTGGCAGGGAAGAAGGAATTGACTTTGATGAAACATTTGCTCTGTTGCTAGACTAGAAGCAATCGAGAATCTTTCTAGCTTATGCCTCGTTCATGCACTTCAAAGTGTATCGGATGGATGTTAAGAGTGCCTTTACGAATGGTGATCTTCAAGAAGCGTATCGTGGAACAACCTCGAGGATTTGTCATCTCGACAAAGCTGGACCACGTCTACCTCACTCAAGAAAGCTCTCTACGGCTGAAGCAAGCTCCTCGAGCTTGGTATGAAACTCTATCCAAGTTCTTAATTGAACAAGGATTCGTGAGAGGAAGAATAGACACTACCTTATTCATCCTCAAGCACAAAGGCCACTCTCTTACAGTACAAATCTATGTGGGCGACATTATCTTTGGATCAACTACCCAAAGCACATTGTGCAAGAGATTCGAGAAGGCGATGCAAAGCAAGTTCGAGATGAGCATGATGGGTGAACTTACCTATTTTCTAGGAGCTGCAGATACAACGGACTTGAGACGGAATCTTCATCGGCCAAACCAAATATGCAAAGGAACTAATCAAGAAGTTTGGTCTTGATTCGACCAAAGGATTTGAAACTCCAATGTCTACCGCGCCATCTTGACAAAGATGAAAAGGGAAAGCAAGAGAACATGACCAAGTACCGAGGAATCATAGGTTCACTTCTTTACCTTCTTGCTAGTAGACGACATTATGTTTCTTTGTTTGTGTTTGTGCTAGATTTCGAGAGCGAGATCCAAAGGAGTCACATTTGCTTCTTTGCCAAGCGTATCATCGAGATATGTTTCAAAAACAACAAATCTAGGCATCGGTATTCAAAATCCAACAACTTCAATCTAGTTGGATACTCGGATGCAGATTATGCGACTTGTAAAGTGAGCGAGAAGAAGCACCGGTGGGACTTGTCAATTTCTTGGAAACAGACTCGTCTCATGGTCTTGCAAGAAACAAGGATCGGTGGCAAACTCAACCACGAAGCGAGAATATATTGCAGCATTTCTTTGCTCTCAAGCTGCTATGGATGAAGCAACAACTAGTGGACTACAACATAAAGGCAGCTTGCCCAATCATGTGTGATAACACATCGGCTATCTCGATCTCAAAAATCGATGATGCATTCAAAGACAAAGCACATTGATATTCGTTATCATTTTCTCAAAGATCATGTGGAAAAAGGTAACATCAGTTTGGAATATGTTACAACTGAGCATCAATGGGCATACATTCTCACAAAACCACTGGATGCCAACAAGTTTGCTTATTTAAGGAGAAATCTTGGTATGATTGATCCTACTGCTTAAAGTTAATATTTTGTTAAATATTTCTTTCATACCGGTAGACCCAGTATTAGACTAATCGGTAGATGTGACGACCCGACCCGGACCCCGAGATGGAATCACAAGTCAAGTCGTCCAAATAGGACAACAATACATGCAAAGACTCAATTTTAGAAAACGACGTGGCCTAACATTTCGGATGAGCGCGACTCGGCACCAAAGGCGGATATTTTTAAAACTTTTAAACTGATATAGCAATTTAAGACAAGTATATCAATTCATCGGCGACTTTACTACCGGAACCCAACACTACACAGTTCATGCAATAATACCTCGACGGCTATAATACGCCGGAGAACAACATAATTAAATAAGAGCTAAAGTAATGCCCAGCGGAAGTTTTAAAACACGTGAACCATACTACATCTATACGAGGCTCGGCGTACATGCGCCGGCACTCAAAAATAGAATGCAACAAGTATAGACACAAATACAAACAAAACCAATTTCCCAAGCAAAGTCTAAATGACTTGCTGATCCCAACGTCCTTACAAAAGAGAACCAAAATAAGGACATCTAAAACCACAAACTCGTCGCGTGCGATCACCGTCAAGCGCAAACCTGCAACACCTCAGCAGGCGGTACACGAGCGGCTCGGATCTAAAAGCGATAAAAGGGAGGGTAAGTCATAAAGACTTTACGAGTTAACAATTATGCATGTCATGGCATCATGCAGCATACATATCAAGATATCATTTTTAATATCAAGGCAATCAAAGCGTTCATTTAGTAAACACTTAAAACACATATCCATGGTAGCACGTTGTTTCACATAAGTGCTATAAAAGTAAACCACATATAAAGAGGATATGATATGAAACCGGTGCCGCTACGTAGCTCCTGCAATACACAGCGTTAACATTTCGTGCCAATGATACCCGTGATGAGTGTATCAAAGTACCGAGTTCTCTACTCGAGCAGAAACTCTCTACTCGGTTACTAGACTTGCCAATGTGCTCTCTTGGTTACAGCAAAGGGGCTACTTCCCCACTGTGGCCAACAGTGGAGGCGTGTGTGTAAAAACCTGGTACAACAACCCATCACTATCACGAGTCCCATAACTCGTGACGGTGATGCATTGTCACACCAAAGACTCAATCAAATATGCCAGCTGGACTCATGCAATGCCAAGTAGATGTTTACTCGTCATAAAATCTCAAATAAAGAACAAGTTCGACAAGAGCGAACTTATTCAACAAGTAGTTGTTTACTCATTTAAGGAATCACACAAGAATTCGACAAGAGCGAATTCAACATGTCAATAGATACACTATTCTACAACATGCTCTCAATCATGCATTTACTTCACACGATCACATAAAGCGCATAAGAACTCAATCGAGTCTTAAAAGCACACAAACATCAAGGCATACTCATCAATCCATCTCAAAGTATCGTAAGCTAATTCATTAGTCTAACGAACTACATTCATCGTAGGGATTGATTTTGGAGTCGGTATTGTTCATAACTCCCTAATTTCAACTCCGGTGAGTTTTACTACCTTTCAATCAAGAAGAGCATTGATGCTATGTAAATCACATTGCCCTTTTACAAGTTCTCTGTTCAATTAGAACTTGATAACTAAGCCGTTCATATTCTTAAACTAGCCGTAAACCCAATCTCGAGTTTCAAACCCTAATTTCGGTAATTTTGCTAAACATTGAATTGAACCGAATTCTTTCACAAGAGTTATTCCCAAGCTTAATACAAACAACATTCATGCTTTAATAAATGTCAAAATCATAACTTCCTAGAGATTTCATAAAATCATACACATATTATATATGTTGAAATGGAAGTTTTGTCTTCACAAATAGTGTTCCTAATCATCACTAGAACAACTATAATTAAGGGGTCATGCTATTATATTGAACATGAAAATTCTAGGAATTGTCACTCACCTTAGTCCTATGATTAATGGATGAAAGGTTGATTAAAAGGAGGATTGTAGAAGAGAAGATCAAGCTCTTCGATTTGGCGGACTCGACTCGTCAATCGGACCACCGGATCACCGGGAAATGGTCTCCCAAGTTGAGCTTCTTCCCAAGGATGAAAATGGAGCTATGTTCAGCCAACAATGGAGTTTTGTGATCAACAATGGCTGAACAAAGGCTTATATACCTCAAACTAAACCTCAATCCAAGTGAAGAGGGTGAAATGGCTTGCTAGCCATTGATAAATCTCATCCAAGGGTTTAGGAGGCTTGGACTAAGTCAACAAAGAGGGCTTGAGTCTCTAAGGGCGGCCAAGGGCAAGGGCTAGTTGGTCTTCAACTAAAACTTAAACAAAAATCCCGTAAGTGAGATACTGATGACCTTGCGGTCGCAAGGTCATCTCCACCTGCCTCATGAGGTCTCAACATTGCTTCCCCAGTTCTTTGCCTCTATGCGGGGCAAGACCAAACCACCTTGCGATAGCAAGGTCTCCAGGTTGAAAAGCCTTCAAATTTGGCCTAGAATCAACCCCAAACAACCCAAGGAATTCAAGGGGGGGTAAACCAACACTCAAAACACAATCGGAACAGGCCCGAACATCACCCGAAACACATCCGAAACAGGTTAGAACATGGCTGGAATCACTCAACAAAAGGCCAACAAATCAAACGCGAATCAATCCCAACTTAATCTAGGATAGAATGAACATGTATTAGGCTTGTTTAATCATGGTTATAGCTTGTATTCAAGGCCTAGAACTCAACCGAACTTCTCTCGAGACGAAATGAAGGCAATACAAGCAATGATGTAAAACCGCAAAACACAAACGAAGCTACGAAGCTTCTAAACTCCCAACTAAGAACACAACAACTAAGATGAACATAATTAACCTTAGATGCAAAGTACTAAGACTCTCATGAGACTTATTAAGGTGATAACACGTTAATACGAACACCCGAAACAATAACAACAAGGCATGCAACGCATGGAAGACCATTACTCTATTATGATCTCAACCAACTCAATGCCAACAAGACATGAATGAAATGAAGTCTCAAATATGTCAAGACATATTAAAAACATGTTATAATGATGACAAACATGCAATGGGTTCGGGTTCTCACATCCTCCCCCACTAAAAGGAATTTAGTCCCTAAATTCATACCAGAAATCTCGAACAAGAAAGGGTATTTCTCTCTCATCTCAAGCTCAGTCTCCCATGTGGCTTCCTCAATATCATGATTCTTCCACAAGACCTTCACTAAAGGAATCCGCTTGGTCCTCAAGACTTGCTCCTTGGTATCAAGAATCCTCACCGGTTTCTCAACGTAGGAAAGATCGGGCTCAAAGGTAATCTCCTCATAAGTAAGGACGTGTGACTCGTCCTTCAAGTACTTACGAAGCATCGAAACATGAAACACATCATGGACACCCGATATAGACGGTGGTAACGCAAGTCTATAAGCCAAAGATCCAATCCGCTCTAAGATCTCAAACGGACCAATAAACCTAGGAGAAAGTTTCCCTTTCTTCCCAAACCGCTTAGTACCGCGCCGGGGCGATACCTTCAAGAACACAAAGTCACCAACCTGAAACTCAAGATCACGTCTCCGGTTGTCCGCGTAGCTTTTCTGTCTACTCTGAGCTGTAAGCAATCTATCTCTAATCAGCTTCACACTCTCAGCTGACTGTAATACCATCTCCGAACCCCATAACTTAGCCTCACCAACCTCATCCCAGCAAATCGGTGAACGGCACTTACGCCCATACAAAGCCTCGTATGGTGCCATCTCAATGCTCGACTGATAGTTGTTATTATACGCGAACTCAGCCAACGGTAGATGTGAATCCCAACTACCCTTGAAATCCATAGCACATGCATGTAACATATCCTCCAAAATCAGTATCAATCGCTCGATTGACCATCGACGTGGATGAAACAAGATCTTGAAATTCAGCCGCACCCAAAGCCTCCTGCAAAGAATGCCAGAACCTCGAAGTAAAACTGGGGTCTCTATCTGACACAATGCTAACCGGTACACCATGCAATCTCACAATCTCCTGAATGTACAACACTGCCAACTGACTTAAACTGTAGGAAATCGCAATAGGGATAAAATGAGATGATTTAGTCAACCTATCAACGATAACCCAAACTGCATCAAAGCCTCTACGAGTACGTGGCAACCCTGTAACAAAATCCATGGTAATATGCTCCCACTTCCACTCCGGAATCTCAAGTGGCTGAAGCAAACCGGCAGGTCTCTGGTGCTCAGCCTTAACCTGTTGGCACGTCAAACATCTCAAAACATACTCAGCTATCTCCCTCTTCATACCATTCCACCAAAACTGCCTCTTCAAGTCACGGTACATCTTAGTACTACCCGGATGTATCGTATACTTGGCCTTGTGAGCCTCATCAAGAACCATACGTTTCACTTCCTCAGAAGAAGGAACGCAAATCCTACTCCGAAATGTCAAGATCCCATCACTGTTTATCGCGAACTCGGGTGTATTATTCTCACCCAATCCATCGATAATCTTCATCAAATCTGGATCAGTAGCCTGAGCTTCCTTGATCAACCCAAACAACACTGGTGTAGCACGAACACTAGCAAAGAGAACACTATGCTCACAACAGGACTCCACTCACGGACATCCTCGAGCATCTTCCATTCTCTCATCATCAAACATGACATGTAGGATCTCCTACTCAACGCATCCACAACAACATTCGCTTTCCTCGGATGGTATAAGATAGTACAATCGTGATCCTTAAGCTTCTCCATCCAACGCCTCTGTCTCATATTTAACTCCTTTTGAGAGAAGAGGTATTTCAGACTCTTATGATCTGTATACACCTCAAACTTAGCTCCATAAAGATAGTGTTTCCACTTATGAAGCGCAAAGATAATAGCTGCCAACTCAAGATCATGAGTCGGATAATTCTGCTCATATGGTGACAACTTCCTAGAAGCATACGCAATAACCTTCCCGTTTTGCATAAGCACACAACCCAAGCCTTCCAAAGAAGCGTCACAATAAACCACGAAGTTCTCACAACCACTCGGCAAAGCTAAAACAGGAGCGGTAGTCAACCTCCTCTTCAACTCCTGAAAGCTAGTCTCACACTTGTCACTCCATACAAAAGCAGACTTCTTCTGAGTAAGATTGGTCAAAGGAGTGGCAATCTTAGAAAATCCCTCAATGAATCTACGGTAATAACCCGCCATGTAAAACCCTAAAATGTTGCTTGATTGTGTTATGCATGGATTCATACATTGATAATCATCATAAACATGTTCATTTAGCTCCCGCATATGTTTAGAGTCAATAGCATGATCGTTGACGTCGTTTGAGATGCATGTATGCACTTTTCTTTCGCGAGATGCTTTGAATCTCGGGTTTATGTTTTATGTTGTAACTTCATGGTTATTTGTTAGAAGGCATTCGAAACATCATTTACATGCCTTGGATGTTTTTTAGATGCTAGTTGCATCGACGCTTTAGTTGCTAGTTGGATTCTAGCGAAAACCCTTTTCGGTTTCACTTTTCCTAGTCGTCGTTCGAAGTTCGCCTTTGAGTTCTTGGCCCTGTTTTGATGAGGTTTGAGACTTGATTCCTTTGGTTAATGTTTGGAAGT
This sequence comes from Codonopsis lanceolata, assembly GCA_013146195.2. NCBI lineage: Eukaryota > Viridiplantae > Streptophyta > Magnoliopsida > Asterales > Campanulaceae > Codonopsis > Codonopsis lanceolata. Next base: position 153,246,242 of record CM028380.1, read on the forward strand.
TGTTAAGGTTGAATTGTAGACCATTTTTGGTTTGGAAGGACTCGAGATTGCACGCGGGAGAGTCCGGGACCGAGCAAGGAAAGCAGAAAACCCTAAATGCTGAAATTACAAGTGATGCGGTCGCATCACTTACACCCCAAGCGACCGCAAGGTCCTTATTTGCAGATTACGGGATTTTTATCCCCCTTCTCACAGTCCAACTTTTTGACCAATTAAACCTAATCTAAACCCATCCTAACCCCACTTAATTACCCTAACACTAATCCTAAACACCTATTAAGAGATTAGGAGCTAATTAGTAGTTTAATTAGAGGATTTAATCCCCATATAAAACCCAAGAAACTGCCGCATTCTCTCCATAGTTCGGCCAAGGCAGTAAGTCGACTTCCCTCTTCTCTCTTCTTGCAAATTCTGGGAGCACTCAAAGGGCTTGAGAGAGAGAGCTTGAGGAGGAGATTCGTGGGTCTTGAAGGGCTGATCTTGGAGGCCATTAATGGAGTCTTCATCTTCCCCATTCTACCTTCAAGGTTGAAGAAAGAGTTGAGGAGGAACACCATTGTTAGGGCACAAATTCTCAGCTTGTTAGGGCTAAGTTTTAGTAAGTTTCTACCTTTCTTCTCCTTCTTTTTAGGCTCCATTGACCCTAGGGAATCAACCATATGTGCTATTTGGGTCAATGAAAGCCATTGTTAGGGTTTATAGAAAATGTATGAACCCTAGGATTTCAAATTTATGTTAGAACTTGATTGGCCTATGTGAGACCATGATTATGTGAAATTCATGTTCTAAATTGCCTATTGAACTTGATTATGTTGATTTTTCATGTAGATTGATGTTAGTTTGGTTGAGATGCTTGGAGGGTGATTTGCCCTAATTTTGTTTTAGCTTGCAATCTAATGATGCTAGCTTGATTAATATGTTTTACAAGCTTAATAGAACATATTGAACCATGTTGTGAATTTTAATCATGAATTGAATGTTATGATTTGTATGATGACTTGGATGATATTATGCACAAGATGGCTAAATCATTCTAAGTTGCATTGTTAATTAGTTTGTTGTGTTTATATGAGTATATTGAACATTGGGATTGTGGTTTTGGGCGATATTTATGAACATAGGGGGTTGATGAAGCCTAAGCTTCTAATCCTTGAATTTTCGGAAAACTTAGATTGAACTCAACGGAGTTAACCTTTGGGTTAGTATGAATCCTAGAACTATAATTTGAAGTCCTACGGAATTTTGGGTAGAATTCATGGAGGTCGAGCCTCCAAGAAGTTTTGAAGTGTGTGAAGCACACTTAATTATGAGAGCTTATATGATTCTCGGTTATGATGTTTATGCTAGTTGTGGATGAATTGCATGACTAGTTTGATAGTAGAGTGTTTACCTACTTGTTTTGAGCATATGAGTATATATTACTTGTGCTTGGGTTTTAAGTCAAATTGGCGTCGATGCGTTGAGTCTTTGGTGGGGACGATACATCGTCTTCACGAATTATGGGATTCGTGATCGCGATGTATCGCCGTGCTTAGGGTTTGCACACACCCTCCATCGATGGCCACGGTGGGAAGTAGTTTATCTTAGTTGTAGTAATACACATGACTTTGATAACTATGGAACTCGGCGGAGAAGCTGTCTCGGGGCGTCGATATCTACGAGAGGGATATCGAGGGCACATAAGGGTTTTGCACGTGTTTTTGCGGAGCGACACGCGGAGGAATTTCGGTAATGGTATCATATCCCTTATATATATGAACTGTTTCACAAGTGCTTAAGTAAATAACGTGCTTGGTGAATTTGGATATGATATGATGTTTGTGTTGGTTTCTTACATGTTATACTTAATAGATAACATATTGATTTAAGTTGTTAAGCATATATGCTACCACATGAATATTATGGGAATGTTGTTTTATGCCAAAGGTATAATTATTGTTGTTTAGGACTAAAATGCCTTGACATGGTTTTATGATGAGATGTTATACTTTAACGATAACATATTTATTTAATGTCGAGCATGGATGCCATGACATGAATTTATATACGGTTATTTCATGACGATAGCATGACATATTTTATGATTGAGCATTATGCCATGATAGGAAGTTATGGTTAGTAACTTACTAAGTCATTGTGACTTACTTTTATTTGTTGGTTGTGTTTCCCTAGATCCGAGTCGTGCGAGCGGATCCAAGTAAATCCCGAAGGCTACGTTGGCATGGAATTCTTTTGGAAAGGTTGCTACATAGTTGTTGGTTTTGTTTTGGTGAGGTCGTGGGAAGATGAAGTTACGTAAACTTCATGATTGGGTAGCAAACCTTAATATGATTATAATGTTGTATTTGATGTTAGCTTATTCTTTTGGTAGCCAACCGGTGGTGGTTGTGCTTGATGTATATGTATGGTTATATCTCCACATGCTTACTTGTTGTTAGTACTTATAATTGTTAGTACTTAAATTGTTGGTAGCCGACTGGTTTTAGTCGCGCTTGGTTTATTGGTGAAAAATGTTTAGCATGCTATATTGCTAGTTATTAATATGTTTGTTCTCCGGCATGTGTTTAGCCGTTGAGTTGTTAGACTAGAGTCTTAGACTTAGTTTAATGTTGGGTTCCGGCCGTAGCTTCGCCGATGACTTGGTTTTATTTTATGCTATATATTTGAATTGCATAACAGGGAGTTTGTTCTACGTGCCCAATGTTGCGGCACGCGAGTCGAATTTTTGGGACCGAGAGATTAATCATCTCTTTGGTTGTTTTAGTTTGAGCTTGTTAGCTCGGGCGCCACTGTTTTATTTCATTTGCTTCCGCATGTGTTTTAAGTTGTCGGTGTATCGCCGTTATGGCCCTACCCATTATTTGCTACTTGTTTGTTGTTATTTGCTTTCCGGCGGCACGACCTTGGGATTTCGTCTTGGGATCCGGGTCGGGTCGTCACACGCCAAGCCCAAGAAACTACGGACTTCGGTCACCGTACTAGGAGTCTTCCATTTAGTAACAGCCTCAACCTTCGATGGATCCACAGCGATACCATCACTAGACACAACATGCCCAAGAAAAGCAACTTGTTCTAGCCAGAAAGCACATTTGCTAAATTTAGCAAAAAGCTGTTTCTTACGCAACACAGTAAGAACCTCTCTCAAATGATGCTCATGCTCCTCTCGTGACTTCGAGTACACAAGGATATCATCAATGAACACTACTACGAAACAATCAAGGTACTCATGGAACACTCTATTCATCAAGTCCATAAAAACAGCAGGGCGCGTTTGTCAACCCAAACGGCATCACAACAAACTCGAATGGCCATAACGCTTTTAAGGCGCTCTTCTGACATCCTCCGCCGAACCTCCGAACCTCAACCGGTGGTAACCACTCCTCAAGTCTAACTTGGAATACACAACAGACCCCTGAAACTGATCAAATAGATCATCTATTTGAGGTAATGGATACTTATTCTTTATAGTAACCTGGTTCAACTGACGATAGTCAATGCACAACCGCAAACTACCATCCTTCCTTTCACAAACAAACCGCACCCCACCTGAGACACACTCCTGGTTTAATAAACTCTCTATCCAAATTAGCCTCGCAATCTGCTCCTTCAACTCTCTCAACTCACTGGAGCCATCCTATAAGGTGCTCTAGATATAGGTGAAGTACCGGCAATAACTCAATGCAAAACTCTAACTCTCGGTGGAGGTAATGCATAATCAATCGAAAAGACATCCGAAATTCGTTAACTACCTACATCTTCTATACTAACAAGAGACATGCTAGTATCAAGCACACAAGCAATATACCCAAGACACCCTTGAGATAGCAGCTTCTAGCCCGCAGCGTAAATAACATGTATACCTCTCATAGCATGATCGCCAATAAACACAAACTCCGGAATTCCGGGCATGGCAAAAGTAACCCTCTTGCGACGGCAATCTACTAACGCATGGTAAACACATAGCCAATCCATACCCAATATCACATCAAAATCCTGATAGGCAATACTACCAAATCCGCATGCAAAACCCGATCACAAACAAGTACATCGCAACCCCTATAAACCTCGATGCAATCATACAATCACCCAACTGTAGACACCTCAAGCACATAAGGCAATTGAGCGGTGCAATACGCATAAATGATAAATAAAATGAGATGCGACATATGAATGAGTAGACCTCGGATCTATAAGAACTCGAGCTCTATGACCGAAAACCGAGAGTGTACCTCCAATCACCAAGTAGACTCGGAACCCCACGCTGATCAAGCGCAAATACACGTGCCTGCGCCTTCGGTCTCCCATCACTATCCCTCTTGTTCCCTGACTGTGGAACAGAACCCACTGACTGGCTAGCACCAGACTTAGGACAATCTCTCCTCAAATGACCCGTCTCCCCACACCCGTGACACTTAGCGCTTTAGTCCAACACCGCTTCCAATCAAGTGCGTGCCCCTGCCGACAATGAGAATAGACTACGTAACTGTTTTCCGTGCCCCTCGCCGCCTCGCGAAGATGGAGCGACTATCCCGACTCTCGCATACCGCATCAGGCCTCCTGCATCGCTGCCCGCCATGGCCACCGCTGCGACGGTTGCCCCTACGACGTAATCGACATTCGAACTCGCCTCTCCTGCATGCCGCGAGGCCCCCTCGCGATGACCGATGCCGCTAAGATCGCATGTAAGGCTTCGCCTCGCTCCTCAATATCTCTCTATCTCATAGGCACGATCTACCGCGCCCGATAATCAACCAATCAAGAGACAAAAGCTGCCTCCTAAACTCGCTCTTCAAGCCCTTAACGAACTTGAGAACCCTCTCGAGGCTCATCTCGCACAAGATGCGCACAATACCGCGACAACTCAAATAACTTAGACGAATACCGAGCTACGGTCATAAAACCCCGCTCCAAGTCTTGGAACTCCTAATCTCTCTCTCGCCTCACTACCATAGGGACATATGAAGCCCCGAACTCCCTCTCAAAGTTAGGCCACACTCTAGGGACCCCATTCGATTCCAAATTAGCCTAAGCAAGACTTTCCACCAATGGTTGGCGGCTCCCTCGCCTATAAACCGCTAGCACAACCCTTTTTCCTCGCGCCCGTAGCCGCAAAAATCTTCTAAGTCCTCAAGTCACAACTCAAAGAATACTGCATCGACTCACCGTCAAAAGATGGAGGTTTCATCTTCAAGAATCTCTAAAATAGCGTTGTTCCTCCCTCTAGGATCAACAGCACATCATTACGAGGTGGTGGCCGCCCACCTCGTTCTCCGTGGTGGTGGTGGTGGAACTCCTCCCGGCCGACCTCCCCGGGCCATCTCATTCATAAAGGCAAGCATACGGCGATACATGTCCGCCATCTCGCATATTAGGTCAACTCGCCCCGCTGAGGAGGTCTATCACCCCTGCCTATCCTCTGCCACCTCGACCAACACCGCCTCCCCGGTTAGGACCAGCATTCTCCAGATTCGCACGTGTCTAGTCTCCACCATTGTGAACCTATAAGAAATCACTCGACGTTAGAATTCACACATAGAACCAACCCACCTAGGCCATGGAACCTATCCTGGCCGATAGCTAACCTATAAAGCTCTGATACCAACTGTGACGACCCGACCCTGACCCTCGAGATGGAATCACAAGTCAAGTCGCCCAAATAGGACAACAATACATGCAAAGACTCGCTTTAGAAAACGACGTGACGCAACATTTCCGATGAAGCGACTTGAACAAAAGGCCTGATATTTTAAAAACTTTTAAACCCGATATAGCAATTTAAGACAAGTATATCAATTCATCTACGACTTTTACTACCTGAACCCAACACTACGCTTCATGCAATATACTCGACGGCTATAACACGAGAACAACATAATTAAATAAGAGCTAAAGTAATGCCCAAATGAAGTTTTAAAACACGTGAACCATACTACATCTATACAAGGCTCTACAGACATGCGCCAAGACTCAAAATAGAATGCAACAAGTATAGACACAAATACAAACAAAACCACTTCCCAAGCAAAGTCTAAATGACTTGTCGATCCCAACGCCCTACAAAAGAGAACCAAAATAAGGACATCTAAAACCACAACCTCGTCAGGCGATCACCGACAAGCGCAAACCCTACAACACCTCAACGAGCGGTACCTGAACGGCTCGGATCTAAAGCAGTAAAAGGGAGGGGGTAAGTCATAAAGACTTTGTGAGTTAACAATTATGCATGTCATGGCATCATGCAGCGTACATATCAAGATATCATTTTTAATATCAAGGCAATCAAAGCGTTCATTTAGTAAACACTTAAAACATATATCCATGGTAGCACGTTGTTTCACATAAGTGCTATAAAAGTAAACCACATATAAAGAGGATATGATATGAAACCGGTGCCGCCACGCAGCTCCCGCAATACACGCTAACATTTCGTGCCAATGATACCCGTGATGAGTGTATCAAAGTACCGAAGTTCTCTACTCTGCACCGAGCTCTCTACTCTGCTACTAGACTTGCCAATGTGCTCTCTTGGTTACAAAGAAAGGGGCTACTTCCCCACCGTGGCCAACAAGGAGGCGTGTAAAAACCCCATAACAAACCATCACTATCACGAGTCCCATAACTCGTGATTCGGCGATGCATTGTCACACCAAAGACTCAATCAAATATGCCACTGACTCATGCAATGCCAAGTAGATGTTTACTCGTCATAAAATCTCAAATAAAGAACAAGTTCGACAAGAGCGAACTTATTCAACAAGTAGTTGTTTACTCATTTAAGGAATCACACAAGAATTCGACAAGAGCGAATTCAACATGTCAATAGATACACTATTCTACAACATGCTTTCAATCATGCATTTACTTCACACGATCACATAAATCGCATAAGAACTCAATCGAGTCTTAAAAGCACACAAACATCAAGGCATACTCATCAATCCATCTCAAAGTATCGTAAGCTAATTCATTAGTCTAACGAACTACATTCATCGTAGGGATTGATTTTGGAGTCTGTATTGTTCATAACTCCCTAATTTCAACTCCGGTGAGTTTTACTACCTTTCAATCAAGAAGAGCATTGATGCTATGTAAATCACATTTCCCTTTTACAAGTTCTCCGTTCAATTAGAACTTGATAACTAAGCCGTTCATATTCTTAAACTAGCCGTAAACCCAATCTCGAGTTTGATTAATGGATGAAAGGTTGATTAAAAGGAGGATTATAGAAGAGAAGATCAAGATCTTCGATTTGGCGACTCTATCAATCTGACCACCTGATCACCTGAAATGGTCTCCAAGTCGAGCTTCTTCCCAAGGATCTAAAATGGAGCTATGTTCACCAACAATGGAGTTTTGTGATCAACAATGGCTGAACAAAGGCTTATATACCTCAAACTAAACCTCAATCCAAGTGAAGAGGGTGAAATGGCTTGCTAGCCATTGATAAATCTCATCCAAGGGTTTAGGAGGCTTGGACTAAGTCAACAAAGAGGGCTTCGAGTCTCTAAGGGCGCCAAGGGCAAGGGCTAGTTGGTCTTCAACCAAAACTTAAACAAAAATCTCGTAAGTGAGATACTGATGACCTTGCGGTCGCAAGGTCATCTCCACGTTGCCTCCGCAAGGTCTCCAGAACATTGCTTCCCCAAGTTGCTGCCTCCTATACGGGGGTAAGACCAAACCACCTTGCGATAGCAAGGTCTCCAGGTTGAAAAGCCTTCAAATTTGGCCTAGAATCAACCCCAAACAACCCAAGGAATTCAAGGGGGGGTAAACCAACACTCAAAACACAATCGGAACAGGCCCGAACATCACCCGAAACACATCCGAAACAGGTTAGAACATGGCTGGAATCAATCAACAAAAGGCCAACAAATCAAACGCGAATCAATCCCAACTTAATCTAGGATAGAATGAACATGTATTAGGCTTGTTTAATCATGGTTATAGCTTGTATTCAAGGCCTAGAACTCAACCGAACTTCTCTCGAGACGAAATGAAGGCAATACAAGCAATGATGTAAACCGAAAACACAAACGGTTACGAAGCTTCTAAACTCCCAACTAAGAACACAACAACTAAGATGAACATAATTAACCTTAGATGCAAAGTACTAAGACTCTCATGAGACTTATTAAGGTGATAACACGTTAATACGAACACCCGAAACAATAACAACAAGGCATACAACGCATGGAAGACCATTACTCTATTATAATCTCAACCAACTCAATGCCAACAAGACATGAATGAAATGAAGTCTCAAATATGTCAAGACATATTAAAAACATGTTATAATGATGACAAACATGCAATGGGTTCGGGTTCTCACAGTAGACGTAAGTTCTCTCTTACCGGAAGACTTAAAGGTTAGTACTCTTACTCAATCTATTTTATTTAAAAGAGGTTTCTAAAGCAATAAAGGGGGTCAAGGACAAAATTCAGTACTTAAGAAAATATCTTAAGTTCCCGCTTTCTCAAACCAGATATTTTCTCGCCTTTAAATAGCCCTTGAACCGTCATTTCTAAAACTTTACGAAACCCTTTGAACAGAAAATTTCTCTCTCTCTCTCTCTTCAAGTATCTACTTTCTGCAATTTCAAGTTCTTCTTATTGTTTCTTCTTCTCATCCTCAAACAATGGTAAGTTTATCTCTACTATACTCGTAATTTTCTAGGTACGTTTCTCGCATTTCAATATCATCTTAAAATCCTTTGGAATTCAAACCGCCATTTTCGAAGTTTGAATAAAGGATTCGCTATCATGTTGTTCTTACAAACTTGAATACTAACAAATGCTTTTGTTTATTCATTGTTCATTCTTATGAAAACTTCTGTTATGCATTTCTCGAGTGTGGTTTCTCTAAACATTCTAGGGTTTCAAGTTTTTGCTTAAAAATTTCAATTATTTTAGAAAACTTTGAAATTCCTACTTGTTTAGATGTCTAGATGAAAAGCCCTAAATTTTATTTTGTTTTTTCAGGCAAGAACTTCAAAAACAAAAAACGACAGTTGGAAGGCTTTTGACCCTGAGAAAGTCATTCCTCCCAGTGCAAATATAAATCTTCGAGGATATCCAACCTATCCTGCCGCTCACGACATCATTGTCGCTGGACCCCAAGCTATACATTCCTGCATGTGTATTGACCTTCTCAATCAACTCCATTGCTAAAAGCTTGAGGATATGGACGCCCGGATTCTCCCCTCTTCTCGCCTCAACGACAAAACTACAGATCTTCCCTGCGGGTAAGAATTTTATCAACGAATGGAGCTCATGAGCCGATCGCTTCTTCGGTGGATTCGAGGCCGCCCCATTTCGCCACCGCCAAATCTATTTCCACCATCATTGGCGTGCATTACTTGGAGCTCTTCGCAACCACGGTTGAGGCTTTACATGCCCGAAGCCATGAGGGAGTTGACACACTCCGAGCCACAAGGAAAATGCTCCAAATCTGCTCCTCTGACGCTTCATCGCACTAGCCACCTTCTTGACAAGGGGCTCTTTTCAAGAGTGGAGCACATGATATGTTTATCGGCCAACAGATCAATCCGACCGTGTATTTCTACAAATTGCCTCAACCTGGGGCTCATCATCTTCGACGAGCCGAAGCAGCTGGTGGAGAAAGCTAAGAATGCCCCACTTGCAAGCGCCCTTCGTCAGCTTATCAATGCCCTCGCTGAGGGATGATGCAGACATCAACTCTTCTTTGAAAGAAGATGAGTTGTTTGCAGAGCTAAGGACAAGCAACTCACGCCCTCGCTTTTCAAGCAAGTACACCGAATACAGAACAAGCGCCGGCTACAAAAGGTCCGGCCACAGGCCTCTTGACAAAGTGGCCAAACCTGCACCGATCTTGGTCACCCGCTTCAACATGGAAGCACATCTAGCTGGGAGCAGGACCTTCAAAAAGGTCTCTGAAAAATTTGACGATCGGGTGGCCACGGCCCTCCATCTTAAGGCCAAAGGCCTGGCAGACGAGGCAGAGCGGGTGCTATTGGCCAAAATAGCAGCCAGGGGCAAAGCCAAGAAGACAAGGCGGAAGTGGCACCTCCAACTCGAAGAGGAGCAGCCAAATGGATAAGGAAGGAGATGAAGGAAGGCCGAAGAAGAAGGCACCAGGCCAATCCTAGCCATTCCTCCCATCCATTCACCCAAGCCAAGCCATCCTCTCGCCCACCCGCCCAACCCACCCAACCACCCTCCCCATCTCCCCGCCTCCACACCCAAACCAAAACGAAGGAGACTCTCAGAAAACCTTTGAAGACCAGCCACCGGCGCCCCGCCAACCTCTACCAATGAAGCGGCTCCTATTCACCGAGGAAGAAAAGGAGAGCTACCGAACCCCAACCCTCTACCGCCAACCAACCTACTATACCCTCTACCGACGCCCAAACCTTACCTATCAACCCTTCATCTATACCATCTACCGAACCCCAACCAACTACCGACGCCCAAACCCAACCTGTCAACGCTTCATCTATACCTGTCAACCCTTCAACTACCCCTTCACCACCTCCGGAGGAGTCTATCCCTCAGGAGGAGCCTCAAAATGAGGAGGAGCCAGCCAGAACCCCAACTCCTCCTCCTCCCTCACCTTTAACTACTCACCCGACCCATCCACACCTTCCTCACCACCCCAATCCCAACCAACTTCTTCAACCACACAGCACGCCTTAGACCCCGCCAAGTTCCTCTTTGAACTTTCGTCAGTAGCAGATCTATTCACCACTCCTCAACCTCCTCAACCTTCTCAACCTCATCAACCTCCTCAACCTTCTCAACCTTCTCAACCTTCCCTTCAAAACCAAAATCCCTCTTCTACCCAAATTTCCTTTTGGTTCTCTACGAACCCATTCCCCAATCCTCCCATATCAGTGACAATTCTGACACTGATATGGAACTGGATTCCCCACCAACCCCGCCTCCACCTTCCCCTATACCTATATCCTCTTCCACCAAAACCATCCCCACCCAAGACTCATCTTCTTCTGTCTCCCAGAACTCCCCCTCCCCAAACGCCCTCTTCAGACTCTGCCTATGCCGGCACCATTCACATTGGCCAAGCATCTACTTCCAATCAACCACCAATGCTGAAATTTTGTCGCGCTAGACGCCATCTACCACGGTTAGCGAGCTTTCAAGCATATCTATATCATAAGTGGTTACTGCAAGGCCAACGATCGAATCCGCCGCTAATCTTCGACAGCCAAGAGGATGTCTGACTCGCTTTGGACAGATGCGAAAAGACGACTTCACCGATGTCAAGATCAACATCGCAGCTCAACGTGATGAAGGTTGCCGTATCATTGGGTCCATCTTCTACGAGTTATTCCACGCCATCACTCTCCATCTCGGCCACGGTCGTCCTCCAGTTTTGGAACTGAACAACCTCGCTCGCAACTCTGCCCATGATGTAATGAATGCCAACAGGGATCGTGATCTGGCCATCACGGAGGAGAAGCAAATGAGATCTATCAACGTAATGTCGATGGAAGAGAAACTGTCTTCGTGAAGAACTCGACTACCGCTCGCTCCACCGCACTCCGACCGATGCGCATGACGAATACCAACGAAGAGTGGAAGAGCTCGAGTGAGAAAGAAGAGAAAAGGAGGCTGCAGACAAAGGCAAAGGGAAAAGACCTTGGTAGCTTTTGTATCTTTTTCTTCCCTTTCCTTTGTATTTATCTTATCTTTTTTGAAAACTCTGTTGTATGTAAACATCTTGTTTATAAATACAGATGATTACCTACTTTTTAAAAAATTATGGTGTTTAAATTCTTGCTACTTTATTGTTTACCTATATTAAAATTTAAACTGTTGCTAATCTGTGTGCTACTCTTTGACTCTCTTATCCTGTATGCACTTAGTTTAGTCCCTTGCATCTGAGGTGTTATTCTGTTTAATAGAGGCTTGTCTACCGACTACTTATTATATAAAATCTCTCAGGCATGCTATTATCTATTAAATAGTTTGTTTTTTTGAAAAAAAACCCTCATTTGTAGTAATGATGACCAGATATAAATAGGAGGAGATTGTTGATTCTTATGTTAAATTTATATCTGATCAAGACATTACATTAGTTTTATACTTCTGGCTAATCGGGATCGATTAGCGTGGCAACCGGGTATAGAACTTTGCCTTGTATAGTTCTTGTAGGACTCTTTCGTGTTCCGGAAGACCCTTCTCAGCCTTCACCTAAGACTCCTCAAAGCTTAAGATCGGTAGACCTCGTGTCCAGCTGATCTGCTTCTACGTGTCCTCTCCAGCATAAAGCTAGCTGGATTAATTCAAACTTATTTCCATATATTATTTGAATTAATCCAAGTCATTCCCTGACATGTCAAGCCGCCGAAAGCAACTTTCCGAAAAGCAGGACGACTTTTCGTCCTGAATAGTGAAAGCGTAAAGCATCGTCTCCTACTTTCGCTTCATCTCTCGTGATCCGACACCAAATCGCCCACCTTTTTGAAGATCTCAGAAATGATTATCTGCTCTGGATATCTGTGAAGACGAAATTCCTTGACTGACAGCCCCATGCATTTAATGCATTTATGAATAGAGATGTTCAAGCCTTCGTCCTCTCCAACGGATTCTTTTGAAATGCACCTGGTATAAATACTGTCATTGAAGACTGGAACAAGACAATGAGATAGAATCAATCGAACACTTAAAGAACTGCTCTGAATCTACACAACTCCAAGTCTTTCAACTCAGTGCATTCAATAGATCCTCAACAGATCTAGAAGTCCTCGTCAACAACAAGAAGCTGCTCTTCAACATTTATTGTTTTATTCTTCTTGTTGTTAACTTCCATAAACTATACTTCTGCACGAATTAAATATCTCGTATTTACAGATATTTAATTCCATAGACCCAAACACAAGTCAATATTTTGTACACGATCCATTAGGGATATTCTTTGTAATTGATCTAAGTGGAAAACATAGTGCACAATTTAAATCCAAGGTTGACTGGCTTGGTGGTGGACGTAGCACTCATTACAGTGTGAACCATCTCAAAATACTTGTGTTATTTCCTTCTGTTTGTCTATTACTTGAACTGCTTAAGTTTCTTTGTTCGTATTATCCATTTTAGCAGAACTTAAGTAATCTGTAAAAGGTCTACCGGTAGTCCTTATCGGCAGACCTGAAACAATTTTCTTGAAGGTCTTCCGCTACTTGAATTTTTTATAGATTGCAAGTAACTTTCAAGGAACTTACTTAAAAGTTTTTAAAGTGTTAATAAGCTATTCAACCCCCCCCCTTCTAGCTTATTATTGTTCTCATTGGGACCCACAGTGGCTGACCACTTGTCTAGGTTAGAATTTTCACCCTTGCTGGAACGTCAATTTCTTGATGATCCTGTCCCTATTAATGATAATTTTCCTGATGAACAACTCCTAGCCATTAAAGATTCTGACCCTTGGTATGCTGATTTTGTCAACTACTATGTGTCTGATATAATTAATCCGGATTTTGATCATTACGAAAAGAAGAAATTTTTGGCGGAAACGAAAAATTATTTTTGGGAAGCTCCTCACTTATATAAGATTTGCTCTGATTCTTTAATAAGAAGATGTATTCCAGAAAAAGACCAACAAGGTATCATGTAATTTTGCCATGGATATTCTTGTGGTGGTCATTTTAGTGGTAATAAAACCGCTCGGAAAATTTTGCAATCAGGTCTATATTGGCCTACTGTTTTTAGAGATTGTGAACTGTTTTACAGAACATGCGACAAATGTCAAAGAACAGGTGGTATAGGAAATAGAAACGAGATGCCCTTACATGTCAATTTAGTAGTTGAAATCTTTGATGTTTGGGGTATTGATTTTATGGGTCCCTTTCCTGTGTCCAATAATTGTGAATATATTTTGGTAGCGGTTGATTATGTCCCTAAATGGATAAAGCAGTAGCAACTAAAACTAATGATGGTAAAACTGTAGTCAAATTTGTTGAAGATTTATTTGTTAGATATGGAGTCCCTAAGGCCATAATAAGTGACCAGTGGAACTCATTTTACTAATAAGTTGTTAAACAAGTGTTCTTAGAAAGCATGGTGTAACTCACAAGTTAGCTACACCTTATCATCCATGACTTCGGACAAGTAGAAGTAAGCAATAGGCGATAAAAGCGTGTTAGAAAAGACCGTTAGGCCTAATCGTAAAGATTGGGAATCTAAACTCAAGGATGCTTTATGGGCATACCGAACTGCTTTTAAGACACCCATAGGAATGAGTCCATATAAAATGGTATATGGCAAAGCTTTCCATTTACCAGTGGAAATTGAGCATAAAGCCTATTGGGCAATTAAAGAATTGAATTTAGATTTGACATTAGTCGGAGAAGAAAGATTGTTCCAGCTTAAATGAATTAGAAGAACATAGACTTAATTGCACTGCAATGCGAAAACTTACAAAGAAAAGACCAAAAAGTATCATGACATGGGATTAGCCAACAAAATGCTTCATCCAGGTATGAAAGTATTATTGTTTAACTCTAGGCTAAGGTTATTCCCAGGAAAGTTAAAATCCAAATGGTCTGGTCCTTTTAGAATAATACGAATTTATCCTCATGGGGCTGTTGATATACAAAACCCCAAAAATAATGAAGTGTTTAAAGTGAATGGACACCGACTCAAGTCATATTTTGAGCCAATGTCAGTTGAACGAACAATTGAGTTTATCCGTTTGGCTGACAAGGAACCACCAAGAGACTAGGCTTGCAGTTTGGTCGAGCCAAAGACATTAAACAAAGGCGCTAAGTGGGAGGCAACCCACTAATTTGAAAGTTATTTAGTAGTTATTTAGATATGTTTTTCTCTGTTAAATTCTATTCTTGGACATTTAATTTTTAATTAAATATGCAAAAATTTAAGTTTGGGGAGAAAACATTTTAGTGTTGTATTTATATGTTGCTAATAATTTTAGTTTAGAATTTTTGTTAGATTTTTCATACAGGAATTATCAAAGACATAACGGAAGTTAACGAAAGGGCTAAACTGCAAACTGTTGAAAAGCTGGAAAGAAAAACAAATTGGAAGTTTCTGTCCACCTTGCGGACGCAAGGTGTAGAGGACCTTGCGACCGCAAGGTCCCCAGTAAATGCGAATCTCGGGCAGTGAAGTGTCAGACATGGGGAATGAATGAAGGAATCGCAACCGCTTTGACTGTCCACCTTGCGGACGCAAGGTGTGGCAGACCTTGCGACCGCAAGGTCCCCTTATTTAAGGCCGCCGGGTTTTCTTCTTCAGAACACACACATAAACTCTCATCTCTCTCAAGCAGTAGCAGCAGCAGCCAAATCCCTTCAAGAATTCCGGCAGATCTCCAAGAATTCCAGCATAAACTTCAAGATACTCTCTCTCTCTCTCCTTCAAACTCTTCATCTCCCTCACTCATCTTCCATTTCACCCCACAATCTGAAGATTTTGAAGAAGGAAGAGGAAGAACCACCATTGTTGCTGTCAAAGATCATCTCCACTCCGGCTGCATTCACTCAGATCAGGCTGCAAACTAGTATTCCTAACACCCTCTTTAATTTCGTACGTAAAATATTTGCATGCTAGGGTGCTAGTATATTTTTTTTAACGTAGATATATTTTTGCATGCTTTAGATTAAATTTTAGTTTTAAAATTTTAAAACCATTTTAATTGTTAAATTTTTAGTTTTTAAAATTTCATCAAACAAAATGTTTAGGAAGCGTAGAAATAACGGTTCTTCATCCTCCGGCCCAGTTCAGGAGGAAGAACAAAATTTTGACATCAACCGCTTCGTGTCCTACGAAGCATCAGAAAGGTACACCAACAAACTCTCCAAGTCCTTGGTGCCCGAAAGGGGATTTAAGGCTGAAGATTTTGGTCTTCGTCCCGTTCTGATGGCTCGTAGGTGGGGGCTTCTGTTAGATTCTCCACCTAGGGACGCCATAGTCCCTATTGTTCGAGAATTCTACGCCAATGGCAACATTGGCATGGATGGCGGTGTGGTAGACACCATTAATGTAAGGAATATTACTGTCAATTTTTCATCTGAAAGCATTAACATGTACTTCGGCACCTCCAACTTTGCGGTTGGTGCCGATCACTTTAGCACACACCTCCACCCTCGTATCCCTGTCGAAGTGGTAAACGTTGTCATTGCTCTCCCTGGTGTGGAGTGGTCCTATAGCCGTCAACCACCATTTGGACCACGCACCATGAGAGAGTCCTTCCTTCAAGACACGGCCAAGCCCGTGTATAAATTTGTTTGTGGCCGTCTCATGCCCTCAAGTCACCAAAACACGGTGAATTGGGAGAGGGCTGTTCTTCCCTACACCATCATGATTGGTGGGTCCATTGATGTTGGTCGTTTGATCAACGGCCAAATCAAGACCCTTATTAGAGGTAGGACAAATGCGGGGTTCGCGTTCCCGCATTTGATTACTGATTTGTGTAGGGGGCAAACGTGAGAATGCCCAAACACGCTGAGAGACTGAAGGCTGGTCCGGTCATTACTAGGGCCATTTTGTTTGAACATCACCAGCAGCCGAGAGTGAGGGTTCCTCAAGAGGAGGAACCCGAAGAGGAAGACGAGGATCCGCTCGTTGGGATCTCCAACAGGTTGGAGGAAGCCGTCCTCCAAACTGATATGGTGAGTCAGCAGTTGGCCCAAATGCGTGCGACCAAAAATTTTTCGATTGGGCTAACGACGGGGACGTAATCCGTCCAACTATTATGGGCCGCCACCGTGCACGATCCCCGAAGTTTCGCCCTCATTCGTTATCTCCGCCCGACTCACCTTGAGTCGAGGCCCAAGTTCCGTCCTCGTTCGTTAGGTGAACCCGCTATGTCCTTTTGATATTTGTCCTACCCCATCAATCCTCTCATTTGTTCCTCTATTTTGAGGACAAAATAGAACTTAAGTTTGGGGGGGGGATTGAAAATTTTAGGTCTTAGCAGGTCCCAGCCAAACGAGGAATGGAGTTGGGCTATGTCGTTAAGGTGAAAGAGAATTTCTTTCTTAGATGACCATTTAACTCTTCACCCTATTTATCCTGTTTTTATTTTTTTTAATTTTCGGAGTTGTTGGCATGACCAGAATACTATAATAGGAAGGACCTTTAGGGTCCTAACAATTGTGTCATCGTCATCATCTCCCAATTTCTTAAAAAAAATATATAAAAAAATATATAAAAAAACAATAAATTCAAAATATTTATCCTCGAGTTTAGGTGTGGTAATGCTAGTCGTAGTCCATGAGGAGATTAGTGCAATGAACTGCATAGTTAGTCCGTAGATCCCCCTGGAATTTACTTAATTTTGCGAAACTTTTACTTTTCTCCAAATTCTTCATGCAATCACACCAGTCATAACTTTGGATTGATTAGAATAGTTTTATAAAGTTTATAACACCGATTTATCTTGAACAAGATATGCACGCGAACATGATGCATAGCCATTCGAACATGATTGTTGCATTAAATTGTAACTTAGGGTCAATTGCATGATACATAGATCCCTGGGATTTTTCTCATTTATATATCTCAAGCACACTTTCGAACCGTGTCTGCATGTTAGTCTCAATTGTCCCTACCATCTGTCTTAGCGAATGCTTATGTGAAATCCAGTGATGCTAAACACTCAACCCAATTCCCATAGTTAATATGATATTTTGTGTTATCTTATTTGCTTTAAATACTATGTGAGCATTTGGCATTAAGAAACGATTTAGGCCATCTTTGGATCGTCAGAGCCTAAATATTCCCTGACCTATACTAAAATATATCCCTAGTGTCCCCTTTGAGCCTAATGAAAAGAATGGGGGTGGGCAAGCACACTATTTAAACCCCCATTCCCCATCGGTTTCTTTACCCATATTAACTTAACCCTAAAAGCCTATACACTTTTAGCCTACCCTTTGAGAGAGTAGGATTGGGTGGGAAATTGATTCTAGGAGGACCACTTCTTTTCGCTAGGCTATTTTTCGAAGACTTCTTTCTTCCGTCGTCGAAAAAAAATATCATGTGTCGATTTAAAAATGAAACTAGAGAAGAAGAGTGTAAACAAAGATTCAAATGAAAGCATAGCTTTCAAGAGAAAATATGTTAGAAAAATTACTGATTAGAATGATGATATTTTAGAAAGATATATTGCCCAAAACAAGTTTGGGGGGGAGAAAGAAGAAAAGTGAAAAGTAACACAAAGCACCCCTCCACTTGTGGTCTTTGTGTCCTAGCCTAAATAGGGAAAACTTCCTTTGCTTGGAAGTATGAGGGATAAAGGGTAGTCTTACTCTCTCACTTTGAATTCCAATACCTTTCCTTCATATCCCCCAACACCTTAGCCTTACATTACAAGCTTAAAAAGTCCTAATGATCTTCTTGCCAATACTTATGTTGTTTTTATTGTCAAGTGAGTAACATAAAATTGATCACACACTTCATAATCACTATTATTCACCTTAAAGCTCACTGTGTTAGCATAATCTTAGCTATTACAAGTCATTGGGATAGGAGAGCATTGTATGTCATACATAGAAGTGCATGGGATGGATGTATAAATCTTTGGAATCCTTAGGACCTTTTTGTCTAAAATTGACTAGGTTTGGATGGTAGATCTCATACTTCTTAATGCATGATTTTCTATTAAACTGTGATTTTCATATGAATGTGGTGTTTAGCTCAATAAAACTGTTTTAGTCAAGATATTCTTTAAGACTGGTGATCACACACACACGGAGAAATTAAAGTAGTAGCAGATTTTAAGAAAAGACTAGTTGGTTTTATATGACTAAGCCTGCATATATGTGGTGAGCACCAAACTGAGATTACATGCATGCCATACACTTATAACTTGAGGATGAAACCAAAAAGATTTTATGTTTATTTGTTATTTGTAGTTTTATTTTTATCTTGTAATTATCTGTTTTTGTATTTATCTGCATAGTCGAGTCACTCGAAAGAGTCTCCTTGAGTTTGTGGGTTTATAGAGGAGTGTAAATAGTGTCACCCTCACAAAAAGATTTTAATTTTTGTTATTTAGATGCTTTTGTATTTATAAGTTTATTTGTTTACTGTGGACGAGCAAAGTTCAAGTTTGGGGTATTTGATCGATGTATTTTATACGCCGATTTTATATACTTCGTGACTTGAATTAGGCTATTTCACGAGTCTTTTGAGTACTAATATATGTTTTTGGTGAGTTTTGTAAGTTTCAGGATTGTTTGTGAAAATACGTGAAACTCCAGGGTTTTAAGTGCAAATTACAAAGAAAGAAAAATTGAAGAAAATGAAAGTCGCACATTACTCGGACACCTTGCGGACGCAGGTGCCTCGCACTGCAAGGTAGGCAAGACGGTCCCTCGAAGCGAAATCGAAGAGCCAAAACCACACACATCGGAGACCTTATGACGCAGCAGGTATCAAGACTCGACCGCAAGGTAGGCGTAATGCTCAATTTTCGGTTTTCACACAATATTCGATTCAATCACAACTCCCGAGTATATATAGAAGTCGATGCCGAGCCTAAGCATGAGGAGGACGGCCGGAAGCTCTCTTTACATAGATTTTAGGTAGTTTTAGATTGTATAACATAATTAGGTTTTGTAATTTCAAGTATTGAAGATCAAATCATGTCTTCCATCATCTCCATGTGCTGTTCATCGTCTATGATGAACTAAATCATCCCTAATCTAGGAGGTGGGAGGTAACTTGTATCGAATTTATGTTTTGATTCTTATATATATGTCTATTCAATGCTTGTTGATTGTGTTGTTTATCAACCCCTCTATTATTTCGCTTTGAACAAATGAATGTAATCGCAAATAATAAAGGCTTAGAGGTGCGGATAACCGCATGACCAAGTGCATATGTCGCATTAATCGGCTCACCAACACAATAAATTGGACCTATCGAAGCACGAGAGTGATAAGTTAGGACCGTGTTCTTACATGATCTAGGTGACAGATAGATCATAAATCTAGGTGACAACTAGATTACGCCTCGTGCTTAGGATATGGAATGGGTGAATTTTGTGTGGATGGAGGCTGAACCAATTGTTCAACATACCATATCTATTTTTAGTGAACGAACCCAAGACATTGAATGACATTATTATGAATTGAACATAAAGGAGATATAAGTGAAACCCAGAATCCTAGATTTCCACTCACCATAAGATCTTCATAACTGTTATTACTGTCTAATTAGTTAACATCTATAACTAGTAAATTAGAGTAGAATTAAACATAAAAACCCCCCTTAGGTTAATAATTTGCTATCTATAATTGTACTGTTCGTGATCACTTGTCTCTGTGGGTTCGACCCTTGCTTCCGAGTCTATTCTATAATAGTCTTGTACACTTGCAAGGAAATAGATAAATAAAACAATCAACCAACTAGTACGAAGGTTAATTACTGCGATTTATTAGTTGATTTCGGCTGCACGGGAGAGATTGACGCTTCACCGTTAGTATTGAAACGTTAACGTTGTGTTAGGAAGTTTAGTGTATGCATTGGTTGTAGACTTGGTCTAAAGCTTAAGAAAGGATAGTCTTGCGGAGTATAGATGTTACGAGTATCGGTAGACATGTCGATTCCTTGTGATTCCTAGTGAGTTATCTTGGTTGAGTGTACTAGGTACATGAGTTTTGTGGTAGTTATGACTGTTGTTTGCCAAGGTAATAGACCTTGTTGCTTGGCTTGATTTTATTCAGTTATGTGCATTAGTTGTAGGAAACACCTATTTGATGCATTTACATTGTAGTATATTAAATTCTCATTTCATGATTATTATCTCTTGTTCATTCATTTCATTAGTATAGGAGACTGTTTGAAGGATGATTAAAAAATTTTATTCATGAACCTTCGCATCCTTACGACGGAAACTTTTGAAGCTAATTCAAAGAGGTACCCGAATTGGTGAGCAAAAGGTATTCGTCGTTGGACTAGGATTGGTAGAATTAAGTTAGAAATTGACTATACCGTTACCAAATGGAATGGACGTAAATGGAATGAATTTTCAAAACATTTCATTAATGTGCTCTTATATGTGTTCTACGCGATTGGGAAATCGCAAGTGTGATTTACATGGTTTGAAATGCCATTCGACAATTACCTTTAATTTGTTTGAGAATTGTTCCATAGGCAATTACTATTTCTTTTAACTTAGAATCTCTTGTGTTTGAATTTCGTGTTGAGCCCCGAAACAAATAGTTTCGGTAGTTGAATGAGTTCTTATGTTTAAATTTGGGATTTTGCTTACACGTTTGGCGTAGTATCATTCGTATGGGTATTCGCGACTCAAGTATGGGTCATAGTATTTTCAATCGTAAGTGTTGAAATTGTTGTGTCTATTGAGAGTTCGTAAAATTTTGAATTCGATTATTGCGCTAGACACCTCGTATCATGTGGTGGTAGGCTCCTGGAGATTCGAGTCAAGGTTGGTGGTTTTGAGATCGAGTGTTAACTCCGGGATTAAGAGACACAAGAATCGTTGTCTCGATGTATTATGGTTGAGTGCGACCTAACGTTGGTTTGTATCATGATTTAGAATTCGGGACGAATTCTTTTAAGGTGAGAGAGTGTAACACCCCGCTCCTTCAAGTAGTCTCCTGCTGCGCCATACTTGTACTTCTTCCTTTGTCAACAGTATGTTTGGTTTTCGATAGGATCTAGATGTGTATGAGAGACCATATTAAGACCAAAACATTATTAAGAGATATCATATAGTTGTTGACTTGCTAAAGTCACAAGTCGTGACTCGACGATAGTCGGAATGCGACGCGATTGAGAGTTTACTTGCATTTTGTGTTTGTGACCTCGGTTTGGTCCTAGACCCTTATAAGATGTATTATTAACATGTTTAGATGTATTATACTTCAAGTTGGAGGTGTTCCTTAAGTCTATCGATGATTTGGAAGCTTTGGAGATAGTGCTCGCCTCTATCGCGTAGTTCGGGGATCGAGTCGCGTAATCGTCTCTCCTTTGGGACTCTTATTTCCCTAGTTGTTGTTCAACTTCCTAGAAGTATTTAAGCTTCTTCATTAGCCCTTAGAATTTCCTTAAAAGTCTCCTTTCATTGCTCGTTCAATTGCTAGTTCATTCGTCATTCCGGTTGCACGTTGTTGCACCTCTTCCCGGTTTCGCTCCGAGTTGTTTCGGGAGTTGTTCGAGTGTGTTTCTGACTTGTTTTGAGTTGGGTTAGACCTTAGAATGGTTGCCCATGAGTTTGGGACCATTTAGGACATGTTTAGACCAAGTTCAAGGGCTGGACCATGCGCTCGCATCGAATTCTGATCACCAGCTCGCGGGACAATGCTGAGAGCATTGCAAAATGAACATGAGCTTACAGAAGTCCAGGCGCCCGCCTGGCCACATGTGAGGCACCCGCCTCAAGATCTGGTTGCACCTACGAAATTTTTCTCTGTTTTGCTGTTTTACGAATTTTGCTCCTAAACACCTATTCAAAACCTTTACTAAACCCCACCTAAACCTCCCTAACCCTCCTTAATTATGTCCTAACTTCTCTAACAAGTTTTAAGAGTGGATTAAAGAGAGATTTAGTGATTAATTAAGTCACAAAAATCAGATTTTATGAGACCACATTACCTTGACACTTGTCCCACTTAGTTTTTATCCCCTTTTAAGCCACAATCTGAGAGTTTGACTCTCATTTCTCACCCCTCCTCTCCAAAAACGGGAATGGCTTCTCTCCTAGTTCCTCCATGAGTTCTTGAGGGTCCTTCTTGACCATCCTTGGTTCCTCTTCTTCATTGCTCAAGCCCTATACATAGAATCGGAGAGCTCGACGAGTGGATAACTTCCAACCGATTACTTTCTCGCTTTTCTTTCTTGATTGGGGTTTGAAGGTAAGTTACTTATTCTCTCTTTTATTTTGAACTCATTGATCCTAAGGAAAACAAACTCTATGCTATTTGAGGTCAATGAGTACACATACTTGTTTTGTGTGATTTTAACTTGTGATTTGAGCATGTGAACTTGTTAAGAGCACATGTAGGATGACTTCTATGATTGTTGAATTATATTGTTACTCTTCATTTCGTGTTTTTAGGATTGTGAGCATGCTAGAAATCATGTTTATATTTCATTTGGGTTTATTATGAAAGTATGCCTAAGTTTGGGGCTTTGGATATGTGAACTCACTAAACATCATGGGTATGATCATTTAATTGAAATTAAGTGATTTATGAAATGGGTTATGATTTATGTTGGGCTTTGTTATGAATTTTAGGGCTTGAAATCAACCTCGAAATATTGGAGAAATTATTGTTAATTGAAGTGGGTGTTAATGTTGAGATTGATGAAGGGTGTAAATAATGAAACTTAGTATTTAGACTCAACGGAGTCGAAATAAATTCAATAATGTGTTAATGAACTCGGGTTGGAATCCTACGACATTTGGGTTTCGGTTGACTATGATTATAATGAGTTTTTGGGTTGTTAGGCTTGGGAATCAAGCCCGAATAAATTTTGAGAATTTGTAGTATATATGAATGAAATGTTTAATTGTGGGTTTATGAAACACATAAAGAATGAAATGTAGAATTAAGACTCAACGGAGTCGTTGTAAGGTCAATAATATAATAATGAGCTTTGGGTTGAAACCCTACGATGATCGGGTCTTTCTTAGTTATGTTTGTGCGTTAGTATCTTATTCGGTGTCCAATCGAGACACTCATGTTATAGAGACCTATTGGGAGTATGTTTAGAGCGTGCTCGTTGGAGCACGAGTATTAGAGATCAACCTATGATCTCGTATGCCTTTAAGAAATGATCATTTGAGCGAGTTTTCCTTTAGGGGATTTGGTCGCGTGCACATGAATGCACTTGCGAGGAGTGACTACGGGGTAGTCTTGATGTTCTTGAGTATAGCATTGAGGAAGTCGGTTATATACTTACGGGACTAT
This sequence comes from Codonopsis lanceolata, assembly GCA_013146195.2. Lineage (NCBI taxonomy): Eukaryota > Viridiplantae > Streptophyta > Magnoliopsida > Asterales > Campanulaceae > Codonopsis > Codonopsis lanceolata. The sequence continues at coordinate 153,270,142 of CM028380.1, forward strand.
TGTTGAGTCCGGTATGCTTTTATGTATAGACTAAATGCTAAGTCTTGATTGTGGTTGTTCTTAGACTAAATAATAGTCTTGATTTAATCTTGAGTAGAGGACTATAGTAGACCTCACGTTGTGATTTATTGAGCTTATAAGCTATTCTTGAATTGGTGATGACTTGAGGATTATGAATACCTCAATATGTGGTTCTTGAACTAAACTTACAAGTTAGTTGAACATGTTAAGTGTGTACATTTATGTGCATTGTTTATTGGGTTTTGTAGAGCATTATGACCTACTTGATTTGATGAGTCCTTTTGTGATGGACTTGGTCCTTATTGGTTTATCCAAGTAAATATCTACTTGAGCATCTTGATTTGAGTCCAGCTGGCGTCTTGGTCGTTTTGTCGGCAATGGGACGATTCATAGCCTTTGGAAACATTCGCTATGAATCGCCGCATTGGTACCCTTTCTCCTCACTATATGGCCAATAGTGGGATGTGGTCTCGTATTAGCGCCACCTAGCCTGATATTGAGCTCCCATTTCTCATCCCAGGGTTGGATGAATGTAACGAGGTACTCATTAAGAAAACTGATGAGTTGTGATCATTTGAGGATTGAAACCCAGATTATGATCATTTGAGGGTTGGACCCATGGTTTAAATATTGAGGGCTAGGCCCGATTCAGTTATACGTGTTTACGTATGAGCATTTATGTGAAAGATAATATGCTATATGGCTTATGTGAGTTTATGTGCTTTGATAACTAAGTACATGTTTATTGTTGGTATACTAGTATGATACCATGATTTTTATATATGCTTGTGCATTATGCCATGCCATGCCATGCTATGCCATACTATTGCATTTAGTAACTTACTGGGTCATTATGACTCATTTCGTGTGTTTGTTTTCCTTAGTTTGTGTGCGGTGATCCCGTTAGTGCTGCGGCTTCGATAGTGATTTCCGTAAGGTGGTCTTCCGGGCTTTAAGCTTGGATTTATTATTATTATTGTTATTATGTATTTGTGAGACACGAATGTAAAGTTATGTAGACTTTACTTGGGTAGATTATATTAGTATTTTGTTATCGTATTATTTTGGGAGCCGACTTGTTTGGTCGAGCTGTTGTATCTCTTAAGAGTTGTTCCCTTTGTTATTTCGAGCATGCTTTAGCTCACTCATTCTAGTATTGTCGGTATTGTCATCTCCGACGACATTAGTCGAGAGACTTGGGTTTAGTTGTTAGTATTTAAATATCTTATTCTATTAGTTGATTTGTCCCTCCGGCATGTTGTAGCCGTTGAGTGGTTGTTTATCAGGTTGATATTCTGTTGATTCGCCGGCCTTAGGTTTGCCGATGGTTTGTTGCCGCAATGTTGCGTCACGAAGTCGTAGATTTGTCGAGAGATAGTTATCTCTCGCCTTGCTTCCTTTGTTTAGGATTAAAGGCTTGGGTTCCACTTATGATTTGCTTCCGCATGATTTTAGTTTTTAGGTTGTTCCGTATTGCCGTTATGGCTTTACCTTCCTGTTTTGAGCCTGTTGGCTCATCTGTTGACTCGCACCATTATTCTTAGCAGGTGCTTGTCCATCTTTTAGCTTGTCTTGATGGCACGACCTTGGGATTTCACATTGGTGTCCTGGTCGGGCTGCCACACTTGGTATCTGAGCTATAGGTTAGCTATTTCGCCAGGATAGGTTCCTTGACCTAGTTTGGGTTGGGTTTATTGTTGAGTTATTAACGTTGAGTGTTCTTTGTAGGCGTATTATGTCAGGAACTTGGCGTGGAGCTAGTTCTAGTAGACCGCTTCGGTACGCTCGTGGCAACGAGAGAGGGAGAATGTTATTGATCCGCGTGTGACTCCTCAACATGTTTGGAATGGAAGATGATTCTACCATTCTTGTGAGATTCTTGAAGTTGAAACCTGAGAGCTTCGATGGAGGACCCGATGCTTCTAAAGCAGAACTTTGGATAGAAAGCATGGAGAAGATCTTTGCAGTTATGGGTTGTGCGTCAGAAGAGATGGTGACCCTAGCAGTGTTTAAATTAAGTGGTGCGGCTGACCATTGGTGGCATGTGTTACGAGATAGTTGGAGACACCATGGAGTGCCTCAAGTGTGGGAAAACTTCACGATGGAGTTTATGGCACAGTTTATTCCAGCAGTAGTTCGGGAAAGAAGAGAAGCGGAATTCATGGCATTAGAACAAGGAGCTATGACGGTGGCTCAATATTCAGCGAAGTTCACTGAGTTGGCTCGCTATTGTGGTTACTTAGTACCAGATGAGGCTAGGAAGACCCAGCGGTTTGTGAAGGGCCTAAGGATGAAATATCGTAGGCAGCTCGTTCCGTTACAGCTTACGGATTACCGAGGCGCTGTGGATCGTGCGTATGCGATGGAGTTGGACATCGAGGAGTATGCTCAAAAGAGAACCTCGAGTACTATTAGAGGCAATGATGGTAATAGAGGGCGGCACCTCGCAGGTTAGTCAAGGAAATGCGTTACGGTGGCCGAAGTGGTGTTACTACTTCTACCCGAGGCGAAGTGATGAGTTGATATGCAATTTCTGTATGAGGACGGGACATGCCGAGAATAGGTGCTGGGGTAAATCAGGGAAGTGTTTTGCTTGTGGTGGTGATCATGTTCGTAAAGATTGCCCGAGGATGAGAGTTAATCGTTCTGGGAGTACTAGCCAACAATCCAGTGGCTCCAAGAGAGATGGGGATGGTCGGCCTAGAGTTTGAGGTCGTGCGCGCATGGCGGTTGGCCATTGCGGAGTTTTGAGACCTATCCGAAATAGGAAGGTATATTCTTGTATATATATACGTAAATTATACCGTTGCTACTATTACCGTTATTATGAGTACGCGTTTTAATTGGTAGCTCATGTGCATTCATACATACATTATATGGTGTATTGCGTAATATTGGTTATTTGCTCGATCGGGAATAATACCCCAATGATATGGTTGTTTGTGAATTACCGGTAGGTAATCGCACGTGGTGTATGGATTCTTGTTTAGTCTATATATGTATAAGACTATGTTATATATAGAGTTGTGGTTTTATGCAAAGGCCATAGTATGTATATATATATGAAGTATAAATTGTGTGATGGTACTTAATTTGTTTGGTATTGTACTCGTGTGTGCTATAGAGATATGTTTAATATGATGAATAATATTATACTATATTATTGTTAGTGGTTATTATGCGAGTAGAATACACTCGACTAGTACGAAGGTTAATTACTGCGATTTATTAGTTGATTTCGGCTGCACGGGAGAGATCGATGCTTCACTGTTAGTATTGAAATGTTAACGTTGTGTTAGGAAGTTTAGTGTATGCATTGGTTGTAGACTTGGTCAAGAGCTTAAGAAAGGATAGTCTTGCGGAGTTTAGATGTTACGAGTATCGGTAGACATGTCGATTCCTTGTGATTCCTAGTGAGTTATCTTGGTTGAGTGTACTAGGTACACGAGTTTTGTGGTAGCTATGACTGTTGTTTGCCAAGGTAATAGACCTTGTTGCTTGGCTTGATTTTATTCAGTTATGTGCATTAGTTGTAGGAAACACCTATTTGATGCATTTACATTGTAGTATATTAAATTCTCATTTCATGATTATTATCTCTTGTTCATTCATTTCATTAGTATAGGAGAGACTGTTCGAAGGATGCTTAAAATTTTTTATTCATGAACCTTCGCATCCTTACGACGGAAACTTTTGAAGCTAATTCAGCAGGTACCCTGAATTGGTGAGCAAAAGGTATTCGTCATTGGACTAGGATTGGTAAGCATTAAGTTAGAAATTGACTATACCTGTTACCAAACGGAATGGACAGAAATGGAATGAATTTTCAAAACATTTCATTAATGTGCTCTTATATGTGTTCTTACCCGCGATTGGGAAATCGCAAGTGTGATTTACATGGTTTGAAATGCCGATTCGATTACCTTTAATTTGTTTGAGAATTGTTCCATAGGCAATTACTATTTCTTTTAACTTAGAATCTCTTGTGTTTGAATTTCATGTTGAGCCCCGAAACAAATAGTTTCGGTAGTTGAATGTGTTCTTATGTTTAAATTTGGGATTTTGCTTACATGTTTGGCGTAGTATTATTCGTATGGGTATACGCGACTCAAGTATGGGTCATAGTATTTTCAATTGTAAGTGTTGAAATTGTTGTGTCTATTGAGAGTTCGTAAACTTTTGAATTCGAATTATTGCAGTTAGACCCTCGTGTATCATGTGGTGGTAGGCTCGGAGATTCGAGTCAAGGTTGGTGGTTTTGAGAACGAGTGTTAACTTGGGATTAAGAGACACAGTAATCTTTGTCTCGATGTAATATGGTTGAGTGCGGACCTAACGTTGGTTTGTATCATGATTTAGAATTCGGGACGAATTCTTTTTAAGGTGGAGAGAGTGTAACACCCCGCTCCTTCGTTAGCCCGGGTTGCGTGCCATACTTGTACTTTTTCCTTTGTCAACAGTATGTTTGGTTTTCGATAGGATCTAGATGTGTATGAGAGACCATATTAAGACCAAAACATTATTAAGAGATATCATATAGTTGTTGACTTGCTAAAGTCACAAGTCGTGACTCGACGATAGTCGGAATGCGACGCGATTGAGAGTTTACTTGCATTTTGTGTTTGTGACCTCGGTTTGGTCCTAGACCCTTATAAGATGTATTATTAACATGTTTAGATGTATTATACTTCAAGTTGGAGGTGTTCCTTAAGTCTATCGATGATTTGGAAGCTTTGGAGATAGTGCTCGTCTCTATCGCGTAGTTCGGGGATCGAGTCGCGTAATCGTCTCTCCTTTGGGACTCTTATTTCCCTAGTTGTTGTTCAACTTCCTAGAAGTATTTAAGCTTCTTCATTAGCCCTTAGAATTTCCTTAAAAGTCTCCTTTCATTGCTCGTTCAATTGCTAGTTCATTCGTCGTTCCGGTTGCACGTTGTTGCACCTCTTCCGCTCGCCCGAGTTGTTTCGGGAGTTGTTCGAGTGTGTTTCCGACTTGTTTTGAGTTGGTTTAGACCTTAGAATGGTTGCCCATGAGTTTGGGACCATTTAGGACATGTTTAGACCAAGTTCAAGGGCTGGACCATGCGCTCGCATCGAGTCGATCACCGCTCGCGGGACAATCCGAGAGCATTGCAAAATGAACATGAGCTTACAGAAGTCCAGGCGCCCGCCTGGCCACATGTGAGGCGACCGCCTCAAGATCTGGTTGCACCTACGAAATTTTTCTCTGTTTTGCTGTTTTATAAATTTTGCTCCTAAACACCTATTCAAAACCTTTTCTAAACCCCACCTAAACCTCCCTAACCCTCCTTAATTATGTCCTAACTTCTCTAACAAGTTTTAAGAGTGGATTAAAGAGAGCTTTAGTGATTAATTAAGCCACAAAAATCAGATTTTATGAGACCACATTACCTTGACACTTGTCCCACTCAGTTTTTAACCCCTTTTAAACCACAATCTGAGAGTTTGGCTCTCATTTCTCACCCCTCCTCTCCAAAAACAGGAATGACTTCTCTCTTAGTTCCTCCATGAGTTCTTGAGGGTCCTTCTTGACCATCCTTGGTTCCTCTTCTTCATTGCTCAAGCCCTAGCCATAGAATCGAAGAGCTCGACGAGTGGATTACTTCCAACCGATTACTTTCTCGCTTTTCTTTCTTGATTAGGGTTTGAAGGTAAGTTACTTCTTCTCTCTTTGATTTTGTTCTCATTGATCCTAAGGAAAACAAACTCTATGCTATTTGAGGTCAATGAGAACACATACTTGCTTTGTATGATTTTAACTTGTGATTTGAGCATGTGAACTTGTTAAGAGCACATGTAGGATGACTTCTATGATTGTTGAAGTATATTGTTACTCTTCAATTCGTGTTTTTAGGATTGTGAGCATGCTAGAAATCATGTTTACATTTCATTTGGGTTTATTATGAAAGTATGCCTAAGTTTGGGGCTTTGGATATGTGAACTCACTAAACATCATGGGTATGATCATTTAATTGAAATTAAGTGATTTATGAAATGGGTTATGATTTATGTTGGGTTTTGTTATGAATTTTAGGGATTGAAATCAACCCCGAATTGTTGGAGAAATTATTGTTAATTGATGTGGGTGTTAATGTTGAGATTGATGAAGGGTGTAAATAATGAAACTTAGTATTTAGACTCAACGGAGTCGAAATAAATTCAATAATGTGTTAATGAACTCAGGTTGGAATCCTACGACATTTGGGTATCGGTTGACAATGATTATAATGAGTTCTTGGGTTGTTAGGCTTGGGAATCAAGCCCGAATGAATTTTGAGAATTTGTAGTATATATGAATGATGTAAGACCCCGAACCTTCGTGTATTTGACTCTCTCGTGTTGCATGCCTTGTTGTTAATGTGTTTAGTGTTCGTCTTAGCATGTTAGCACTTAACTGGGTCTCATGGGAGTCTTAGTACCTTGCATATATGACTTATAATGTTCATCTTGATCATAGTATGCTTGGTTGAAAGTTTAGAAGCTTTGTTGCTTCGTTTGAGTCTTAGGGTTTCTCGTGTTTGCCTTCGTTGCTTGTATTGTTTGTGCTTTCAACTTGCGAGAAGTTCATTTAAGTTCTAGACCAAGTGTACTAGTATTTCTCATGCTTGCACAATCAATGTTCATAGATTTGTTGCATTTGGAAATAAGATGACCAACATATTACATCACAGATTCAGTCCTGTTTTTGGGCGAACTTCGGGAAAATTCTGGTACCAATCTACTAAATAGAATTTTCTAAAACTTTAGTATGTTTTACCTACATATGTTAGGATACTCCCTGTAAAATATGATATTTTTCCAAGGTGTATAAGTACCTCATTTAGGTCTTGACTTACGGCTGTGCCAGATTTATGTTTTCAGGAAATCAGCTTCTGTACTTGAAGTTGTAGTAGCCATATTTTGATTAGTATAAGTCCAAATTGAGTAATTTAAAATTCTAAACTATAGTTTAAAGAGTCTAGTTACATAAAAATCAATAATCACCTCATTTGGAGGTGTGATCTATTTATGGTCGATTTTAGAAGGTTGACTGTCTGTTTTCCAGATTCTGGTTTGTGACATTTGTTTTGAGTGTTTTGGCTATTGACCCTTGTACCCTTGCCCTTGGCCGACCAAAGTGAGTCCAGGCCCTCATTGTTGACTCTTCTTCACCCCTTTTGAGCCCTTGGATCATCCCTTATCAAAGGCTATCCTTCCTTGACCAATGAGAAGCCAATTAACCCCTTCACTTGGATTAGGGCTTTAATGGTAAGTATATAAGCCATTTGTTCAACCAAATCAGCCATTGTTGATCAAGAACTCCAGAGAATCAGAGGCTCTTCCTCCATTTTCGTCCATGGAGGTCACTCCAACTTGAGAGACCATTTCCCGGAGATCCGGTGGTCCGATCGACGAACCGAGAACGCCAAATCGAAGCCCTCGATCTTCTCTACAACAATCCTTGCTCTAATCAACCTTTCCTCCATTAATCTTAGGACTAAGGTACGTTGAGAAATCCCTGAAATTTTCATGTTCAATAAAATGACATGACCCCTTCATTATAGTTGCTCTATTGATGATTATGAACATCTTTTGTGAAGACAAATCCTCTAATTCAATCTTTGAAACATGTGTAGGATTTTATGAATTCTCTATGAAGTTGTGATTTTGACATTTTGTAAAGCATGAATGTTGTTTATAATGAGCTTAGGAATAACTCTTGTGAAGGAATATGTTTCAATTCAAGGTTTAACAAAATCACCGAAACTAGGGTTTGAAACTCGGGATTGTGTTTAAGGCTAGTTTAAGATCATGAACGGCCTAGTTATCGAAGTTCTAAATGAAAGGAGAACTTAGGAAAGGGCAATGTGATGCATAGAGTATCAATTCTCAACTTGGTTGAATTTTAGTAAAACTCACCGGAGTTGAAATTAGGGAGTTATTGAACAATACCGACTCCGCATTCAATCCCTACGATGTTTGTAGTGCTTTAGACTAATATATTAGCCTACGTGACTTTGGGATGGATTGAAGGTCATGTTTGATATGAGTGATTATAAGACTCAATCGAGTTCTTATGTGGTTTAAGGGATTGTGTGAAGCAAATGCACATTTGAGAGCATGTTGTAGATTGATGTATCTACTTGACAGGTTGAATTCTCTCTTGTCGAATTCCTACTTGAGTCTTTAATGAGTAAAAACACCTACTTATTGAATAATGAATTTGAGGACTATTCTATGCGAAGATTTGGATTGGGGCTTTCTTAGTACTCTATACATGGAGTCTACTTGTATAAGTCGCTAGGATGACCATGTTGTTATCTAAGACTCACCGGTGTGGTTTGATCTTACGGGTTATTACCGCTCTAGTGTTGCTTAGGTCTTTGACTACCATCGACTTTTGCGTTATTGAATGAGTTACTACTCTAGGAAGAGTTTAGTAAATGGCTTCATGATCTGAGACTAACGGAGTAGTCTTGGATAGTACTTAATGGACCGATGGTTAAGTTGTGACTCTTGAATTTCATAGGTGAATATGGAATATTGTGTATATTTTATATTATGACTAAATGCATGATTTCCTACCTTGTCAAGAATTGATTCTTCTATGTGTTTCTATGATATGACTTATGAGCATATTGAATGTATTTGCCTTCGTGCCTGATCTCTTCTATAGTTAATGAATTGTGGTGAACTTGGATTCTACTATTAAGTGGAATTATGAATCAAAATTGAACTAAGCTTGATTTCACAATAATCAACTTGGGGCTTCCCTTATATAATGGACTTGGGACTTGAACTAAGATTCCTAAATGGAATGAGAACCTTGCTATGCCTCAAACAAGAACATAGAAAAGAGTCTTGGGACACATATAGTGTTCAAACTCTATTTGGTTGGAATTGTAGTAAAGACTCAACGGAGTCGAGTTAAGGAACAATTGAACCTTACGAGGATCATGGTGAGATCCTATGACAATTATATTCCAGTTGACTAGATTACTAGCTTTTGGGACTTGAATTGAATAGAGTGAACAAACTTGGCACTTATGATTTAGAGACTCAAATGAGTTCCTATTGTGGTTTTGTGATTATTGTAACAATGTGCATAATCGTATGAGTTTAGTAGATCATTATATCTACTTGAGAATTAGCAAGTAAACATCTACTTGTGCATTGCATATAAGTCCAGCTGGCATTACTTGAGTTTTCATGATGATGGTGGGACGATGCATTGCCTTCACGAATTATGGGATTCGTGATTGTAATGTATCGCCGTACCGGATTCGGGTTTCACACACACCTCCACTGCTAGCTACAGTGGGGAATTAGCCCCTTTGTCGTAATCAATTGAGCACATTGGCTAGGGCTATTTTCCTGAGTAGAGAGCTCAGACCCGAGAAGAGAGCTCGGTACTTTGATACCGAACACGGGTATCACGGCACGATATGATTAATGGTTGTGATTGCGGAGCAATACGACGGCGTGATTTGGTACCTTCTTTATCCTTTATGTGGCTTACTATGAGCACTTATGTGATAACAAAGTGTTAGTTGAACATGAGATCTTATTGACCATGTTTGTATGGTGATGTTATATGAGAAGATTTGATGTGTATATATATAGATATGCACACTTATACATGATGATTGTATGAGAGATTTGATATGTATATGTAGAGATATACATACTTATATATGAGATATTTATGAGAGATTTGATATGTATATATAGAGATATGCATACTGATATAGGTGTATGTATATAAATATGCACCCTTACACGTGATGATTGTAGGAATAGCTTGATTAGTATATATGATGATATATATATACTTGCATATGATGTTTTGTGGGAACTACCTTCTAATTCATTTGATTTGTGTTTGAACAGGGAATTATACCCTGGTTCATTTGGACGGTTTAGTAAGTGAGAAGAAATGAATATCTTGTGGAGTGTCTAAATGATACGACGCTTCACTCTTCACGGGTTTTTACGTCATTTGTAAAATGGCATGATGAATATTTTTATGTTACATAATTATATGTTACATATCTCTTGTAGTAGCGTATTGGGTCATTATGACTCATTCCGTGCTTTGTTTTCTAGTTGCAGCCAATTGGTAGCCGCGTTGAGACCGAGTAGATCGTGACTGTTGCAGTGCGCAGCTGATCGATAGATCAAGATTAGATCGTGTGGTTCGTGTTTGTAGCAGCTAACTCTCCCGAGTAGCAGCTTGTGGAGTCTTGTTCCCATTTAGCATTGTCAATGATATCATGTACTTTGCTATTCTTGTGAGATCGATATTTTGTAAAGTTATTTAGACTTTACAGTCGGGTATATACTTGGGTATTTGTGTTAGTTCTTTCTTGGGCCGACGTGTTGTGTCATGCCTTGTTCGTGGTTTCGTATTTATTTCAGTTGTCTCCGGGGCACTTATAGCTTTGGGGCATTTCTTTATCCTACTTATTATAGTTGTTGGTTGACCCCGGTATACTTTAGCCGTTGGGTAATTGATATATCAGGTTGGTTCTTTGTTGAAACGCCGGCCTGGAGTGTCGATGGTTTGTTCAGCGTCTGCAATGTTGCGACACGCGAGTTTTGTTTCCTCCTTTGAGAGATAATGTCTCTCTTGGTTTCATTATCGTCAGTTTCGAGCTTCATATCTTGGGACTTCTTTTCTTATATTGCTTCCGCTGATTCGATTTTTGAAATACCGTATTTTAGTGCGGCGTTATGTTCATGTTTAAGAGCGAGTTTGCTCGACTGTTTGACTAGCACTACTGTTTATCAAGTGCTTGTCCTCTTATTAAGTTAGTTCCAGCGGCACGACCTTGGGATTTCGTGTTGGAATCCGGGTCGGGTCGTCACAAATGAAATGTTTAATTATGGGTTTATGAAACACATAAAGAATGAAATGTAGAATTAAGACTCAACGGAGTCGTTGTAAGGTCAATAATATAATAATGAGCTTTGGGTTGAAACCCTACGATGATCGGGTCTTGCTTAGTTATGTTTGTGCGTACCCGAGTATCTTATTCGGTGTCCAATCGAGACACTCATGTTATAGAGACCTATTGTGATTATGTTTAGAGCATGCTCGTTGGAGAACGGAGTATTAGAGATCAACCTATGATCTCGTATGCCTTTAAGAAATGATCATTTGAACAAGTTTTCCTTTAGGGGATTTGGTCGCGTGCACATGAATGCACTTGCGAGGGAGTGACTACGGGGTAGTCTTGATGTTCTTGAGTATAGCATTGAGGAAGTTGGTTATATACGACAGTTGGGACTATTGTTGAGTTTGGTATGCTTTTATGTATAGACTAAATGCTAAGTCTTGATTGTGGTTGTTCTTAAACTAAATAATAGTCTTGATTTAATCTTGAGTAGAGGACTATAGTAGACCTCACGTCGTGATTTATTGAGCTTATAAGTTATTCTTGAATTGGTGATGACTTGAGGTTTATGAATACCTCAATATGTGGTTCTTGAACTAAACTTACAAGTTAGCTGAACATGTTAAGTGTGTACATTTATGTGCATTGTTTATTGGGTTTTGTAGAGCAATATGACCTACTTGATTTGATGAGTCCTTTTGTGATGGACTTGGTCCTCATTGGTTTATCCAAGTAAATATCTACTTGAGCATCTTGATTTGAGTCCAGCTGGCGTGTTAGCCGTTTTGTCGGCAATGGGTCGATTCATAGCCTTTGGAAACATTCGCTATGAATCGCCGCAATGGTACCCTTTCTCCTCACTATATGGCCAATAGTGGGATGTGGTCTCGTATTAGCGCCACCTAGCCTGATATTGAGCTCCCATTTCTCATCCCAGGGTTGGATGAATGTAACGAGGTACTCATTAAGAAAACTGATGAGTTGTGATCATTTGAGGATTGAAACCCAGATTATGATCATTTGAGGGTTGGACCCATGGTTTAAATATTAAGGGCTAGGCCCAGATTCTGGTTATACGTGTTTACATATGAGCATTTATGTGAAAGATAATATGCTATATGGTTTATGTGAGTTTATGTGCTTTGATAGCTAAGCACATGTTTATTGTTGGTATACTAGTATGATACCATGATTTTTATATATGCTTGTGCATTATGTCATGCCATGCCATGCTATGCCATACATTTGCATTTAGTAATTTACTGGGTCATTATGACTCATTTCGTGTGTTTGTTTTCCTTAGTGTGTGCAGTGATCTCGTTAGTACGCGTGGTGGCTTCGGATAGTGATTTCCAGAAGGTGGTCTTCCGGGCTTTAAGCTTGGATTTATTATTATTATTGTTATTATGTATTTGTGAGACACGAATGTAAAGTTATGTAGACTTTACTTGGGTAGATTATATTAGTATTTTGTTATCGTATTATTTTGGGAGCCGACTTGTTTGGTCGAGCGGTTGTATCTCTTAAGAGTTGTTCCCTTTGTTATTTCGAGCATGCTTTAGCTCACTCATTCTAGTATTGTCGGTATTGTCATCTCCGACGACATTAGTCGAGAGACTTGGGTTTAGTTGTTAGTATTTAAATATCTTATTCGATTAGTTGATTTGTCCCTCCGGCATGTTGTAGCCGTTGAGTGGTTGTTTATCAGGTTGATATTCTGTTGATTCGCCGGCCTTAGGTTTGCCGATGGTTTGTTGCCCGTGCGCAATGTTGCGTCACGCGAGTCGTAGATTTGTCGAGAGATAGTTATCTCTCAGCCTAGCTTCCTTTGTTTAGGATTAAAGGCTTGGGTTCCACTTATGATTTGCTTCCGCAGATTTTAGCTTTTGGTTGTTCCGTATTGCAGTTATGGCTTTACCTTCCTGTTTTGAGCTTGTTGGCTCATCTGTTGAGTCGCACCATTATGCTTAGCAGGTGCTTGTCCATCTTTTAGCTTGTCTTGACGGCACGACCTTGGGATTTCACATTGGAGTCCGGGTCGGGCTGCCACATCTGTTACTACAACCTTTTCTATAGGTTGTTAGCACTTGTTTTAGGAACCTTCACGAAAATTTTGAAGTGTTAATAGGTTATTCAACCCCCTTGTAGCCTATTATTGTGCCATTTGGGACTAACACTAACAACTGTAATTACAAATTCGTCACCTCTATTTTTAAGGTTAAACCGAAAAATACCTAAAATGCCAGAAAGTATAGATCTGGGGGCTAAGTTACAAGTTAGAAAGGGGTTAGACACTCAATTCGCCCTTTTGGTCTTGTTTGGGGTTTGCTAAATAACATGCTTAAATTGTTTTAGTTTAGATTTCCATTTATATATATTTAAATTGTTCAAGTGGGCGTTATAACGACTTTTTTGGCATTCTAGCATTTAAGGAAGTGTTAGCCGTTATCTAAGCATGTTGTTACATATTTTAACATTTTATATTCATTTATATACAAATACTATTTTATCCATTATATATAGCATTTAGAACATAATAAGATTATCTACATTTATAAACTAAATTATAAACTAAATAATGCTTCATTTATATATATTGTAATAACTTAATTTATCTATTTTATTATTAACTATTTTAATTAACTACGAGACAAAAAAATAAATGGGTACTTATCTCTTGTAGCGTAAAGTTCTGATCCTCGTATATTCGCCTAGGCTTAGCCCGCTAGGCGTTTGTAGTTTCTGGTGTGCTTTCCCTGTCATCTTATTCAAAGAAGAAGTCTTTTCTTGTGTTGTTGTTGTTATCCTCATTGTTGTCGTTGTGGTTGGCGTATGTGTTGCATTATGCCCAGAATGGGCAAAGGCGGTAGAAAATGTTGTGTTGGGGTTTTGACAAAGTAACAATAATTTTTGTTTTTGTTGTTGATATTCTTGTTGATGTCCTTCAGGAAGCGTAACGATAATATTTGGCTTTTTAGATCGGCTCGCTAGGGCGAGGATGGAGGCTTAGGTGAAGGCTTGCGAGGCAAGGAAAGGCTCGCTCGAGCGAGGAGGCTCGCTTATTCGGGCAAGGGAGGTAGTTGTAGGGGCAGCGACAGACAAGCAGGAGGCAGGAAGGGGCCTTGGCTCGCTTGCACAAAAGGCAAGAGAGGAGCATGGAGAGAGAGAAAGAGAGATTTGGGAGGCTCTAGGTGTCTGAAATAAGGGAGGTTGCGACCTCTCTTTTATAGGAGAAAAACCGGCCAGGAAACCTGTAGAACAGGGCAAGGGGGGCTTCTACACTGCACAAAGAAGGCAGGCCATGTAGCTGGGAGAACAAAGCAACTGGGCCAAGGCAAAAACTTCGCGGGGAGTGACACATGCAATGTGGAGCACCGCGCCTCACTTTGTTTTACTTAACAAATTCTTTCAATTTTTAATTTGCTCCCCTGTTAATTCCTTTTGTCATTTGATCAAATTGCCCCCCTTCCCGAAAGGCTAAAAGAAAGTAACGTCTGTTAGTCCTTTTTATAAAGTAAGTACATTTGTGATATTTAGGAAATGGGGGGTATGAAATTGGGGTGTCTACAGATAGTAATGGAATTTTATGCCAATTTAGAGAAGAGGATAGCATCTATTGGTGATCCTTTATTTGAAAAAAAGTCTTTGTTAGGAATAGTTTGATAGATTCTCCACTTCCTTCAATAATAAATGCTATGGGACACCAAATGTGCATGTGACTTTGTTTATATCTGATTTGAACATGTGCGTGAAATGGTTGAGTGGTGGCCTCATCAAAAGTTGGCCAGGAAAGAAGTCCAAGGTTAGTACTGCCAAATTGACCTCCTTTTATGCTGTTATGCATAAGATCTGTTGTGCAAATTGGACACCAACTTCAAATACTAATTATGTGACTGAGGAGTATGCAAAATTAATGTACCAGACTGACTTAGGATTGCCATTTAATTTTGGGGCCTTGGTGTTTAAGAAGGTGGTATCCTTAGCTGAATCAGAAAGTGACAAGAGAGCCCTTCCTTTTACCTCCCTCATTTACAATCTGCTGATAGCCCAGGGAGTTGAACCAATGCAAAATGAAAGACTCACCCCTGTCCTAGACCCTCTTCCCATGTCATCCAAACTTCTAAAAGGTGATAGAGTCAGGAATCTTCCTTTTGTCTATCGATTCACTCCCTATTCAGAGTTTGGTCCTGCTCCCTCTCAAATTCCTACAACCGAAGCTCCAATATCTATAGTTGTTGTGACCAATGCAGCTAGCAATGGAGCTGCATCTGCAACTACATCAGTCCCATCAGCCTTCCCTGGTCTATTATCTGGAGAAATTTCTCCCATGGACTTGTCCTTCTTCATTAGCAATCTGCTTGAGTAGGCCAAGTCTCAGATTGCATACCTTTAGACCTTGGAAGCTCAGTATACAGCCTGACTTGCCATGCATTTTGCTCCCTTAGTTAATTTTGGTCAAATAGGGGAGAGACAGAGACAAGTGTTGATGTTGAGGATAATGAAAAGGATAATGAAGCTGTTGAAGATGATGTTGAAGAAGATGAATCAAATTCTAGTTGATTCTATGTTTGTTTATTTCTCTTTGATTCTGTTCGTTTATTCATCTTTTTCCCTTATGGTTTTGTGAAAACATTTTATAATCTGTTTTGATATGTTGTTGTGTATGATGAATAATGTTTTCCATGGTTGCATCATTGGTTTAAGTCTAATTTGTGTCTTTGATAAAATCTGCTTTACTAGACTTGAACAAATTCAGGGGAGATGATATTCTAACCAAATGCAAGTTAGATGGTTTGATTGGTGTTGAATAAACACTTGTCATTTTCTTGCAAGAGTAAAATTGGGACATCTTATTTTATTTATTTATTTATTGTTTTGTCCTTTCTTGGTCCTAAAGCAATGGTAAGTAATTATCATAATTAATCACTCCCAAAAGCTCTCAAGTGTCCTTATTTAAATTGACAAAATCTTTTGTAAGATTCCTTGAATTAAATTAGGAAAGTATTTTTGGAAACTATTTATTTATTTCCTAATCCTTTGTTTAGTTGGAGTCTTGGTTTTCCTATTTGTGTAGGACTCTAGATCACACACACACACACAAACACACACACACACATAGTTAGTGTGGCAACTTGTTTGACATCACATAGGTCTTAGATTAAGTATGTTCTGATCTAGTCCTAGCTTCTTAATGATGAACAGCAGACTAGCAATTCATATGCACCAGCACCAGCAGACATGCTAAAAGCGAGAAAAGCCTTCAGAAGACTTATCACTAGCAGACTTGTCATAAGCGCAAAAGAATATCTTGAAGACTCGCCACCAGCAGACTTGCTACGGTTCGCTTGTTCACTTAATATCCAACAGCCAACAGTCATCTCTTACAAAACACTCACTTCTCAAGATTGAACAACTTCCCAATAGACTTGGTTCTGCACGTGCTGCAAAGAGACAAGACTGTAGGAGATCAAGAAGAGACAAAAATGTTTAAGCCTCGAAAGTCATTCAGATCTTTATGAAGCCTGACATCTCAAATACTGCAAGGTCTTCTCTCTCTACACGTGGTTTGGAAAAGTTAAAAGAATTCACTTTATTGGACTAACCACCTGACAGTGCATTATGATTCATGCCTACTTTTCAGAGACTTATCAATACAGTCTGACAGGCAACAGTTCCAAGATCTGCAAAACAAAGTCTTTACCTAACATTTATAGATCCATGAACAACTTCTTTATCCAACAGTCTTCAACAACGACATTATTTCAAATGGATAGAAACTCTATCAACAGATCTCAACGATCAAAAAGACATCTGTCTATAAAAGAAATTCTTCTTCTTCAAAATAGAGATAAACATCGAAGAACGATCTGTATCATGAATCTGTTCGAAAAAGCTGTGAAATCTACAAAGAGATCGTCGTCAACAATGATCCTTAGATCTACACAGAAGATTGTAGTGAACAAAGCCAGAACTTAGCAAAACACATTCTGTGGTTTTCTAGGAAGATAAAGGTGAGAAGAAAAGAGAGATCAAATATATCTAATGACGAGATCGATGTCTTGATCAAGAACCCAGTTCTTGATTTGAGTTCTTCAACCTTCGTCGAAGATCTCAGCCTCTAATAGGGCTTCAGGACTTTTATTCCTTAGTTAGAGGCCAAACACTTCAGATCGTTTTGAAGATAGATTTTCAGATAGTGCCCAGGAAAATGAAGAGCTATCTGTGAACATTGCATTCATATCTTCAGATTTGTATTCCCATACAAATGTTGTTGATTGTGTAATATTTGATCATTATAGGATGTTGAGTGTTCTGCACTTAGTCGTTCAAATATCTCTTATCTGAATGAATTGTCTTCTCATATCTGTTCCTCGTTGTCGCCTCCTATTGCTCTCTTTACTTAAGAAATCCCTCTATGGATAATTAAGTAAGGATTAAGGTTTGAAACAACGAGGATAGAAAATCTACATAAAGAGTCTAGGTTGATGTAATCTTTACATTTATCTTTGAGTAAATTTTAGATGTTCTTTCATATGGTTTATCTTCCAATATTCAGCCTCAACTTCTCTATGAGCTTTTATAAATTGATTTATCCTTTGAAAATCTATTCTCTAATGACTTCATATATCTGCATTTGGAAGAAGAATTAAGCGTGTTGTTGTTCTGATCATATATTCGTGCACAACCACTTAAGACTTCCTCCCTAAATCTAGGCCTTACAATTTCCGTTGCTCAAATTCTTTTAATCAGAGTTTTGATTTACTTGTAGTTCACCAGCAGAGTTCATTACTCTGCTGAGAGCAAGTCTGCGGTTCCTTGTTACCAGTAAACATGCTCGATACGTTGACTGTCCATGCCTTTAAAACTTACACTCTATATATATATAAGAAAACTTCGTGTAGACAAGAAGACGCCAAGAAACACATAGACATACAGCCGCTGAAACAGAGAGATTGCATGAGAGAGAAAATGATGAGAGCTGTTTTGGAGTTTTGGATGCAACTTCGAATGTAGTAACATCACAAGTTGCATTGGTTGTTTTTGCTGTTTGCCTTGCTAGTTCTTAGGATGCTTATTTTTTAATCTCACGTTTACTTTACTCGTGTGTTTGTAGGTTTCCTCTCCAGACTTGTTTTGTGAGAGGTTTTGGTCTTTTGTTGATTTCACAATTTATTTTGTAAAACTCATAATCTCTTTAGTGAAATCCTTTTTAGCCATAAGGCTGGATCTACAAGCATAGCTTGTAGATTGTTTCATAAACTTATGTGTTTATTACTGCTTTAATAGTTTAAAGAATTCCGTTGTTTACTTATTTTGTATTCTGATCAATGCACCTTTGGATGCACCTGCATTACAAGCTGCATTGACAATTTTCGTTGAATCCTAGCTACTGTTGATCTTTCACATGTGTCCAACATGAATTTTACCAACAACGATTCTTGAAGAATCGATGATCAGGAAGTAGAGCTTCTTTGGCAAAAGTTCTGAAACCCTTCGTAAGTCTAGTAGACAACGAAATAAAGCTAGAGGGGGTGAATAGTCTTTTAAAAACATTAAGGCTTACTTTGAAAACTTTCAAAACTAACAGCGGAAAGAATAAGTTATCAGATAGATAAACTGTTCTACCAGTTGATGTACAAAATACTATGTGTCAACTACGCAGTCGGCGGTGGTAGTTGGAGGGGGTGGTTTCCGAAAGCAGTGCGGCGGCAAAAGGTGGCACAAGTGGTGGTGGTGGTTGAAAGTTGTTGTGGTGGTGATAAAAAAAGGGTGAGTTGTTACTATGTAATAATTGAAGGCAAAAACTTGTGTAAGACAATCTTAAAGATTTTTTTTTTGTAAAAGCGGTTTCTATTTATCCGATCTGTCGTGTATTGGTGCATTGAATTGTGAGAGAGTGAGACTTTGTCTTACGAATTAAGATCCGTAAAACTGTTTTTTTTAATAATTTTTTTCCACCTAAGGGGGGCATGGGAAGGGATCGAACCTAAGATCTCACACTTTGTGAAGCCACATGTCTACCACTGGGCCACCCCCTTAGGGGCCGTAAAACTGTTTAATATGAGACTTACTCATAATTTAAAATTTAAAATTTAAATTATAAGGATTTAGAATAAAATTAGTTTTTATGGAGTTGAGTCATTTAGAATTACAACATAATTCCAATTTAAAAGCAGTCACTATTTTTTCTTCTCCCTATATTTTATATTCACATTACAAAGTTACACCATGCGATTAATGTTTTGAAGAGTCACCTCTTATAAAACATCAATCCATCAACTATCACTTAAAGCAATGTATCCCTCAACTGTAACAGTTTTTTAAACCGTACATTCTATTTAGGCACTGTCATTTCAATTGACGAAATTAGATATAATGACAATTGACTAGGGCTATTCAGAGGTTGAGATTAAATTATCTTTAAAAATTTAACGGTTGAGATTCACCCTCACACTCACATGTGTGAGCCCTATTTTTTCTTTCCCAATTACAACTTACAAGTCATCCCGTATAATTAATATTATGAGCAGTCACTCATTTTTTCTCCCTATGTTTTATCTTCATATTACAAAGTCACACCATGCGATTAATCTTCTGAACAGTCACCTCCTATAAAATATGAATCTCTCAACTGTCATTTCAATTGACAAAATCAGATATACTGGCACCGTGCCATAGGCATGGGCTTGAAGATCTAGTTTGTATTATAAAACAGCTAGGTAATTGACTACGACGCGCTATTATTTATAGATTGAGATTAAATTACTTTAAAAATTTAATGGTTGAGATTCACACATTATTCATATGTGTGAATAGTTATCCATTTTTAACTATCACTTGAAGCAATGTATCTCTAAATTATAATATTTATTTAAATCACATCTTCTATTTAGGCATTATTATTTCAATTGACGAAAGCAGATATACTGGCATCATACCATAGACATGGACTTGAAAATCTATTATAATTATATTTTGCACATAAAAGTTTTCCATAAGTCCATTAATGGACTTAATTAACTAGGTGAAGAGGATCGCCTTTAGTCCAGATTATTTTTATTCAAACAAATAAATCAAGAAAGATATATATAAATCTTTATATACATCTTTTTAATGGCTTCAAATCGTCTATCACACTCTCTATCACATTCCATGTCCCATTGAATCTCTGCCGTACACGTTCCTTGTTATTTTTGTCAGTCTTCTTTTTATAAAGAAACATGTGGGGCTAAGATTCAATGGGATAAAGGATGTAACAGAGAGTGGGATAGATGATTTGAAACCCTTTCTAATTAGGTTCTACTGCCACCTATATATTTTTATCTTTTTACTTACTTAAAAATACATCTTTCGATTGTATAATCTTCTTACACAAAAAATATTAAATTCAACACATCCCAATAAAAAATATGATATTTTACCCCCCTCACACACGTGGGACATAGGAAGATTCTTTTTGTTTATTCCTATTTAGGAAGAAAAACTTTCTTTCTCTTCTAGTTGGCTAACTCTCTCTCCTAGGTAGCCATGGTATCACTCTTCTCCATAAATAAGAAGATGAAAAGCCATACAATGGGGACACTCTTATTTTTGTTAAAGCTTTAAAGTCAATACAACTTTATCTTGATGAATGAATGAATATATCTTAAGCTGAGTTGTTCAAAATATTTGTAAGGGAATTGTTTTAAACGCACAATTGACGATTCTTTAATTATAATGAGAGAATTATAGCTCGGGTTCTCAGAATAAAACAAGTAAAACAATTAATGTTGTACTAAATGTATCTCAGAATTTAGCTTAGAATATTGCAACATTTACAGACACATTCAACAAATAATAACAGTGCAGAGAAGAGAGAATAAGTCACAGAGAATAGAGACAAAGTGTTAGGTTCAGGTCTACAAGTAATTAATTCTTGTAGACAAAGCCAACAAGGCCAAAAACTTTAACTATATAAAACAATTGTAGAGATTACAATTATGAAAACTATTACAATCTGAAAATCAAAAATGAAAATTTCCTAACAGAGTTTGATATGGCCGGTCTAGCATACGTGCTCACAGAAACAAAGATCCAAATAGATCAGTGAGCAAAAACACGAAATCTAGAAAACAGCCGGTCAATGTAGTTCGCAATGTTGTAACATTCCAAAGCACATCGACTGTTCCCAGCAGCACATTATCTCTCTCTAAAAACTCTCTAAAAGCGTTTTTATTTTGAATGATAGAGCCTCTCTTTTATACTACAAGAAGTTGTCTAGGCCTGCAAGATAAAAAGGGAAGAAACTAAACATGGAATGGTTAATCTGTTAGTCAAATAAATCACAGTGTGTGATTTTGTAATGTGAAGATAAAACATATGGAGAAGAAAAACGGATAAATGCTCATAATATTAAGAATACAATAATAATTTGGTCCCAGGACATGTCGAAAAAAAATGTTTTAGTCCCCGGACATTAAAACAATCGAATGTGGTCTCTGGACATGTTTTCTTGGATCAATTTCTCCCTATCACTGTTACCGTTACATTTTTCATAAAAATTATTTCAAATACCAAAAATACCCTCACTAAAAAGTTTAATATGGGTTCTTTTCAAAATGTTAGAAATATAGGGGGTTAATGTGTCAAATTCAAAAAGAATTCATTTTCAACCTTTGACAAAATTACAAAAGTGTGGTCTAAACTCCATCTTCAACCTTCTACCTTCTTTCACCATTGTCTCCAGTGCTCTGCGTGCCATAGCCGACGGCTCCAAGTCGCCCCAACCCTAGTCATCTCCACCCCTCCATCATTTCTTTCTCATATCTCACACTTATTCTGCCTAGATTTGGCCGCCGCCCAGCGCTCTCTCCAGATATGGCGAAGGAAGTACCAACGAATCTGTTTTTGTTTCTGTCCCTTTCTCTCTCCAATTCGGCCACCAACGGCCTCGTTTCTGGTAGAATCCCTCGAGTTGAACGACCCGAACCTTGCACGGTAAACTGGTTATGGATTATTAAACCGATTGATCGAATCAGAAACCGAGTATGCCTCAGAGATCGTGACGCGAGGAGATGCGGGAGAGGAGTAGTGAAGGACGGTGAAGCCGAATGTAGCAATTGCAATGCCGACGAAGAATAAAACGATGCATTGTTCACGGAGGACATAACGATTTGGGTGAATCACGGGTAGCCTGGTTTGTTGGGCTTAGGCGAGTATGCGTCTGCCATGGGTTAGGCCTCATGGCCCCTGTAGTTCAACTCCGATCCCATCTCTATCTCTCTTTCTCTTTCGCTTTCTTTATGTGTGTGTTTGTGTGTGATTGTTAACGGAGTGTGTATTTTGGAAGGAAGGGAGAGAAAAAAAGAAGAATGGAGGGAGGGGGATATGCAGGGACAAAAATGTTTCAGGTGATGGTAGCTTATACTCCCCGGCACATGAGCATATCTCGCCGGGAATATAGATCATGTGCTTGTTTAAACCAAGGGCATTCTCGTCAATTAAAAAAATAGACCAAAAAACTAGCGCTAATTGTGGGAGGGGAAAATTGGTCCAAAAAACATGTCCCGGGACCACCTTCGATTGTTTTTTTGTCCGAGGACCAAAACATTCTTTTTCGATATGTCCAGGGACCAAACATTATATTAATCATAATAATAATTGTACGGGTGACTTGTAATAGGGAAAGAAAAAATAAGGAGTTAAAAATGGATAACTGTGAATGTGAAAGTGAATCATAACAATTAAATGTTTTAAGAGAATTAAATCACAACCTCTGAATATCCCTAGTCAAATATCTAATTTTGTGAATTGAAATGACAATACTTAAATAGAAGGTGTGATTTAAAAACAATATTATAGTTGAGAGGTACATTGCTTCAAATGATAGTTGAGGGATCGATGTTTTATAAGGGGTGACTGTTCAGAAAATTAATCGCAGGGTGTGACTTTGAATATGAAGATAAAATATAGGAAGAAGAAAAAATGGTGACTACTCATAATATTAATTGTAGGGGGTGACTTGTAATAGAGAAAGAAAACATATGGAGTTAAAAATAGATAACTACTTATACATGTGAATGTGAATGTGAATCTCAACCGATCATTTTTTAAAGATAATTTAATCTCAACCTTTGAATAGCCTAGTCAATTACCTAGTTGTTTTAGAATATAGATAAAAAATTAATTACCTGAACTTAAAGATAATATAACAGCAAGGGTTGGAAAGAGAGAGATCGATGAAGTAAAAAAAACTACGGTACAGACGATGGGGGGAAGGAAAAATGGTTTGAGTATAAAAGGGGATCCAAACCTAATTCTAACACTATATGGATACCCAGAAGAGGATGTTACCCAAATAAATGAAAACCGTAGGATGATTGTAGGAAAAAGAGTTTAGTATAAAAGAAGATCCAAACCTAATTATTATAGTATAAGGAAACCAAGAAGATGAGGTTACCAAAATAAATGACAGTCGTAGGATGATAATAAAAAAAATTAAAAATTTTGACCCCTGAATACCCCTAATCAATTATCTAACATCTTTATAATATAGATGATAGAGCCTCTACGGTCTTACCCTGCAGTAAGAGCGAGCCCATTTACAAATTTGGGTTTTAATAATAAAATCTGTTAATAGTAATCAGAAAAATAGGCTAGCGGAGTTGGTGTTACGCGGAATTTAGACGTTCAGCCTGAGGAGGTCTGCGGTTCGAAACTCCCCACCTTCAACATTATGTTTTAATACTCATTTAGAAATTCTATAACCTTCAAGGTTATCACGCGCATTGGTTGAAGGTTCGATCCCTTCCTACAACAACATTTATTTTTGATGTTCATTTCCTCTATTTGCTCCGGTGCCCCTCCACTTTCAATGTTTGTTAGCTCCGTTAGCCACCCGTTAGCATTAATTGCCTTGGGATACTTGACAGATCCTAACGAACTTTGACAAAATGCTAAATGACACATTTAAACCCAAAAGTGACACATTAAAAACACAAAAAGTGACGCATTTTAATGTTAAAAGTAACACTATAAATGAAAATTTATTATAATTTTTATTACAATACAAAGTAACACTATTAATACTAAAAAGTGACACTCTTAATACAAAAAGTGACACTCTTAATACTAAAAAGTGACACTCTTAATACTAAAAAGTGACACATTTAATACTAAAAAGTGACACATTTAATACTAAAAAGTGACACTCTTAATACTAAAAAGTGACACTCTTCCTTAAATAATTTACCAGACCACAAAATGAATCATCTCGTGTTCCAAGTTCATCTTCTACATACAGATCTGCTACGGCAGGGAAAGAGAAAAAGAATTAAGGGAAGTATAGAAAAGGGCAAGAAAAAGACTACTTATTTTTCTGATTCTCATCAAGCCAAGGAATTTCGTTCCAAGACTCCTAATGCTCGATTATTTTAGACACATTTTCAGTAAATTTTGTAAGTTTGAGTAGGAAACATATACTTTACCTTGGAAAAGTTATGATTTTGTGTTTTTAACGAATGACACTTGAGATTATATACATTTCTATGAATGAGAAGATATATTTCAGTAGTGTTCAATTGATTATTGCTATTACAATCACTAGCTCAAAAGTGACACACTTTAGTCCTAAAAGTAACACACTCCAAACCTAAAAGTGACACTCTTATTGATACAAATTGTATGATTATAAAAATAGGTTGTTTTATCAAAAGTGACACACCTAATGCCTAAAAGTGACACAATTAATACATAAAAGTGACATACTAAACGTGATACTTATAAATAAAAATTTAAAGATGAAAAGTGATTTTTTTTTGCCAAAAGTGACACACGTAAAACTTAAAAGCGACACATTCTATATTCAAAAGTGACACTCTGATTTAAAGTAACTAAGTAAAACTTAATCAGACCTAAGGCAACAATTATCCAAAAGTGACACACTTTTGTTTTCAAAGTGACACACGCAAACTTAAAAATATAGAAGATTGATCGTAAACGATGTCAAATGACACGTCCCTTGTAATAAAATTAAAAACAATCATAAAAGGTTTCGAACATTAGACCAAGCATGCTAATTCCAACAACTTATTAGATTCATGTAAACCATCTCACCATATTGGTTTTTATTAATTTTTATAACGTATTATTAATTTATTATGACCCACAAATTTATAATTCTCTTTAAGAAGAATTAAAACCAAACTATGTAGATAAGGAGTATTGAACCCGCGACCTCTGGCCAACAAAACCCTCAAGCGTCACTTCTGTCCATCTTGCCAACCTCATATTTGTGATTTTTATTAACATATTTAATTATTAATCCGCGAATTATTAAATGGCGCTCCGTCTTACGGATAAGGATCCGTAAGACCGTCTTACAGGAGACCACCCCGCCTCTTTTTTATACTCCAAGAAGTCATCTAGGCCTGCAAGATAAAAAGGAAAGGAATTAAACATGGAATGATTAATTTATTAGTCAAATAAATCATACCATAAATAATTCAAACTTGATCACCAAGATTGCTTAAGAAAGGCATTAACAATCAATTACTCAATCAATAATCAATCATGCAAAAAAGGAAATAAAGCTAGGAAGTTGCCTAGAAGGAACATAATAACACATGCATTAAATATGTGTTAAAATATGCTCTTACAAGTAATAACTCTTTTTCCAAATTTACAACCATGTAATTAGTTTAAATATGTACTAGAAGATTAAAACATGGACTTATCCCCTCTATAAAAAGGTAATAGCTTATTAAAGCGGACTTATAGAAATTTTTTGTAAAACTGATCCTTCATAACTGACTCAGCGTTTGTTGGTGGGTTGAGCTGTAAGAGACTAGAGCTCGATCTTACGAATAAAGATCAGTAAGACCGTTCGTTTTAGAGGTGAGACTTACCCCTATATAAATCCACCAAAAAGAATAACACTTTCTAGAGTTCAATCTACCATGGATACTAGTAATCCCGAGGCCATGGAAAAAGAAACTGTCAAGGAAAGTCAAGGGCGTCCAAAATATGCTTGCAAGTTTTGCAACAAAATGTTCTCCAATTCACAAGCGTTAGGTGGGCATCAAAATGCACACAAACTTAAGCGAGCTTTGTCGAAAAGTAAGAGCGCCAGGAGGAGTGGGGAACGGGATGCCGAGTATTGGATACCAAAGCAGTCATCCCGGCTATCCGTTCCCAAAACCCGGCATGTTTTTTAAGCGAACCTACAATGTACTCGTTCCTACATTGGCAAGACAAAGTCCCTACGCCGGTCTTCGTTTTGGACTTGTCCATGCCTATCCCATGTGTTCAAGGCTCGAGACTACAGATTGTGGGGCTGGAAGTAATCAGTATTTAGTACCAGGAATAACAAGATTCAATGGAGGGTCCAGCTCTACGGTTTCCACAGATCTGTTGGCTGGGATTGAAATTTCAATATTGAATGATTCTATGAAAGAACAGAGTGAGATCTCGGAATTGGACTTGACCCTTAAGCTTTGATGTATAACTAATTACTAACTACCATTGTTATTGTTTGATTTTGTTATTTACTTTTTCTAGTTGTTATTGTTAGGGGTGGTACACTTCAAGCAACTTTGAATTGATTTTATTTATTAACAAAATAGACATTCATTTATGAATATTTATATTTATAGTATGCGTTTTCTTGATCATCATAAAAAATCTTGAAAGTACAGAAATTATTATACTATGAGATCATGAATTAAAACATCAATTTTGCAGCTTCAAAAATTTAGAATGTGTTAATTAGATGTAACATTTATGTTTTAGTTTTGCTAATTTTCTTTACTAGAAAAGTTTGAGTTGTCTCTTAGAAATTAATATATGGACAAAATTAACCTTTCATCTTATAAATCATCCACTATTTATTTCAGGAAAAACAAGTAAATTTATCTTCGTTATTATAAAAATGTGAGTTGTCTCTTAGAAATTAATTTATGGACAAAATTAACCTTTTATCTAAAAACCATCCACCATTTATTTAAAAACAAACAAGTAAATTTATCATGATAAAAAATAATATTTGTACAAAAATAATGTTTAATAAACCACTCCCCATTGAATAAGGTCAAATAAATAATTTATTATTTGCTAATCAATTTCATAAATAATTACAAAAATAACCATAAATTTAATAAATCATTCACCATTGAATAAGGTCAAAAAAATAAATAAGTAAATTTCGGATTTAACATTAATTCTGAATCAAATCTTCAAGATGCCGTAAGTGTCCTAGTGTCTATCTTTGACCATATATATTATAATTAAGCTCAATGTTTCTGAAATGTTAACTATTGGTCAGGATTCATTTTTATAAAATATAACTACATGTCATGATTAAGTTTTTCTAAAAAGTTAACTATTGACCAAGATATTGCTAGATTTCGTGAATCTCGGTAACAATATATGAGATATCTAACTTAATTCTTATTTTTAATTTTTGTATCTTTTTCCTTCTCTATATTATTTTCTGTATATTCTTATGATGATCATGTTGCTTTTTTTTAAAAATACAATCAGCTTACTTTAACGAAAAATGAAGATCATGTTGCATTTTTTTAAAAAAATTCAATCAGCTTACTTCAGTTGAGCGAAGGGACAAACTGTTTAGTCACATGATTTTTGATTTTTTAATTTGGGTTTTAGGATTTGTGGGTCTTGAGATCTATGAAAAAAAAAGTGACATGATTTTTGGGTTTTAATTCGAGTTTTGTAAATCAAGCGGTATGTTTTTTATATTTTTATTAATATAAATCAATTAATTTGTTTTAATCTTATTTATGTCACGTGTAGGTAGAAATACTTGACAAAGTTATTGCATCTCGATTTTCAAAACCATTCATTTGTCCAATAAGCTGCCATAGGGGTACGATAAAAAGGAGGTAAAGTGTCACCAATCATCAAAATAAATATCTTTGTGGCATTTACTATATCCCTGCAACATTTGAATGCATGAAAAATAAATCTAAGGGCATGAAAAATATTCGTTTTGTCCTGTTTTATCCGAAAATATGCCCGAAATGCGTTTCGGAAAAAATTAAATTATACTCCGAAAAGTCCGTTTTGTGATTCTATTGCATGCAAAAATATGTTTTAGCATAGAACATGCATCATATAGTCTAATTTGCATTTAGAATATAAATCATGCATAGTAGGGTCAAATAGTGACCACTAGTTCAAATCATGCATCGCAAAAATAAATCATATAAATTTCACACATTATCCCTTAATTACATCATTTAGACATGAATAAGACATACATATGCATTACTAATAAAGTCAGGAGTGCTCCAAAAATTCCAAACAGTGCAGGAATTTAGCAGATCTGAAATATAGCCAGAAAATTTCGAGAAAAAAAGAAAAATCTTACAGTGGTGGAAGGAAGATTGGACACATGAGTGTTCTGATCTTGTAAAATGTTGCCCCAGTCATTATTGGAGTACCGGTAGATGAGTTAATTTATTCCGGACCAAGCGAGGAGGCTATCTCTTCCTCTCGCCAGATTCTCGATGCATGGGTGTCTTCCCCTTCCTAGATCGTGAAGAAGATGTCATCTGCTAAGTAAACCACTGAAATTGGCGGAAGAAAATTGAGAAAAAGAGCGAAAAAAAAAAGAAAAAAAAAGAGAGGGAACAGCAGCAGCAATGGCGGAAGGAGCAAAGAAAAAGAAAGAAGGAAGAAAAGAAGGAGAAGCAGTAAGCTTCTCTCCCATTCCCGTCCATAATAAGGGGAAGAAAAGGGAATTTTTCCCTTTCCTCCCTCCAAAGTTTGAAGCTGCGACACTTTAGTCCTCAGATTTCAAAGTTTTCGAAATGGTCCCTGAATCTAATGAAGAGTTAACAAAGTAAATCTTGTTAACCAAAATTGACGACCATTCACAAGAGGACGAAGAAAATAATATCCCCAGCGGGTCAAAAAAAAAGAAAAAAAAAGATAAAAAAGATAAAAGATAAAAAAAGATAAAAGAAAAAAAAAGAAGAAAAAAAAAAGAGAAAGAAAAAAAAGAAGAAAAAAAAGAAGAGAAGAAGAATAAACTCCCCGACAAGAGTGGTGAAAATGCCAAGATCAGCCGAATCCGCGGCAGCCACCCGGGCGCAAAAAGGTAACTCAGGTACAGTATTCTTACCCTGACTTTAGAATAATTTCCTTTTAAGGAAAGTTTGCTTTTATTTTCAAATAAAAGTAAAACTCTTTTTTCAAAATGAGTTTTGATTTTTTTAAGAAAAATGGAATATTTAAAAAACAAAAAAAACAGGAATATTTCAAAAAAAAAAAAAGAGGAATATTTCAAAAAGACAAAAAAAAGAGGAATATTTGAAAAAAAAAACAGAGAGAGCGAGAAAAAAGGGAAGGAAAAAGAATGTTTCTCCACCTCAAAATTTTCAAAAATATTTGAAGAATGTTTACTTTGCCGTGCTCGGCGACGGATCTTTATCGGTCGATTTCAGTTTTCTAGATATTTGAAAGTTTTCTGGTTATGTTTGGAAACAAGGCAGCGACCAGCAAGACACAACTTTGAAAATTATTCTTAACATGTTTCAACGACAAGATATTGACCGGTTGAAATGTGGTTGCAGAAAAACATTCAAATCTTTATACCGTATTTGACAACGGTTTCGAACCGAAGAATACAGCTTTTTCATAAAACACAAAAATCTTTTTCCGTTGTGTTCTCGATCGGGCTTGACCCGAAGAACATGACATCCTCACTTGGTTGTAGTTTAGGTTTTGGCCTGAACTACGTTTGGTCTGATTTCCTATAATGGGGAATACGTAGGTAGCCTACATTAGTAGGTCCGACCATTAGAGCACTTTAAATTCATATATGCTTAAAACTATGATAACATTTTATAACCGACTAAAAATATCTAGGTTATGGAGTTCGGATAGCATGATAAACTGTGCATTATAACTGCTACCAATTGCATTTTCTCGTTCTTAAATGAACGAAATTGGAGAGTCTCTTGTTTATCAACGATGTTCGTCGACTCAGTAAGCCTTAAGTTACCCGTAGACTCCATCGTTGAGGGAATCTGTAGACACCCCAATTTCGTACCCCTGGTATGTGACTGACATAAAATATCAAGAACTGTCAAAACTTAACAAATGTCAAGTTACATGAGTTAAAAATGCGAAAGACAAAGCAGGATGTGCGAAATAGTGAAATGTAGGGGGCGAAAGTGCAAAAAATCAAAGTTGAATAGTGCTCATGGTGCCGCACCAAGGCCCCTTGGTTCCGCACCAAGGGATGCCTTGGCCGCACCATGTCATTCACTGTAGCTCTCTCTCATAAAGGAAATGGTACAAGGCTTGATGCTCATGGTACAAGTCATTGATGTAGGCTGAAGAAATCCAAGAATTCCAGGCAAGTCTCTGGTTCTCAGTATAAATAGAGACCCCGGCCTCCTCATTTTAGCTGCTCAGTTCCGCGATCAAGAATCGCAACGAAGTTCTGCCTCTTCGTTTCCTTCGATACTATTAGTACGAGAGGTGCGAGATAGGTGAGTGGAAGCCCCTAAAATCTCCAAACCCCGTCCAAACTCCGCCAAAATAAATACCCATAGGTTATAAGTGATCCCTAGCCTAGTTGTTAGGTATCCACCTCACTTCCCCGGCCCAAAAATCCCAAAGTAAGCTGTTACTTTGCCCGAGTAACGAGCTGAAAAGTCAAAAGACTAAGTCGTTGTTCCGCTCAACCAAAAAGGCCAAAACCTACACAAATAAGTTGTCACTCTGCCCGAGTTGACAAGCCCAAAGTCTCATAAATAAGTAGTCACTCTGCCCAAATCAAAACAACAACCACAAAACAAACAACAAAAGACTCTCTCTCTGAAGGACAGAGCGAGCACACCACCGCTCAAAAAGGTAAAGCCTTTAAGGGCGTTGTTTATTTTATTTTTTTACTTTTCCGTCTTTTATTTATTTTTAAAGTTTTTATTTAAATCCGGCACAATGTAGCCAATATAAGCCGTTGTGCTGCCCGTATTAGAATAGGAGGTATTATGTAAAAGAGTCATTATAATGGCCAAATATTATTAAATATGTCTGTAATTATTGTAAGGAAATGGCTGCGAGTCCGTAAATAATGTAGCCACGGATTTATTTGTTTTAATTTCTTGTCTTTTAATACTTCATTTATTTGCAACATAAATATAACAATAATCATACTTCAGCCAAAAACCATTTTTGAGACCGAAAGGGCGAGTTGGGTGCCTAGCACTTTCCCAACTCGTAACTTAGCCTCCAAACTCGTTTTTTTTTTCTCTGGTTTATTTTTCTTTTCTTTGGTTTTGCTTTATTTTCCTTAAAATAAAGATGGCGACTCTAAAACTTTCGGATCAAGTGGGGCCTCGCAACATTCATGTTATGCACTTTCCCGTTCTCCCTTAAAAAAGGGAGAAAGGGGAATGGAAGGGTGATGTATTCCCATATCCCGGTATCCCCTAAACAAGGGATAACTTGATGCGGGAAACACAAAGCTCCCATAGTGATCTGAATGGGCCATAAGGCTATTTTTAATAAAATCCATAGTGGGGGCGTCGCACTATCTTTTTTTGCACTTTTCCGTTTTCCCCTAAAAAAGGGAAAATGAGAATGAAAGGGTAATGCATTCCCATATCCTGGTATCCCCTAAAAAAGGGATAACTTGATGCGGGAAACCATAAGTTCCCATATTGGATATAAAATCCACTAAAGGCAACCGAGGCACATTCAAACGTGCTAACATAGACAAGCACTCCTCTCGCACTTTTGATTTCGTCTTCCCCTAAACAAGGGAGGGTAGAACGAGAATGCGTGGTATCCTCAGCATCCACATGTACGCGCATATCCAAGGGCGCGGGCGCTGAGCACATCCCGAAACCTCACAAGGCGAGTTGGGGAGTTGTTTTATTTTAAATAAAATGGAGGGCTAGACTCGTAAAATAAAACTTTTTTTTTATTTGTTTCTGGCTGCAGTATGCTTGTTATATTAATTTACGAATTTGAATATAGTGTTCCTATACATTCGGGTCTATATTTGTGGATATGATCCTCCATCTTGCAGCAGTTTTGTTTCGATAACTGTTACAAGTGTGTTTAAGAATATATTTAAAAAAATCAAAAGAAAAATAATATTCAATTTTTTTTCAAAAAGTCAAAAAAAAATTATATATGTTACAAATAAATTCCAGGCAGCACAACAAAAGAGCCGGGGCTTTATTTTACTTCCGGCTCTATATTATTATTTCTCTAAGTTCATTTTCTTTTTCATTTTATTTTGTACATTTATATATATCTGCATTCATTCTGTCATTTTATTTTGGGGACATAGGACCAAAATTTGTAATTAATAGAGATAGATAGTTTCCCCACTTTTCTTTCTATTTCTTAAAATTGTGTGCTTGCTTGCTTGCGCTCAAAAATAAAAAGCCGAGAAAATCCACACATAACAGCAAGATAGGCCATATCTGCTTTATTTTTCTGTTTATTAACTGTAAATAAATAAAGACTTTGCTGCTTTCTAGATATCGCACACACGTGCACACATATAAATATATTCCGAACTGTTACCCTACACCATGGCCAGCCTACCCCTGCATAAGCCAACGTTAGAATGCATATAGTTTCTCAGGACACTTCACAAACCGACCGGTTTTTGCATCTCTAGGTTATGAGCCAGCCCCTGTCAAAAAAAAAATAAAAAAAATAATATATATATATATATATATATATATATATATATATATATATATATATATATATATATATATATAATAAGTGCACACAAAAAATAATAAAATAAAATAAAATATAAATATAAATAACAAACAGGGATGATTTATAATGCTCCCTCGGATGCTCGACCTAGGCCCTTCGCCTGGGACCATTTCGGATGGTGGATCGTTGGTCCTAAAGGCGTGGAGAAAGAATCCACTTCCAAGAAAGCATCCTATACTCGGAGAAAGAATCCAAAAATGCTCCAAGTCGAGCAAGTGGAATAAAAATAAAGCGTTGGTCCTAAGTTAGGAACAAAAAATATAATAATAATAAAATACTAATAAAAGGCAAAAGACTAAGAAAAGAAAACCGAGCTGTCAAAATAAAGCCAAAATCCCATTTTCCTCGAACCCGCTTACCCGCATTTGGAAAGGCGGGTCAATTGTAGGAACAAAAAAATATAATAATAATAAAATACTAATAAAAGGCCTTAAAGCCCAATCATCAAACAATGGCGTAATATCGATACCTCCAAAATCCCATTTTCCTCGAATCGCTTAGAGCATAGATCCGAGCGGTATGGCAGCGAGAAAGTGAACAAATAACTATGGGTGCATTCGGGGGCTCTGTGGTATGTTCCGCCTCCAAAGAATTCAGGAATGGTTTGACCAAAAGTTGGGTGCAGCGATGAGTCAAATAGTTAGTCTGGTACAGAGCCAAAAATCCAGTGGTGAGGTGAACTCTTCCCCTACTATTCCCCAAGATGCATCCACATCTCTGGCGCCTCCAAACCCAACTCCTCAGCCAAACACTAACCCACCAAATACCACCACTATCGCAAATCTCAATCCTCCACCAAGTCCCTACTACCTAAATATCTATCCTTACTCGTCTTATCCACCATATCTTCCCCCAAATTGTAAAACCCTAGTTTATTGCTTGCATGTTTATTGCATGAGTTCATACATTCATAATCATCGTTACTATGTTAACTTAGCTTACTCATATGTTTAAAGTCGATAGGATGTTCATTGACGTCGTTTGGGATGCTCGTTTGCACCTTTCTTTCACGAGTTGCTTTGGAACTCGAGTTTGTGTTTTATGTGATAAACACTTGGATAAATGTTAGAAACCATTCTTAACATCATTAACACGCTTTAGATGTTGGTTGAATGCTAGTTGCATCGTCGGTTTGATCGCTAGTTTGATTCGAGTGTTAATCCTTCTCCGTTTGACCTTTTCGGTTATTGTTCGGGAGTGTTTTTCCTAAGTTCTTAGCCATGTTTGATTGAGGTTTGAACTTTGATTTGCCTTGGTTATGTTTTAGAAGTGTTTAGGGTTGAATTTTAGACCATTTCGGGCTTTGGAGGACTTGAGGGTGCAAGGGAGAAAGGCCTAGAACTTGGAAGGGAGCAAAATGGAAGATTGGAGAAACCAACCTTGATGCGCTTGCATGGTCCATGACCCATGCGACCGCAATGCCCCTTTTCCAGATTTACGGGATTTTCTGCATATTCAACAATTTGCCTAACCAAACCCCACCCAAACCCAACCTAACCCACCCTAAACCACCCTAGTTCATCCTACACATCCTCTCCTGCATGCTTGACAAGTTTGAAGTGGTTTGGATGCATGTACAACACTTGGCAAGGAAAGACCTCCAACATGCAAAGCCATGCATTGGACAACTTCCCCCACCCCACTTCAGCCATTTCATGACCATTACCTCCACTAAACCCACCATAATCAGTCATTCTCTTCCAAATTCGTGGCTGATCAGTTTAGACAAGTTTTAGAGAGTTCTTGGAGCTTCATGAGTGTTCAACAATGGTGGCCAACTATTGAAGAAGCCATTTCCAAAACCGAACGGTAGAAGTGAAGAGGAGAGCAAGGAGAACACATACCCACCCTTGCATGGACGTTTTTGTACAACTTGTAGGACTTGTTTAAGGTAAGTTACAACATCTCTTCTTATTTCTTTTAGCCTCATTGACCCTAGGGAAAACAATCTTGCTATATGAGGTCAATGAGTGCACTTAGGACTTTGTAGAGATGCCATGTTCTAGTTTATGCTATATGATGAATTTGGGTTGTATGAACAGATTATAGACCTATTATAAACCATGATTTTAATGTTATATAGGTGTAGTAATGTATGATAGATCATGCTACTTTGTTTTTTAAGTGTTGGGAGCATATTGGATGAGATAGTTAGGCTTGTAGAGATGCCATGATCTCGTATGTGCTAAATGATGTATTTTGGGTTGTGTAAACAGATTATGATCAGATTGTAAGTCATGATTTTAATGTTATTTAGGTGTGATAATGTATGATAAATCATTCCATCTTGTTGTTTAAGCATTGGGAGCATGTTTGGTGAAATAGTTAGGCTAGTAGACATGCTATGTTCACGTATATGCTAGATGTTACATTTTTGATTGTATGATCAGTTTATAAACATGTTATAAACAGGTTATAAACCATGTTTAGGATGTTATTTAAGTGTGATAATGTATGATAAATCACCCTACTTTGTTGTTTAAGCATTGGGAGCATGTTTGATGAAATAGTTAG
This sequence comes from Codonopsis lanceolata, assembly GCA_013146195.2. Classification (NCBI taxonomy): domain Eukaryota; kingdom Viridiplantae; phylum Streptophyta; class Magnoliopsida; order Asterales; family Campanulaceae; genus Codonopsis; species Codonopsis lanceolata. Next base: position 153,305,330 of record CM028380.1, read on the forward strand.
ACTTGTTGAGATGCTATGTTCATGTACATGCTAAATGCTACATTTTTAGTTCTATGATCAGATTATAAACAGGTTGTAAACCATGTTTAGGATGCTATTTATGTGTGGTAATGTATGATAAATCACCCTACGTTGTTGTTTAAGTGTTGGGTGCATATTTGATGAAATGACAAGAATGTATATGCCTAGTTTGTGACTTTGATTCTATGTTTCATACTTGATTATTTGATTGGGGTTTTATGGGTTTAATGACCTTAGTAACCTATTTAATCACGTTAGTATGGACATAGGAGAGTATTGAGGCCAATGGCTTCTATACCCTAATTTTGAAAGATTGACTATGACTCAACGGAGTTGACCATTGGGTTAGTATGACATTAAGGAGTACTAAGCCTAAGTCCTATGAATTTTGGGGTAGTATTAATGGGGGTTAAGCCTCCAAGAATTTTAAAGTGTATGAAGAACACTTGATGATTAGAGCCTTGATTTTATCTCTAATGTGAATATGCGCTAGTTGTGAATTAGAAACATGACTAGATGATTGTAGAGTACATGCCTACTTATTTGAGCATATGAATATGAATTACGTGTGCTTGAAGTTTGAGTCAGTGAGTCGGTTTGTTGAGTCTTTGGGGCGGGACGATGCATCATCTTCACGAATTGTGAGATTCGTGATTTTGTTGAATCGCCGCCGGATTGCACACACCCTCTATCGATGGCCACGGTAGGGAAGTAGTTGATCTTAGTTGTAGTATGGAAACATGACTTTGATAACTATCGGAACTTCGAGCGGGAAATGTCTCGGGGACGTCGATATCCACGAAAGGGATATCGACACATAAGTTTGGAACATGTTTTTGCAGGAGCGACATGCGCGGAAAAAGGGTAACGATATCACCTCCCTTTTGTATGAATTGACTCACGAGTGCTATATGTGAATAATGTGCTACGTGAATATGATATGATATGAAATGTTGGTTGATTGAATCAATGAAATGTTATACTTGTTGATAACATGATATTCAAGATTGTTAAGTATGAATGCCTTGACATGATTATTTATGAAATGTATATTATGTCAATTGCATGAATTATTATTGTTGAGCATGATGCCATGACAGGAAGTTATGTTAGTAACTTGCTAAGTCTTTATGACTTACTTTATTTGTTTTGATTATTTTCCCTAGATCCGAGCCGTACAAGTGGTTCGAAGTGATTATCAAGATACGTTGAAGAAGCTTGTGACGAGGTTGCTACCTTGTTAAGTTTAGTACTCTTTTCTTTTGGCAAGGACGATGGGACATAAAGTTATATAAACTTTATGTGGGGTAGCAAGACTTGATGCGTTTGTTTAATTAGTACTTATTGTTTTGAGAGCCGACATATGTTAGTCGTGCCTATGTATTTATGTTGATCATGCTTTGTTGTTTTAACCTATATTGGTTCGTTAAGCATGTTAGACTAGAGTTGTAGACTTAGTTTAATATTGGGTTCCGGCCGTAGCGTCGCCGATTACTTGATATATAATTGCCATAAATTGTTATATGTGCCTAATGTTGCTCACATGATTTTATTTTTGGACCAAGAGATTCATTATCTCTAAGGTTGTATTAGTTTGAGCTTGTTAGCTCCGGCGCCACTGTTTATTTATAATACGTTTCCGCATGTGTTAAAGTTTTTGGCGTACCGCCGTTATGGCCTTACCCACTATTTGCTACTTGTTTTCATTACGTGCCTTTTTAGGCGGCACGACCTCGGGGTCTCCTATTGGGACTCGGGTCGGGTCGCCACAGTTGGTATCAGAGCTTTTGTTATAAGTTAACTATTCGCCGGGATAGGTTTCTTGGCTTAGGGGGTTGGTTTTGTGTGATAGTTCTATCTTAACGAAGAGTGTTCTTGTAGGTTAACATGGTTGGCACTAGAGCTGGTACTAGCAAGGTAGTCTTGGTAGAGGTAGAGAGCACAAATGTTGGTAGAGACTAATGAGAACCGTGAGGTTCCTCCACTTCGGGCCTTAGGACGGAGGAGAAAGCGATGTCTACCATGTATAGGGGAATGCTTGTGATGATGATCGAGATGAATCAAGTCTTTGGTAGGGCTGAACCACCGCCAGACATTCGCCCACACCGCAGGTTGACAGAGAGGCTAGATATCACGGAGATTCGATGCTTGAGAAGTTCGTAAAGCTGAAACCAAGACAGTTCGATGGTGAACCGGATGCTTCGAAGGCCGAGTTGTGGATCGAGCATCTAGAGAAGATATTTGCACCGTTGAGGTGTGATGATGAAGCAGAAGGTGGTACTAGCAGTTTTCGCTAGAGGAGAGTGAGTGCTAAGAGAGTTGGGACATCTTGAGAGTTGGGGTGTGCAGTATTATTTGTGAGGAAGAAAGATCGGAGCTTGAGGTTGTGCATCGATTATCAAGAGTTGAACAAGGCAACGATCAAGAACAAGTATCCATTGCCACATATAGATGATTTGTTTGATCAATTGCAAGGATCGGTGGTCTATTCCAAACTTGACTTGAGATTTGGGTACCATCAGTTGAAGGTTAGAGCCGAAGATGTTTCGAAAACGGCTTTTCACGCGAGGTATGGGCATTATGAGTTTATGGTGATGCCATTCGGGTTGACTAATGCGCCGACAGTGTTCATGGATTTAATAAACTGGGTATTTCATAATTTTCTTGATTGCTTCGTGGTGGTTTTCATAGACGACATCCTTGTGTATTCTAAGTCTCGGGAAGAGCATGCACAACATTTGCGGATGGTTTCTCTATTCTTCGAGAGGCAACTCTATGCCAAGTTTAGCAAGTGTGCATTTTGGCTAGAGGAGGTTTCATTTTTGGGGCACGTTGTTTCTAGTGCCGGGATAGCGGTGGATCCTTCCAAGGTTGAAGCAGTAATGAATTGGAGGAGACCGACCACAGTTACTGAGGTACGGAGTTTCTTGGGGCTAGCCGGTTATTATCGGAGATTCATTGAGGGATTTTCGAAGATTGCTACGCCTATGACCAATTTGACTCAAAAGAAGATCGCATTTGTATGGAGTGATAAATGTGAAGAAAGCTTCCAAGAATTGAAGAAAAGGTTGACTACGGCACCAGTGTTAGCATTGCCTAGTGGAGGTGATAATTTTGTTGTTTATAGTGATGCTTCGAAAGAAGGATTGGGTTGTGTGCTTATGCAAAATGGGAAAGTGATTGCTTATGCTTCAAGGAAGTTGTCTCCGTATGAGATGAATTATCCTACGCATGATCTTGAGCTCGCGGCGATTATATTTGCTTTGCACAAGTGGAAACATTATTTGTATGGTTCGAAGTTTGAGATTTTCACGGACCACAAGAGTTTGAAATATCTCTTCTCTCAGAAAGAGTTGAACATGAGACAGCGGAGATGGATGGAGAAATTGAAGGACCACGATTGCACTATACTGTATCATCCGGGGAAAGCGAACGTAGTCGCAGATGCCTTGAGTAGAAAAGTACACTTGTCATGTTTGATGATGCGGGAATGGAAAATGTTGGAAGATGTCCGTGATTGGAATCCTAGCGAGATTAATCATGGTGTATTATTTGCTAGTGCGGGCTTATTCCGTTTTATTGGAAAGAATTAAGGAGACTCAGAAGAAAGATCCAGAGTTGGTGAAAATTATTGATGGTTTGAGTGAGAATAAAGAGAATGAGTTCTCGATGAACCAAGATGGTATTTTGACATTTAAGGGTAGAGTTTGTGTTCCATCGGTTGAAGATGTTAAACGGCTTGTATTGGATGAGGCTCACAAAGCAAAGTATACTATCCATCCGGGAAGTACGAAAATGTATAGAGATTTGAAGAAACAATTCTGGTGGAGTGGCATGAAGCGACAGATAGCAGACTATGTGTCGAGGTGTCTCACTTGTCAGCAGGTAAAGGCGGAACACCAAAGACCTGCAGGGTTGTTACAGCCGTTGGATATTCCGGAGTGGAAATGGGAACATGTTACGATGGACTTTGTTTCGGGATTTCCACGTACTCGTAGAGGTTTTGATGCCGTTTGGGTTGTTGTTGATCGGCTCACGAAGTCGGCTCATTTTATTCCGATTGCTATGACTTATTCATTGAGTCAGTTAGCGGCATTGTATGTGCAGGAGATTGTTAGATTGCACGGGGTTCCAGTTAGTATTGTTTCGGACCGGGATCCGAGGTTTACATCGAGGTTTTGGCAGGCTTTGCAAGAAGCTATGGGGACCAAGTTGAACTTTAGTACAGCTTTTCACCCTCAGTCCGACGGACAGTCCGAGAGAACGATTCAGATACTTGAGGATATGTTACGGGCTTGTACGATTGATTTTAAAGGGAGTTGGGATACACATCTTCCTTTGGCAGAGTTTGCGTATAACAATAGTTACCAGTCGAGCATCGAGATGGCACCGTATGAGGCTCTTTATGGGAGGAAGTGTAGATCTCCTATTTGCTGGGACGAGGTTGGAGAAGCAAAATTATGGGGTTCAGAAATTGTTCAGCAGTCTGTTGAGAGTGTGAAAATAATTCGAGATAGATTGCTCACCGCTCAAAGTCGATTAAAAGCTATGCGGATAATAGAAGGAGAGATTTGGAGTTTCAGTGTTGAGACTTTGTATTTCTTAAGGTATCGCCTAGAAGGGGTACCAAGAGATTTGGAAAGAAAGGGAAATTATCACCGAGGTATGTTGGACCTTTTGAGATTCTGGAGCGAGTTGGGAGTTTGGCATACAGGGTGGCTTTACCGCCGTCTTTGTCAGAGATTCATAATGTATTTCATGTGTCTATGCTTCGGAAATATCTTAAGGATGATTCCCATGTTCTTGAGTATGAGGAGATTACTTTTCAGCCGGACTTGTCTTATGTTGAGCAAGGTGAAGATACTTGACACCTAAAGAGCAAGTTTTGAGGAGCAAGAAAATTCCATTGGTGAAAGTCCTTTGGAAGAATCACGAGATCGAGGAAGCAACTTGGGAGACCGAGTTGGAGATGCGAGAGAAATATCCTCATTTGTTTGATGACTACGGTAAGAATTTAGGGGCTAAATTCCTTAAAGTAGGGGAGAATGTAAAACCCTGAAATGTTGCTTGCTTGTGTTATGCATGAATTCATACACTTATAATCATCATGAATATGTTCATTTAGCTCCCGTATATGTTTAGAGTCAATAGCATGATCATTGACGTTGTTTGAGATGCACGTATGCATTTTTCTTTCGCGAGATGCTTGAATCTCGGTTTATGTTTTATGTGGTTAATCACATGGATAATTGTTAGAAGGCATTTATAACATCATTAACATGCCTTGGATATTGGTTAGATGCTTGTTGCATTGTTGGTTGGGTTGCTAGTTTGATTTTAGCGTTAACCCTTTTCGCTTGACTTTTCCTGGCCGTCGTCGGGAGAGTTCTCGCCTCGAGTTCTTGGCCTTGTTTTGATGGGGTTTGAGGCTTGATTACTTTGCTTTGGTTATGTTTGGAGGTTATTAAGGTTGATTTATAGACCATTTTTGGCTTGGAAGGACTCGAGATTGCATGCGGAGAGTCCGGGACCGAGCAAGGAAAGCGTAAAACATGGAATGCCGAAATTGATGCGCCGCATCACTTAGTGATGCGACCGCAAGGTCCTAATCGACTTACGGGATTTTTGTTCTGTGCGCCGTCCGAACTTTTGCCTATTAAACCCATTTAAACCTATCCTAAACTCACTTAATTAGCCTAATACTAATCCTAATCATCTATTAAGAGATTTAGGGGTTAATTAGTGACTTGATTAGTGAATTAATCCCCCATATAAAAGCCAAATCAGCCGCACTCTTCATTCATTCGGCCGACTTTCTTCCTTTTCTCGCGACCACTCAAAAACTCGTGAGAGAGGGCTTGAGAGGCGATTCTAGGGCTTCAAGGGGCTAAGCTTGGAAGCCATAGCTGGGAGTCTTCTTCTCCATCTAACCCGCAAGATTGAAGAGAGCGGAGTGAGAAGAAACAGCTTCATCTTTGAGTTCGGTTTGGGCGCTTTGTAGGGCTGAGTTGTAAGTTTCTACCTCTCTTCCTTTGATTTTTGAGCTCCATTGACCCTAGGGAAACAACCATTTGTGGTATTTGAGGTCAATGGAAGCCATTGTTAGGGTTGTAGAAGAAGCATGAACCCTAGGTTTTCAATTGAATGATAGAACTTGATTGACCTATGTGAGACCATGATATATGTGAAATTCATGTTCTAACTAGCCTATTGAACTTGTTTATGTTGATTGATCATGTGGATTGATGTTGGTTTGGTTGAGATGCTTGAGGGTGTCTTGCCCTAATTTTGATTAGCTTGCAAAATTATTGATGTGAGCATGATTAAAATGTTTTATATGTTTAGTAGAGCATATTAAACCATATTGTGTGAATTAATCATGAATTGGAAATTATTGGTTGGTATGGTGACTTGAATAAATTTATAACCAAGATGGCTAATTTGTTCTAAGTTACCTTGTTAATTATCTTGTGGGGTTAATGTGAGTTTATTGATCGTCGGGTTTATGGTTTTGACGATAGATATGAACTTAGGGGGATGATGAAGCCTAAGCTTCTATTCCTTGAATTTTCGAAAACTTAGATTGAACTCAACGGAGTTAACCTTTGGGTTAGTTTGAATCCTAGAACTATAATTTTAAGTCCTACGGAATTTGGGTAGAATTCATGGAGGTCGAGCCTCCAAGAAGTTTTGAAGGTGTGTGAAGCACACTTGATTATGAGAGCTTATATGATTCTCGGTTGTGATGTTTATGCTAGTTGTGGATAAATTGCATGACTAGTTTGATGGTAGAGTGTTTACCTACTTGTTTTGAGCATATGAGTATATATTACTTGTGCTTGGGTTTTGAGTCCACCGGGCGCTCCTGTTGAGTCTTTGGTGGGTCGATACATCGCCTTCACGAATTATGGGATTCGTGATCGCGATGGATCGCCGTGTCGGGTTGCACACACCCTCCATCGATGGCCACGGTGGGGAAGTAGTTTATCTTAGTTGTAGTAATACACATGACTTTGATAACTATGGAACTCGAGCGGAGATCGTCTCGGGACGCCGATATCTACGAGAGGGATATCGAGGGCACATAAGGGTTTTGCACGTGTTTTTGCAGAGCGACACGCCGAGGAATTTTGGTAATGGTATCATATCCCTTATATATATGAATTGTTTCACAAGTGCTTAAGTGAATAACGTGCTTAGTGAATTGGATATGATATGATGATTGTTTTGGTTTCTTGCATGTTATACTTAATAGATAACATATTGATTAATGTTGTTAAGCATATATGCTATCACATGAATATTATTGGGAATGTTGTTTTATGCCAAAGGTATAAATTATTATTGTTAAGACTAAAATGCCTTGACATGGATTTATGATGAGATGTTATACTATGATGATAACATATTTATTTAATGTTGAGCATGGATGCCATAACATGATTTATTATAAGGTTATTTCATGACAATAGCATGATATATTTATGATTGAGCATTATGCCATGGTAGGAAGTTATGGTTAGTAACTTACTAAGTCATTGTGACTTACTTTTATTTGTTGGTTGTTTTTCCCTAGATCCGAGCCGAGCTAGCGGATCCAAGTAAATCAGAAGGTTACTTTGGCAAGGAAGTCTTTTGGACAAGGTTGCTACTTAGATGTTTATTTTGTTTTGGTGAGGTCGTTGGGAAGATGAAGTTATATAAACTTCATGTTTGGGTAGCAAACCTTTATGTGTTTGTAATGTTGTAATTATGTGGTTAGCCTTATTCTTTTGGTAGCCAACCGGTGGTGGTTGTGCTTGATGTATATTGGTAGTTAAACTTCCATATGTTTTGGTTGTTAGTACTTATAATTGTTAGTACTTATGTTTGTTGGTAGCCGATCGGTTTTAGTCGTGCGCTTGGTTAATTGGTGTTTATGTTTAGCATGATATATTGCTAGTTTAATATGATGTTTGTTCTCCGGCATGTTTTTAGCCGTTGAGTTGTTAGACTAGAGTCTTAGACTTAGTTTAATGTTGGGTTCCGCCGTAGTTTCGCCGATGACTTGGTTTATATTATGCTTATATTGAATTGCATAACAGGAGTTTGTCCTACGTGCCCAATGTTGCGCACGCGAATCGAATTTTTGGACCGAGAGATTAATCATCTCTCTTTGGTTGTTTTAGTTTGAGCTTGTTAGCTCGGGCGCCACTGCTTTTATTTTATTTCGCTCCGCATGTGTTTTGAGTTGTCGGTGTATCGCCGTTATGGCCCTACCCATTATTTGCTACTTGTTTGTTGTTAATTGTTCCCCTCGGCGGCACGACCTTGGGATTTCGCCTTGGGATCCGGTCGGGTCGCCACGCTTGGTATCGAGCTATGATTATAAATTTAGCTTTCACCGATAGGTTCCTTGGCTTTGGGGGTTGGTTTGTGTGATAGATTTATTTTATTAACGCCGAGTGTTATTGTAGGTTTAATGGTGGATACTAGAGCAGAGCTAGTTCCTGAGGTGGCACCGGTAGAGGTGCCGGTAGAGGTATTGGCGGTGGCGTAAATGCTAACGATAACCGCCAACGTAATATTCCTCCACCGCGAACACCGAAGAGCAAGATGAGGCGATGGCAAATATGTATCGTGGGATGCTTGATATGATGAACCAAATGAATCAAAGAGGTTTTGGTAGAGTGGAGCACCACAAGGAGGACCACGGCCGAGCCACGTAGAGAGGCCGAGGCGTGAGGCTAGACATAATGATAATTCTATGCTTGAAAGATTTGTGAAGTTAAAGCCGAGGCAATTTAATGGAGAGCCGGACGCCGCTAAAGCCGAGCTTTGGATTGAACACTTGAGAAAATATTTGCACCATTGGGTTGCGATGATGAACGTAAAGTTGTATTAGCCGTGTTCAAGCTTGAGGGTGCCGCCGAGCATTGGTGGCGTGTGAGGGAGAGTTGGGAACCGCATAGAGTCCCACGTATATGGCCTAATTTCGCTCGAGAGTTCGAGCTTCCTATGTACCGGATGTTGTCGTGAGAAAAGAGAGAAAGAATTTATGGATTTGGTGCAGGGAGTATGACAGCTTCCCAAGATTCACCGATTCACCGAGTTGGCTCGCATCGCACACATTTGATTCCGATGAGGCTAGAGGACACGTAAATTTGTAAAGGGTTTGAGGACGGAGTTCAGAAATGCCTTCTTTCTCATCGGAGTACGTGAAGGCCGTTGATAGAGCCTACACTATTGAGAGAGACATTGATGAGCATCGCATTATGCCTATTTCGGTTCTTCTCGCCAGCCTCTAAGCGCCTTCGGGCGGAGTCATGGATCGGGTAATCGTGGAAATTTTAGTGGAGGCAATGATCGCAAGAAAGGAAGTGGAAAATCTCATTATGAAGGACATGCGAAGAATCAGTCTAGTGGCAAGGGAGCTAGTACTACATCTACTCAGAGGGATCGTAGTGTGGCATTGGTTTGCTCTTATTGTTCCAAGATTGGGCATACGTAAGATAGCCGTGCCGGAATAAGAATGGAGCACCAATGGAGTGTTACTACTGTGGAGTTTCCGGCATATGAAGAAGGATTGTCCTAAAGTTGAAGAGCAATCAAGAGGTTCTAGTCGACTACTACTGAACAAAGAGAGATAGCGATGGAAAAGCTAAGGTGCAGGTGCTCTAGATCTAGATCTAGATGTACGAGAGGTGTACCCGAGTCTACGCTTATTTTCGTAATGAGGCTCATTATAGACGTGATCATCGCATTCTTATGTTGCATCACATTTCGTTGATAAACTATGTGTTATGCCTCAGTCTTTACCATATGTGCTTGAAGTATCTACCCCTCTTGGGGAATGTTTGTTAGCTTCAGATATTTATAGAGCATGCGATGTACTTGTGGATAAACATGTGTTGCATGCGGATTTGGTGGTGTTACCACTTCGTGATTTTGATGTTATTCTTGGTATGGATTGGTTGAGCACATATCATGCATGGGTGGATTGCCTTAGTAAAAGGGTTACTTTTACTTTGCCTGGCGTTCCTAACTTTGTGTTTTTGGGAGATAATGCACCTAGTGGTTTACGCGCCATTTCGCGCTTAAGGCTAGGAAACCGTTGTCGCTGGGTGCACAGGTATCTTGCTTGCGTAGTGGACAAGCGGGTTTCTTCTTCTAATCTTGAAGATGTGCCGGTTGTGTGTGAGTTTCCGGATGTTTTCTCTAAAGATTTTGGGATGCCTCCAGATAGAGAGATTGAATTTTGTATTGAGTTATTGCCGGGACTACACCAATTTCAAGGCGCCGTATAGAATGGCACCTATGGAATTAAAGGAGTTGAAAGTTCAGCTTACAAGAGCTCCTTGACATTGGCTTTATCAAGCCAAGCGTATCGCCTTGGGGTGCGCCAGTATTATTTGTGAGGAAGAAAGATGGGAGCCTTAGATTGTGCATCGATTATCGGGAGTTGAACAAGGCAACGATCAAGAACAAGTATCCATTGCCACATATAGATGATTTGTTTGATCAATTGCAAGGATCGGTGGTCTATTCCAAACTTGACTTGAGATTTGGGTACCATCGCTTGAAGGTTAGAGCCGAAGATGTTCAAAACGGCCGCACGAGGTATGGGCATTATGAATTTATGGTGATGCCATTCGGTTGACTAATGCGCCGGCGGTGTTCATGGATTTAATGAACCGGTATTTCATAATTTTCTTGATTGCTTCGTGGTGGTTTTCATAGACGACATCCTTGTGTATTCTAAGTCTCGGGAAGAGCATGCACAACATTTGCGGATGGTTTTGTCTATTCTTCGGAGAGGCAACTCTACGCCAAGTTTAGCAAGTGTGCTTTTGGCTAGAGGAGGTTTCATTCTTGGGGCACGTTGTTTCTAGTGCCGGATAGCGGTGGATCCTTCCAAGGTTGAAGCAGTAATGAATTGGAGGAGACCGACCACAGTTACTGAGGTACGGAGTTTCTTGGGGCTAGCCGGTTATTATCGGAGATTCATTGAGGATTTTCAAGATTGCTACGCCTATGACAAATTTGACTCAAAAGAAGACCGCATTTGTATGGAGTGATAAATGTGAAGAAAGCTTCCAAGAATTGAAGAAAAGGTTGACTACGGCACCAGTTAGCATTGCCTAGCGGAGGTGATAATTTTGTTGTTTATAGTGATGCTTCGAAAGAAGGATTGGGATGTGTGCTTATGCAAAATGGGAAAGTGATTGCTTATGCTTCAAGGAAGTTGTCTCCGTATGAGATGAATTATCCTACGCATGATCTTGAGCTCGCGGCGATTATATTTGCTTTGCACAAGTGGAAGCATTATTTGTATGGTTCAAGTTTGAGATTTTCACGACCATAAGAGTTTGAAATATCTCTTCTCTCAGAAAGAGTTGAACATGAGACAACGGAGATGGATGGAGAAATTGAAGGATCACGATTGCACTATACTGTATCATCCGGGGAAGGCGAACGTAGTCGCAGATGCTTTGAGTAGAAAAGTACACTTGTCATGTTTGATGATGCGGGAATGGAAAATGTTGGAAGATGTCCGTGATTGGAATCCTAGCGAGGTTAATCATGGTGTATTATTTGCTAGTGTGCGGGCTATTCCAGTTTTATTGGAGAGAATTAAGGAGACTCAGAAGAAAGATCCAGAGTTGGTGAAAATTATTGATGGTTTGAGTGAGAATAAAGAGAATGAGTTCTCGATGAACCAAGATGGTATTTTGACATTTAAGGGTAGAGTTTGTGTTCCATCGGTTGAAGATGTTAAACGGCTTGTATTGGATGAGGCTCACAAAGCAAAGTATACTATCCATCCGGGGAGTACGAAAATGTATAGAGATTTGAAGAAACAATTTTGGTGGAGTGGCATGAAGCGACAGATAGCAGATTATGTGTCGAGGTGTCTCACTTGTCACAGTAAAGGCGAACACCAAAGACGGGTTGTTACAGGATATTCCTGAGTGGAAATGGGAACATGTTACGATGGACTTTGTTTCGATTTCCACGCATCAGAGGTTTTGATGCCGCTTGGGTTGTTGTTGATCGGCTCACGAAGTCGGCTCATTTTATTCCGATTGCTATGACTTATTCATTGAGTCAGTTAGCGGCATTGTATGTGCAGGAGATTGTTAGATTGCACGGGGTTCCAGTTAGTATTGTTTCGGACCGGGATCCGAGGTTTACATCGAGGTTTTGGCAGGCTTTGCAAGAAGCTATGGGGACCAAGTTGAACTTTAGCACAGCTTTTCACCCTCAGTCCGACGGACAGTCCGAGAGAACGATTCAGATACTTGAGGATATGTTACGGGCTTGTACGATTGATTTTAAAGGGAGTTGGGATACACATCTTCCTTTGGCAGAGTTTGCGTATAACAATAGTTACCAGTCGAGCATCGAGATGGCACCGTATGAGGCTCTTTATGGGAGGAAGTGTAGATCTCCTATTTGCTGGGACGAGGTTGGAGAAGCAAAATTATGGGGTTCAGAAATTGTTCAGCAGTCTGTTGAGAGTGTGAAGATAATTCGAGATAGATTGCTCACCGCTCAAAGTCGATGTAAAAGCTATGCGGATAATAGAAGGAGAGATTTGGAGTTTCAGGTTGGAGACTTTGTATTTCTTAAGGTATCGCCTAGAAGGGGTACCAAGAGATTTGGAAAGAAAGGGAAATTATCACCGAGGTATGTTGGACCTTTTGAGATTCTGGAGCGAGTTGGGAGTTTGGCATATGTGGTGGCTTTACCGCCTTTGTCGGAGATTCATAATGTATTTCATGTGTCTATGCTTCGGAAATATCTTAAGGATGATTCCCATGTTCTTGAGTATGAGGAGATTACTTTTCACCGGACTTGTCTTATGTTGAGCAAATGAAGATACTTGACACGAAAAGAGCAAGTTTTGAGGAGCAAGAAAATTCCATTGGTGAAAGTTCTTTGGAAGAATCACGAGATCGAGGAAGCAACTTGGGAGACCGAGTTGGAGATGCGAGAGAAATATCCTCATTTGTTTGATGACTACGGTAAGAATTTAGGGGCTAAATTCCTTAAAGTAGGGGAGAATGTAAAACCCTGAAATGTTGCTTGCTTGTGTTATGCATGAACTCATACACTTATAATCATCATTAATATGTTCATTTAGCTCCCGTGATATGTTTAGAGTCAATAGCATGATCATTGACGTTGTTTGAGATGCACGTATGCATTTTTCTTTCGCGAGATGCTTGAATCTCGGTTTATGTTTTATGTGTTATCACATGGATAATTGTTAGAAGGCATTTATAACATCATTAACATGCCTTGGATGTTGGTTAGATGCTTGTTGCATTGTCGGTTTGGTTGCTAGTTTGATTCTTAGCGTTAACCCTTTCGCTTGACTTTTCCTGGCCGTCGTCGGAGAGTTCTCGCCTCGAGTTCTTGGCCTTGTTTTGATGGGGTTTGAGGCTTGATTGCTTTGGTTATTGTTTGGAGGTTATTAAGGTTGATTTATAGACCATTTTTGGCTTGGAAGGACTCGAGATTGCATGCGGGAGAGTCCGGACCGAGCAAGGAAAGAGAAAACTTGGAATGCCGGAAATAGTGATGCGCCGCATCACCTTCGCGACCGCAAGGTCCTTAATCGCTTACGGGATTTTGTTCTTTTGCGCCGTCCGAACTTTTGCCTATTAAACCCAATTTAAACCTATCCTAAACTCACTTAATTAGCCTAATACTAATCCTAATCATCTATTAAGAGATTTAGGGGTTAATTAGTGACTTGATTAGTGAATTAATCCCCCATATAAAACCCAAATCAGCCGCACTCTTCTTTATTCGGCCGCTTCTCTTGCCTCGCGAGCACTTCACCAAGGAAACGAGAGAGGGCTTGAGAGGAGGCGATTCTAGGGCTTCAAGGGGCTAAGCCATTGGGCCAGTCTTCTTTCCCATCTAACCCGCAAGATTGAAGAGAGCTGAGTGAGAAGAAACGGCTTCATTTTGAGTTCGGTTTGGGCGCTTTGGGAGTTTTGTAAGTTTCTACCTCTCTTCCTTTGATTTTTGAGCTCCATTGACCCTAGGGAAACAACCATTTGTGTTATTTGAGGTCAATGGAAGCCATTGTTAGGGTTGTAGAAGAAGCATGAACCCTAGGTTTTTCAATTGAATGATAGAACTTGATTGACCTATGTGAGACCATGATATATGTGAAATTCATGTTCTAACTAGCCTATTGAACTTGATTATGTTGATTGATTCATGTGGATTGATGTTGGTTTGGTTGAGATGCTTGAGGGTGTCTTGCCCTAATTTTGATTAGCTTGCAAAATTATTGATGTGAGCATGATTAAAATGTTTTATATGTTTAGTAGAGCATATTAAACCATATTGTGTGAATTAATCATGAATTGGAAATTATTGGTTGGTATGGTGACTTGAATAAATTTATAACCAAGATGGCTAATTTGTTCTAAGTTACCTTGTTAATTATTTTGTGGGGTTTATGTGAGTTTATTGATCGTCGGGTTTATGGTTTTGACGATAGATATGAACTTAGGGGGATGATGAAGCCTAAGCTTCTATTCCTTGAATTTTCGAAAACTTAGATTGAACTCAACGGAGTTAACCTTTGGGTTAGTATGAATCCTAGGAACTATAATTCTAAGTCCTACGGAATTTGGGTAGAATTCATGGAGGTCGAGCCTCCAAGAAGTTTTGAAGTGTGTGAAGCACACTTGATTATGAGAGCTTATATGATTCTCGGTTGTGATGTTTATGCTAGTTGTGGATAAATTGCATGACTAGTTTGATGGTAGAGTGTTTACCTACTTGTTTTGAGCATATGAGTATATATTACTTGTGCTTGGGTTTTGAGTCCACCGGCGCTCTGGCCTCTGTTGAGTCTTTGGTGGGTCGATACATCGCCTTCACGAATTATGGGATTCGTGATCGCGATGGATCGCCGTGTCGGGTTGCACACACCCTCCATCGATGGCCACGGTGGGGAAGTAGTTTATCTTAGTTGTAGTAATACACATGACTTTGATAACTATGGAACTCGAGCGGAGAGATCTGCTCGGGACGCCGATATCTACGAGAGGGATATCGAGGGCACATAAGGGTTTTGCACGTGTTTTTGCAGAGCGACACGCCGGAGGAATTTGGTAATGGTATCATATCCCTTATATATATGAATTGTTTCACAAGTGCTTAAGTGAATAACGTGCTTAGTGAATTTGGATATGATATGATGTTTGTTTTGGTTTCTTACATGTTATACTTAATAGATAACATATTGATTAATGTTGTTAAGCATATATGTATGCTATCACATGAATATTATGGGAATGTTGTTTTATGCCAAAGGTATAAATTATTATTGTTAAGACTAAAATGCCTTGACATGGATTTATGATGAGATGTTATACTATTGATAACATATTTATTTAATGTTGAGCATGGATGCCATAACATGATTTATTATAAGGTTATTTCATGACGAATAGCATGATATATTTATGATTGAGCATTATGCCATGGTAGGAAGTTATGGTTAGTAACTTACTAAGTCATTGTGACTTACTTTTATTTGTTGGTTGTTTTTCCCTAGATCCGAGCCGAGCTAGCGGATCCAAGTAAATCAGAAGGTTACTTTGGCAAGGAAGTCTTTTGGACAAGGTTGCTACTTAGATGTTTATTTTGTTTTTGGTGAGGTCGTTGGGAAGATGAAGTTATGTAAACTTCATTATTGGGTAGCAAACCTTTATGTGATTTGTAATGTTGTAATTATGTGGTTAGCCTATTCTTTTGGTAGCCAACCGGTGGTGGTTGTGCTTGATGTATATTGGTAGTTAAACTTCCATATGTTTTCTCGTTGTTAGTACTTATAATTGTTAGTACTTATGTTGTTGGTAGCCGATCGGTTTTAGTCGTGCTTGGTTAATTGGTGTTTATGTTTAGCATGATATATTGCTAGTTAAATATTATGTTTGTTCTCCGGCATGTTTTTAGCCGTTGAGTTGTTAGACTAGAGTCTTAGACTTAGTTTAATGTTGGGTTCCTACCGTAGTTTCGCCGATGACTTGGTTTATATTATGCTTATATATTGAATTGCATAACAGGAGTTTGTCCTACGTGCCCAATGTTGCGCACGCGAATCGAATTTTTGGACCGAGAGATTAATCATCTCTTTGGTTGTTTTAGTTTGAGCTTGTTAGCTCTGGGCGCCACTGCTTTTATTTTATTTCGCTCGCATGTGTTTTGAGTTGTCGGTGTATCGCCGTTATGGCCCTACCCATTATTTGCTACTTGTTGTTGTTATTTGTTCCTCGGCGGCACGACCTTGGGATTTCGCCTTGGGATCCGGTCGGGTCGCCAGATTAAGCTTTCCCAAAAATAATTTTTAGTTTTTGCCAAAAATTTCTTCTTTTCATAATGATCAAAATCGGATTAATGATATCGACACAAAATAGTTGACAAAATCGGCATACCAAGGGTCCGAATTTTTAATGGCCAAGAGTTGTTCATCGGAAAATTATCATTTATGGGGAGGATCATCAAGAAATTGGCGTTCAAGCAAGGGTGAAAACACTAACCTAGACAAATGGTCGGCCACAACATTCTCGGTTCCCTTTTTATCTTTGATAGTAATGTCAAATTCTTGTAACAATAACATCCATCTAATTAATCTTGGTTTAGCATCCTTCTTACTTAAGATATTTCAATGCAGAATGATCGAAAAAAATTATCACCTTTGATCCTAGCTTGGGTATGATCAAATTTTTCTAAAGCATATACTATTGCTAAAAATTCCTTTTCAAGGTAGTTGTATAATTCAATTGAGCATCATTTAGAGTTCTACTAGCATAAGTGGATCACATGAGGCTTTCTATCTACCCTTTGTCCTAATACGGCTCCTATCGCAAAATCTCGATGCATCACACATGATTTCAAAAGGAAGTGACCAATCGTATGGATATAATAGGGGGAAGAGTTAATTTTTCTTTTAATAAATTAAAAGCTTCTAAACATTCTTTATCAAAAATAAATTATGTATCTTTGGCTAGCAAATTACATAGAGGTTTACAGATTTTGGAAAAATCTTTTATAAATCTTCGATAAAAACCAGCATGGCCTAGAAAACTTCTAACTCCTTTAACTGAAGTGGGAGGGGGTAGTTGTGAAATAACTTCGATTTTAGCTTTATCAACTTCAATGCCTTTATTTGAAACAACATGCCCTAAGACAATTCCATGTTTTACCATGAAGTGACTTTTCTCCCAACTTAAAGTTAAATTAGTTTCACAACATCTTTTAAGAACCGATGTAAGGTTTTCTAAACAATGATCAAAAGAATTTCCAAAAACTGAAAAATCGTCCATGAAAACTTCTACACATCTTTCAACTAAATCTGAGAATATAGAAATCATGCATCTTTGAAAAGTAGCTGGTGCATTACACAATCCAAAAGGCATTCTCCTAAAGGCAAAAGTACCAAAGGGACATGTAAAAGTTGTTTTCTCTTGGTCTTCGAGTGCAACAGGGATCTGATTATATCCAGAAAAACCATCAAGAAAGCAATAATATTCATGACCGGCTAGTCTTTCAAGGATTTGGTCAATAAATGGCAAAGGAAAGTGATCTTTCCTAGTTGCCGCATTTAATTTACGTAAATCAATGCACATCCTATAACCAGTTATAGTTCTTGTAGGGACTAATTCATCTTTCTCATTTTTAACGACTGTAATTCCTGATTTCTTAGGAACTACTTGGACATGACTAACCCATTTACTATCTGATATAGGGTAAATTATACCCGCATCTAAGAGCTTAAGAACTTCTTTCCTAACAACTTCTTCCATGTGTGGGTTAAGTCTTCTTTGCCTTTCTCTTGAAGGTTTACTACCTTCTTCTAGATGTATTTTATGCATGCACATAGAGGACTAATTCCTTTTAAATCGCCTAAAGACCATCCTAAAGCTTCTCTATGTGTCCATAAAACTTTTAACAAACTAGCTTCTTGCTTTTTCCGTTAAGTCGTTTTGCTATAATAACGAGGCAAGTGTTACCTTCCCTAAAAATGCATATTTTAAATGGGGTGGTAATGGCTTTAATTCTTCGACTTTAGGAGAATTAATGGATGGCATAAATTCTGAATTTTCTACTTTAATAGTTTCTTTTATTTTAGCCTCCTTATTCTCTTCTTGCTTTTCTTCTTTATTTTCTTCCTCAAAATTTTCTATCTCAATTTCTTCGAAGAGAGATTTTAGAATCTCTACTTCATCATCTTTGATTTCATAACTTTCTTTTTCTACTTTTTTTTCCGATTCATCGTAATTATTTTCTGATTCTATTTTTATTTCTTTACCTTCTTCATCTTTCTTTTTACTAGCTTCTAACTTTTCTCTCTCTTGTCTTTCCTCTTCTTCTATTCTCTTTCAATTCCTCAATGTCAATTTTTATGGGAGGGATAGGACTATCATCATAGACAATGAATCTATCTCTCTCATATTCTTCCTCTTCTTTAAAGGTTTCGGTTGATAACTTTTCAATCTCATCTATTGAAAAAACAGGAACTTATTTCACTAGGTCTATTATAGCATCAAACACAGAAATTTCAACGGTTTCACCTAGGACCGACATTGTGAGTTTACCATTTTTCACATTAATCATTGTATTGGCGGTGGCCATAAATGGTCGCCTAACAATATTGGGACTTCATTATTAGTGCATATCTTCCTTTCCATCTCTAGAACCACAAAGTCAATCTGGAATGATTAATTTATCAACTCGAACTAGGATATCTTCCACTATACCCAAAGGATATTTAACCGATCGATCAGCTAATTGCAATTGCATAGTAGTGGGTTTTAGTTCTCCTAACCCTAACTGTTTATAGACCGCAAAAGGCATCAAATTAATACTTGCTCCTAAATCTAGCATTGCTTTCATCTTTTTAGAGCTTCCCAAGGAGACTTGGATATTAAAGCTACCAGGGTCTTTCAACTTAGGTGGTAATTCGGGTTGCAAAACAGAACTTACGTTTTCAGAAACAACAATTTTTTCATTGTTTTCAAACTTGTGTTTCTTAGAGTGAAGATCTTTGAAAAACTTTGCATAAGCTGGAATATTTTTAATAACATTAAGCAAAGGAAGATTAACATTCACTTTGGATAACATATTATAAATTTCCGTAAATTGTTTGTCCATTCGGTTTTTCATAAGTCTTCTTGAAACGGAATTGAGGAACATAAGGTGGTGGAGCCACATAAGGTTCTTTCTTCTTGATCCAACTCTTTTTCAACTTCAATTGTATTTTCTTTATTTTGAACTTCTTTTTCTTGTTCCTTATTTGGAACATCTACTTCTACTTCTACTTCTTGATTACTTGACTCATTAATCTCTTTATTACTATCACTATCTTTTTCGATTTCTTTTTCAATTACCTTTTCAGAATTTTCTACTGTAGCAGGCACATTAGAAGAAGGATCAGGATCACTTACCTCTTCACCTATCACCTTACCGCTTCGCAAGACGGTGATTGACTTTGGCTTGCTCGCTTTGACTAGGGAACTTCCCTTCTTCTCTTTTATCAACTTCAGAATTTGCAATGTGTTTCTTTAGATTTTCAATTTCTTCAAGCATGTACTTCATCAAAGCTGCTTGACCTTTACTAGCTACTTCTTGCTTGGGAACTTCTTCAATTCTCAACTGATTTTGATTTGGCAACTGTGGAGGTTGTGGTGGTTGAGGTTGGAATTGTTGAGGTTGCAAAGGCTTATTTCCTCCCCAAGAAAAGTTAGGATGATTCCTCCAACCAGGATTATATGTGTTTGAATAGGGATCATTCCTTGGCCTTTGAGGGTACATATTCATAGCATTAGCCTGTTCATAATACATAGCACTTGACGGGCAAAAATTAGTAGCATGAGAATATAATCCACATAAAGCACATGCTTCTTGAATTTGCCAATTTTCAAATTGAGCTTGTGTATTTGAATTATCTTGCAATTGATATAGGCTCCTATTTTTACCTCTAGCACTTTTCTGTTGGGAATTAATACTTAGCATCTCAAATAATTCTTCTAGTGCTTCTGGTGTCATTCTATTAATAGAACCACCAGCTGCACTATCAACCATAGTTTGTAAGCCTGGCGAAAGACCATGATAAAATTGAAGCACTAACACATGTTGAGCCAAATTATGATGAGGACACATAATGAGCATATTTTTAAATCTATCCCATGACTCATGGAATGTTTCACAGTTCATTTTGGAATGACATGATTTGTTTTCTATACTCGAAGAGATGCATGTTTGTAAAATTTACTCATAAACAAATCGTATAATTGAGCCCAAGTATAAACACTATTTGGTGTTAGGTTCATAAACCATCTCTTTGCCAATTCTTTTAATGCACTAGGAAAATATTTCATTTTAATTTGATCTTCAGTCAACCCTCCTAAAGGAAAAGTACTCATCATGTATTCATATTCTCTTAAGAAACTGACAGGATCTTCATGGGGCATCCCATGAAAAGATGGTATGACATTAAAATAATGACCTTTTAACTCAAAATTCCTAACAGCATCTGGCAAGACTAAACATGATGTCACAACATTTAATGAAGGTCTACTAAAGTCATTAATAGTTCTTTGATTTATCACTACTTCCATATTTCTTCTTGCGTGTTCTTCTCTTCTCTTTGATTCCTATTGATCGGGTCAACTAGGTTTTCGTGATTACGATTATTGTTATTTTCTTCCATTGTAGGATCAACCTGAGAGGATCCTCTTGATTCAATTGGTCTTGATTATCAAACTCGGGAGCTAGATTTTCAAAGACTTCTTGATTTCTTCTAACAATATTTATATCTTGATTTAAGTCTACCAATTTAGGATTCAAAGATCTACGACCGTGCATAAAAATAAATTAAAGCAATTTAAAAACAACTAACTATTAAAATAAAATAAAATAAAATCTTTTTGTATTTTTTTTATGAAAACTGAAAATTAAACTAAAAACTAAATTAAATTAAAAACTACGCTACCAACAAACTAACTACGTGAACTAGCTTGTCCCCGGCAACGGCGCCAAAAACTTGATCGATGTTTTATTTAATCTTTTTCCTTGCAAGTGAACAAGACTATTATAGAATAGTATTGGAAGCAAGGGTCGAAACCCACGAGAGACAAGTGATCACAACATGCAAATTATTGATAGCAAATTATTAATCTAAAGGGGGTTTTTATATTTAATTCTACTCTAAACTACAATTTATAGATGTTTAACTAATTAGACAGTAATAACAGATATGAAGATCTTATGGTGAGTGGAAATCTAGGATTCTGGGTTTCACTTATATCTCCTTTATGTTCAATTCATAATAATATCATTCAATGTCTTGGGTTCGTTCACTAAAGATAGATATAGTCTCGTTGAACAATTGGTTCACCTCCATCCCCGCAAAATTCATCCATTCTATATCCTAAGCACAAGAACTATCAATCTAGTCTGTCACCTAGATTTATGATCTATCTGTCACCTAGATCATGTAAGAACCGGTCCTAACTTATCACTCGTGCATCGATAGGTCCAATTTATTGTGTTGGTGAGCCGTGTACGACATATGCACTTGGTCATGCGCTTATCCGCACCTCTAAGCCTTTATTATTTGCGATTACATTCATTTGTTCAAAGCAAAATAATATAGGGTTTGATAAACAACACAATCAACAAGCATTGAATGAATATATAGAAGAATCAAAACATAAAGTTGATACAAGTTACCTCCCACCTCCTAGATTATGGATGATTTAGTTCATCATAGACAATGAACAGCACATGGAGATGATTGGATACATGATTTGATCTTCAATACTTGAAATTACAGAATATAACTATGTTATACAATCTAAAAACTACCTAAAATCTACCTAGAGAGAGCTTTCAGCCGACCTCCTCTTTTCTTGGCTCGGCACCTGACTTCTATATATACTCGGGAGTTGTAATTCGATCGAATGACTGTGTGAAAATCCGAATAAGTCGCATTCGACCACCTTGCGGTCGCAAGTTCTAGGTACCTTGTCAAGGTCTCCATGTCCCCTTGGAATTTTTTGACTTGAGCCTTTGTGACCCGTCTTGCCTACCTTGCGGTCTGCAGGCACCTTGCGTCCGCAAGGTGTCCAGATACTGACTTTCATTCTTTCTTCATTTTTTTTCCATTTTGGCCCTTCTTGAAATTTGCGCTTAAAACCCTGGAGTTTCGCATATTTTCACTAATAACCCTGAAACTTACAAAACTCACCGAAAACATATATTAGTACCCAAAAGCCTCGTGAAATAGCATAATTTAAGTCATAGAAGTATATAAAATCGACGTATAAAATACATCGATCAGAACCCCATAATTTTGCTTCTCCAACCTCATCCCAACAAATAGGAGATCTACACTTCCGCCCATAACGAGCCTCATACGGTGCCATCCCGATGCTCGATTGGTAACTATTGTTGTTCGCAAACTCCGCCAATGGAAGGTGTGTATCCCAACTCCCCTTAAAATCCACCGTACATGCCCATGAACATATCCTCCAAAGATTTGTATCGTTCTCTCGACCGTCCGTATGACTGAGGGTGAAAAGCTGTGCTAAAATTCAACTTGGTCCCCATAGCTTCTTGCAAAGCCTGCCAAAACCTCGATGTAAATCTCGGATCCCGGTCCGAAACAATACTAACTGGAATCCCGTGCAATCTAACAATCTCCTGCACATACAATGCCGCTAACTGACTCAAGGAATAAGTCATCGCAATCGGAATAAAATGAGCCGATTTCGTGAGTCGATCAACAACAACCCAAACGGCATCAAAACCTCTAAGAGTACGTGGAAACCTTGAAACAAAATCCATCGTAACATGCTCCCATTTCCACTCCGGGATATCCAACGGCTGCAACAACCCCGCGGGTCTTTGGTGTTCCGCCTTCACCTGCTGACAAGTTAGACACCTCGACACATAATCCGCTATTTGTCGCTTCATGCCATTCCACCAAAATTGTTTCTTCAAATCCATATACATCTTCGTACTCCTCGGATGGATAGTGTACTTTGCCTTGTGAGCTTCATCCAACACAAGTCGCTTTACATCCTCAACTGAAGGAACACAAACTCTACCCTTGAAAGTCAAAATCCCATATTGGTTCATCACGAACTCATGCTCCTTAACCTCACTCAAACCAGCAATGATTTTCACCAACTCCGGATCTTTCTTTTGAGTCTCCTTAATCCTCTCCAATAAAACAGGAATAGCTCGCACACTAGCAAATAGTACTCCATGATTAACCTCGCTAGGATTCCAATCACGAACATCCTCCAACATTTTCCTTTCCCGCATCATCAAACATGAAAAGTGCACTTTTCTACTCAAAGCATCGGCAACCACGTTCGCCTTCCCCGGATGATAAAGTATCGTGCAATCATGGTCCTTCAACTTCTCCATCCATCTCCGCCGTCTCATGTTCAACTCCTTTTGCGAGAAGAGATATTTCAAACTCTTGTGATCCGTGAAAATCTCAAACTTCGACCCATACAAATAATGCTTCCATTTGTGCAAAGCAAATATGATCGCCGCTAGCTCGAGATCATGCGTGGGATAATTCACCTCATACGGAGACAACTTCATTGAAGCATAAGCAATCACCTTCCCATTCTGCATAAGCACACAACCCAATTCTTCTTTCGATGCATCACTATAAACCACAAAATTATCACCTCCGCTAGGCAATGCTAGAACTGGTGCCGTAGTCAACATCTTCTTCAATTCTTGGAAGCTTTCTTCACACTTATCACTCCATACAAATGCGGTCTTCTTTTGGGTCAAATTCGTCATGGGCGTAGCAATCTTCGAAAATCCCTCTATGAACCTCCGATAATAACCGGCTAGCCCCAAGAAACTCCTAACCTCCGTAACTGTGGTCGGTCTCCTCCAATTCATTACCGTCTCAACCTTGGAAGGATCCACCGCTATCCCGGCACTAGAAACAACGTGCCCCAAGAATGAAACCTCCTCTAGCCAAAAAGCACACTTGCTAAACTTGGCGTAGAGTTGCCTCTCCCGAAGAATAGACAAGACCATCCTCAAATGTTGTGCATGCTCCTCCCGAGAATTAGAATACACAAGGATGTCGTCTATGAAAACCACCACGAAACAATCAAGAAAACTGTGGAATACCCGGTTCATCAAATCCATAAACACCGCTGGCGCATTAGTCAACCCAAATGGCATCACCATAAACTCATAGTGCCCATACCTCGTGCGAAAAGCGGTTTTTGGAACATCCTCGGCTCTAACCTTCAACTGATGATACCCGAATCTCAAGTCAAGCTTAGAGTAGACCACCGATCCTTGTAATTGATCAAACAAGTCATCTATGTGTGGCAATGGATACTTGTTCTTGATCGTTGCTTTGTTCAACTCCCGGTAATCAATGCACAATCTAAGGCTCCCATCTTTCTTCCTCACAAACAATACCGGCGCACCCCAAGGAGATACACTTGGCTTGATAAAGCCAATGTCAAGAAGCTCTTGCAACTGAACCTTCAACTCCATAGGTGCCATCCTATACGGCGCCTTCGAAATTGATGTAGTCCCCGGCAACAACTCAATGCAAAATTCAATCTCTCTATCCGGAGGCATCCCAAAATCTTTAGAGAAAACATCCGGAAACTCACACACAACCGGCACATCTTCAAGATTCGAAGTAGAAACCCATTTATCCACTACACAAGCAAGATACCTTGTGCTCCCACGCGATAATAATTTCCTAGCCTTAAGAGCAGAAATGACGCGCAAACCACTAGGTGCATTATCTCCCAAGAATACAAATTTAGGAACACCAGGCAAAGCAAAAGTAACCCTCTTGCTATGGCAATCCACCAATGCATGATATGTACACAACCAATCCATGCCAAGTAGCACATCGAAATCACGAAGTGGTAACACCACTAAATCCGCATGCAACACATGTTCATCCACAAGTACATCGCATGCTCTATAAATATCCGAAGCCAATAAACATTCCCCAAGCGGGGTAGATACTTCAAGCACACAAGGCAAAGACTGAGGCATAACACATAGTTTGTCAACAAAATGCGATGCAACATACGAATGCGATGATCCTGGGTCTATAAGAACACGAGCCTCATTACCGAAGATAGAAACGGTACCTCCAATCACTGCCGTAGACTCAGGCACTCCCCTCTTGTGACGACCCGACCCGGATCCCAAGACGAAATCCCAAGGTCGTGCCGCCAAGAAAACAAATAACAACAAACAAGTAACAAATAATGGGTAGGGCCATAACGGCGATACACCGACAACTTAAAACACATGCGGAAGCAAATAAAATAAAACAGTGGCGCCCGAGCTAACAAGCTCAAACTAAAACAACCAAAGAGATGATTAATCTCTCGGTCCAAAAATTCGACTCGCGTGCCGCAACATTGGGCACGTAGGACAAACTCCCTGTTATGCAATTCAAATATATAGCATAAAATAAAACCAAGTCATCGGCGAAACTACGGCCGGAACCCAACATTAAACTAAGTCTAAGACTCTAGTCTAACAACTCAACGGCTAAACACATGCCGGAGAACAAACATATTAATAACTAGCAATATAGCATGCTAAACATTTTTCACCAATAAACCAAGCGCGACTAAAACTTGTCGGCTACCATCAACATGAGTACTAATAATAATAAGTACTAACAACCAAAAACATATGAAAGTTTAACCACCAACATACATCAAGCACGACTTCTACTTGTCGGCTGCCAAAAGAATATCTAGCAATATAATTACATCATTCAATGCACATAAAGGTTTGCTACCCAATAATGAAGTTTACATAACTTCATTCTTCCCAACGACCTCACCAAAAGCAAAAAGAACAACTATGTAGCAACCTTTCCAAAAGAATTCCTTGCCAACGTAGCCTTCGGGATTTACTTGGATCCGCTCGAGCGACTCGGATCTAGGGAAACACAACCAACAAATAAAAGTAAGTCACAATGACTTAGTAAGTTACTAACCATAACTTCCTATCATGGCATAATGCTCAATCATAAAACATGTCATGCTATCGTCATGAAATAACCGTATATAAATTCATGTCATGGCATCCATGCTCGACATTAAATAAACATGTTATCGTTAAAGTATAACATCTCATCATAAAACCATGTCAAGGCATTTTAGTCCTAAACAACAATAATTATACCTTTGGCAATAAAACCATTCCCATAATATTCATGTGGTAGCATATATGCTTAACAACTTAAATCAATATGTTATCTATTAAGTATAACATGTAAGAAACCAACACAAGCATCATATCATATCCAAATCCAACAAGCACGTTATTTACTTAAGCACTTGTGAAACAATTCATATATATAAGGGATATGATACCATTACCGAAATTCCTCCGCGCGTGTCGCTCCTGCAAAAACACGTGCAAAACCCTTATGTGCCCTCGATATCCCTCTCGTAGATATCGACGTCCCCGAGACAGTCTCCGCTCGAGTTCCATAGTTATCAAAGTCATGTGTATTACTACAACTAAGATAAACTACTTCCCCACCGTGGCCATCGATGGAGGGGTGTGTGCAAACCGACACGGCGATACATCGCGATCACGAATCCCATAATTCGTGAAGACGATGTATCGTCCCCACCAAAGACTCAATGCACCGACGCCAGCTGGACTTAAAACCCAAGCACAAGTAATATATACTCATATGCTCAAAACAAGTAGGTAAACACTCTACTATCAAACTAGTCATGCAATTCATTCACAACTAGCATAAACATCATAACCGAGAATCATATAAGCTCTCATAATCAAGTGTGCTTCACACACTTCAAAACTTCTTGGAGGCTTGACCCCCATGAATTCTACCCAAAATTCCGTAGGACTTAAAATTATAGTTCCTAGGATTCATACTAACCCAAAGGTTAACTCCGTTGAGTTCAATCTAAGTTTTCCGAAAATTCAAGGATTAGAAGCTTAGGCTTCATTAACCCCCTATGTTCATAACTATCGCCCAAAACCACAATCCCAATGTTCAACATACTCATATAAACCCAACAAACTAATTAACAATGAAACTTAGAATAATTTAGCCATCTTGTGCATAATATCATCCAAGTCATCATACCAATCATAACATTCAATTCATGATTAAAATTCACAACATGGTTCAATATGTTCCTATTAAGCTTGTAAAACATACTAATCAAGCTAACATCATTAGATTGCAAGCTAAAACCAAAATTAGGGCAAATCACCCTCCAAGCATCTCAACCAAACTAACATCAATCTTCATGAAAAATCAACATAATCAAGTTCATTAGGCAATTTATAACATCAATTTCACATAGACATGGTCTCACATAGGCCAATCAAGCTCTAACAAAATCTTGAAATCCTAGGGTTCATACATTTCTAGAAGCCCTAACAATGGCTTCCATTGACCCACATAGCACACATGGTTGATTCCCTAGGGTCAATGGAGCCTAAAAAGAAGGGGAAGGAAGGTAGAAACTTACTAAAATCTCAGCCCAAAAATCAGAATTTTCGGATTGGAAGAGGGTGTCTTCTCTTCAACTCTTCTTCAAACTTGTTGGTAGATTGGGGAAGAAGAAGACCTTGACAATGGACACCAAGCTTGGCCCCTTTTGAAACCCTAGAAATCACCTTCACTCAAGCTCCTCCCAGGTCTCTTGAGTGCTTGAAGAAAATCGCAAGAGGAAGAGCAGAATCTGTTTTGGTCGACCAAGGGAGAGTGCGGCTGAATTGGGGGGTTTTATATGGGGATTATTTCACTAATTACCCCACTAATTAACTCCTAAATCTCCTAATAGATGTTAGGATTAGTTTAGGTTAAGTAATTGGGTCAAATTGTGGTTTAAAAATGGGTTTGAGAGGTCAAATTTCGGACAGCACATTAAAAAGATCAAAAATCCGACATTACGGTAGCGAGACTCCCTTGCGGTCGCTTAGGGCATATATGATGCGACCGCATCAGTGTGTTTCCAGCAATTAGGGTTTTCTGCTTTCTTTGCTCGATCCCGGCCTCTCCCGCGTGCGTTCTCGAGTCCTTCCAAACCAAAATTGGTCTACAATTCAACCTTAATATCCTCTAATCTATAACCAAAGGATTCAAGTCTCAAACCTCATCAAAACAGGGCCAAGAACTCAAAGTAACTCGCCCGAGAACGACAACCGGAAAAGTGAAACTGAAAAGGGTTTTCGCTAGAATCCAACTAGCAACCAAACCGACGATGCATCTAGCATCTAACCAACATCCAAGGCATGTTAATGATGTTTTAAATGCCCTTTAACAATTATCCAAGAAGTTACAACATAAATCTTAAACCCGAGATTCAAAGCATCTCGCGAAAGAAAAGTGCATACATGCATCTCAAACGACGTCAACGATCATGCTATTGACTCTAAACATATACGGGAGCTAAATGAACATGTTGATGATGATTATAAGAGTATGAGTTCATGCATAACACAAGCAACAACATAAATTAGGGTTTTACACCTCTGATCTAGAGCAAACACGCGACCCTGCACCTTAGCTTTACCATCGCTATCTCTCTTCATCCCAATCAGGGAACCTCTGACGGATTGTTCTTCAATTTAGGACAATTCTTCTTCATGTGCCCCGAAGTTCCACAGTAGTAGCACTCGATCGGTGCTCTATTCTTGCTCCAGCATCTATCCTCCGTGTGCCCAATCTTGGAACAATAAGAGCAAACCAATACCACACTACGATCTCCCTGAGTATGTGTAGTACTAGCCCCCTTGCCGTTCGACTGATTCTTCGCATGTCCTTCATAATGAGATTTGACATTTCCCTTCTTGCGATCATTACCCCCACTAAAATTTCCACGGCTACCCGATCCATGACCTCACCCAGAAGTCTGCTTAGGCTGCTGAGAAGAACCCGAAATATGCATAGCACAATGCTCCTCAATATCTCTCTCAATGATGTAGGCTCTATCAACTGCCTTCCTATACTCCACAAACTGATGAGAAAGAAGCTGCTTCCTGAACTCAGTCCTCAAACCCTTCACAAATTTCTGAGTCCTCCTAGCCTCATCTGGAATCAAATGTGTGCAAGAACGAGCCAACTCCATAAATCTAGCCGAATACTGTGAGACAGTCATGCTCCCCTGCACCAAATCAAGAAATTCCTTCTCTCTTTTCTCTCGAACAACTTCGGGTACATAGGAAGCTCTAAACTCCCAAATGAAGTTAGGGCATATGTGTAGGACTCTATGCATGTCCCAACTCTCCCTAAGTACTTGCCACCAATGCTCCGCTGCACCCTCAAGCTTGAACACTGCTAATACAACCTTCTGCTCATCATCGCAACCCAAAGGTGCAAATATTTTCTCCAAGTGCTCAATCCATAGCTCGGCTTTCGCAGCGTCCGGCTCCCCATTAAACTGTCTCGGCTTCAGCTTCACAAACCTTTCAGGCATAGAATTGTCATGATGTCTAGCATCCTGCCTCTGCCTCTCTACTTGCGGTTTTGGCTGTGGCTCTGGCTGTGGTACTTCTTGTGGTTCAACTCTACCAAATCCTTTGGTTCATTTCGTTCATCATAGCAAGCATGCCACGATACATAGTAGCCATCGCCTCAAACTGCTCTTCCGGTGTCCGAAGTGGAGGAATATTCTGTTGACGGTTCTCATTAGCATTTCTGCCACCGCCTGCACCTCTACCGGTACCACCTCCAGTACTAGCGCCAGCTCTAGTATCCACCATTTTAACCTACAATAACACTCGACGTTAAAAATATATCTATCACACAAAACCAACCCCAAAAGCCAAGGAACCTATCCCGGCTGAAAGCTAAATTTATAATCATAGCTCTGATACCAACTGTGACGACCCGACCCGGATCCCAAGACGAAATCCCAAGGTCGTGCCGTCGGGAAACATATAACAACAAGCAAGTAGCAAATAATGGGTAAGGCCATAACGGCGATACGCCAACAACTTAAAACATATGCGGAAGCGAAATGTAATAAAACAGTGGCGCCCGAGCTAACAAGCTCAAACTAAAAACAACCAAAGAGATAATTAATCTCTCGGTCCAAAAATTCGACGCACGTGCCGCAACATTGGGCACGTAGAACAAAACTCCCTGTCATGCAATACAATTATATAGCACATTATACCAAGTCATCGGCGACGTTACAGCCGGAACCCAACATTACACTAAGTCTAAGACTCTAGTCTAACATACTCAACGGCTAAAAACATGCCGGAGAACAAACATAATACTTTAACCATCAATGTAACATACTAAAACATAATCACCAATTTTTACCAAGCACGACTAACACAAGTCGGCTACCAACGGTATAAGTACTAATAATCATAAGTACCAACATCAAGAAAGCATACGGAAATGTAACCGTCAATATACACCAAGCACGACTACTACCAGTCGGCTACCAAAAGAATAAGCTAACCAACATAATTACAAATATTACAATTCACAAATAGGTTTGCTACCCAATGATGAAGTTTACATAACTTCATCTTTCCCAACGACCTTACCAAAAGAAAATAAACTATCTAAGTAGCAACCTTGCCAAAAAGAATACTTCATCAACGCAATCTTCTTGAATTACTTGGATCCGCTCGCACGGCTCGGATCTAGGGAAAACAATCAACAAATAGGAGTAAGTCATAAAGACTTAGTAAGTTACTAACCATAACTTCCTATCATGGCATCATGCTTATTAATAGTATACATCATGCTATCATCATAAAATATCATTACATTAAAATTCGTGTCATGTCATTCATGCTCAACAATAATAAAACATGCTATCATTATAATATAACATTTCACCAAAATCCATGTCAAGGCATATTAGGCTTAACAATAATAATTCATGTTATTGGTATAACATAGCATTCCCATAGTATTCATGTCAAGGCATATAAGCTTAACAATCATAAACATCATGTTATCCATAAAGTATAACAATTATGAAACCATTTCAACCATCATATCATATCTAAATCACAAAGCACATTATTCACATAAGTACTTGTGAGACAATTCATATAAAAGGGATATGATACCGTTACCAATTCTTCCGCCGTGTCGCTCCTGCAAAAACACGTGCAAAACCTTTTATGTGTCCTCGATATCCCTTTCGTGGATATCGACGTCCCCGAGACAGTCCCCGCTCGAGTTCCATAGTTATCAAAGTTATGTGTATTACTACAACTAAGATAAACTACTTCCCCACCGTGGGCATCCATGGAGGGGTGTGTGCAACCCAGGACGGCGATCCATCGCGATCACGAATCCCACAATTCGTGAAGACGATGCATCGTCCCGCTAAAAACTCAACAAACCGACTCCAGCAGGACTCAAAACCCAATCACACGTAATGTATACTCATATGCTCAAAACAAGTAGGTACATACTCTACCATCAAACTAGTCATGCATTTCATTCACAACTAGCATAAATTCACATTAGAGAATCATATAATCTCTCATAATCAAGTGTCCTTCATACACTTCAAAACTTCTTGGAGGCTTGACCTCCATGATTTCTACCCCAAATTCAGTAGGACTTAAGATTATAGTTCCTAGGATTCATACTAACCCAAAGGTTGACTCCGTTGAGTCCAATCTAGACTTTCCAAAAATTAGGGCATAGAAGCATGGGCTTCAATACCCCCTATGTTCATAACTATCACCAATAACCATATTCCCAAGTTCATTGAACTCACATAAACCCAACAAAACACTTATCAATGCAACATAGAACAAATTTGCAATTTTGTGCATAAACTCATTTAAACTACTTTACCAATCATACTCTCCAAAACATGAATAAATCACATAACATGGATTTATACACTATACTACACATATATAACATATTAATCAAGGTTACAATCATGCTCATTAAGCCAAATCATCATTTGGGCAAAATCCCCTTCCAAGTAACTTCACCAATCATGCTCAACACACATGAAATAATCACATAACAAGGATTAATAGGTTACTTAAAATATGAATTTCATACTAATCTAGGTCTCAAATAGGTTCATCCAAGAATCTTCATCAACTAGAAACCTAGGGTTCATGGCATCTCTAACAACCCTAGAAACTGCACCCATTGACCTCACTTAGCAAGATGATTGTTTTCCCTAGGGTCAATGGGGCGAAAAGAAGGAGGAAGAGAGGTAGAAACTTACCTTTGTTCAGCCCCTAACAAGCTGTAATCCCGAAATCCAAGTGATGGTGTTGTTCTCCTCAACCTTCTCTTCAAAACTATGGTGTAGATTGGGGGAAGAAGGTCCCAAGCTATGGCCTCCAAGGTCGAACCCTCAAGAACCCTAGAAATCTCCTCTCTCAAGCTTATATGTTTAAGTCGTGTTTTGTGGAGTGTAGGCAGAAAACGGGAGGTTTAAGTCGTGTTTTGTGGCTTATATGTTTTAGAGAGTAAATGGGTTTAGTTTAGGTGGGTGGGGTTGTTTCTCCTTAATTAACCACCTTAATCTACCTCCAAACTTCAATTAGAGGTTTAGGATGTGTCTTAGGTTAGTTAGAATGGTTTAGGATTAGTTTAGGTTGGGTTTGGGTGGGGATAAGTTGGACAACAAAGCAAATTTCTCAAATCTGCCCGTAACAGGGCTGCCAGGCCATGCGCTCGCATGGTAAGAGGCAAAGTGACCACATGGTCCCTGCCATTCACAATCTCCTCCTTGTTGCTTCCTTGCTCGGTCCCGGACTCTCCTGTATGCAACCTCAAGTCCTCCCTAGCCAAAAAGGGTCTAGAATTCACTCTAAAAGACCTCCAATCTATAACCAAAGAAATCCATGTTCAAACCCCACTCAAACATGACCAAGAACTCAGGCAAAACACTCCCGAACGACAACCGAAAAGGTCAAACGGAGAGGGGTTAATGCTAGAATCAAACTAGCAACTAAACCGACGATGCAACAAGCATCCAACCAACATCTAAGGCATGTAAATGATGTTATGAATGGCCTCTAACATTTATCCATATGTTACAACATAAATCACAAACCCGAGTTTCAAAGCATCTCGTGAAGGAAAGGTGCATACGAGCATCTCAAACGACGTCAATGAACATGCTATTGACTCTAAACATATGAGTGAGCTAAATTAACATGTTTATGATGATTATAAATGTATGAATTCATGCATAACACAAGCAAGCCATGATTTAGGGTTTTACTATTTCTCGCCCTCTCTCTTTCTCTCTCTCTCTCTTTTTCTCGCTCTTACTCTGGGTTAGATCTCATGCCGCACGCCGCACCATTGCCATCACCATTGATACGTTAGATCTCACATCGCGTCATCGACGTTGCCATCGCCATCATCATCTCCACCGTAAGTCTCATTTCTTCGTCTCTTCCTTCACTATTTCTCCATCTCTCAGCCCTTCTCTTTCTTTCTTCATAGGATGACTAGGTAGCGCCTAGGATGACTAGGCAACGATTTTTCCTCCAGCGATTTTTCTTATTGCCATTTGAAGTGGAGTACATGTTTTATTTTCAAATTACTTTTGAATTATCAACAAACAATATATATGTTTGTATTTTTACTTTTTCCAAACTACTTAAGGCATTTGTCTACATACAAAATTTTTAGAATTTTTTGTATTTTTTAGTATCAAAACAAAATAATTTAATTTAAGTCAAGGAATATTAATTTTAAAAATTGATTCAATAATAGAAATATGATAGATGTTTAATTGAATATTGGTTTCCATCAACTCAAGAAATTTTACGATATTATTTCACACAATGCTTTTACTATAGGATAATTTTTTACAATTATATCATTTAATCTCACTTTTAATTATTTATTTCAATAACCAATGATCACATTTTCTTAAAGTTTGGTAAATAAAAATTTTCCTTATATTATTAACTTTTTTAATTAGGCAAGATAACTTCGGTCATAGTCATCGACTTAATTGATTAAGTATTTTCAAAAAGTGAAAATAAAATTAGAATAATTATGCTATATGTTTTTGAACTAAAAAATAAGGCTAGAAGGTTATTAAAAAAGTAACTTATTTAGTTAATTTAATATAAACGAGTAATTAAGAGTTAGATAACTCGATAGTTAAGAACGTAGTGGATAATGAAAACATGTATTGGAAATAATATCTCCTTATAATTAATTTTTTTTATTATTAGTATGTGTGTTATTACGAGCTAGAGATTGTATTGTTATTAGTAGCTAGATTTTGTAGCATTATTACGAGATTTGGTGTTAGATTTTTTAGATGATTAAGTGGTGATGATCTAGAATGTTCATGTCATTACTTAGAAAAAAATATATTCTATTTAATGGTGTAGAGATCTAAGTAAATTTGATCTAACGACGTTAACATGAAAACTTGTAATAATACTACAAACTCTAACTCGTAATATCATACCTAATACTCTTTTATAAATAGGGGAGTAAATGAAAGAAAAAAAAATCATCACCAATATAATTATTAGTGAGTCTCCTATAAATCCTTCATGCAAATCTTAATTTGTAAGTCGTCGTCTCACTCTCTCACAACTCAACCAGGGCTGCCCTTAAGGTTGTCGGGAAGGATGACAACCATTGTAACACCCGAGAACTTTGTGTGCCTCTTACCCGCACGATAAACTTATCGTGCAAGACTTTGAGTGTTTGAATGGGCTAAGATGTAGCCAACACACTGGAGTGATTGATTTGTATTCGTTAACTTGTTAGAATTTCAAGTTGTAGCTTGTCGTTGATTCAATTTCGACTCGGTCGAGAGTTAACTTGCTTAGACCTATTCGTGACCTCAGTTGAAACCTAGGTCCTTGCTTGATCATCACTTGATTCATTAGATGTGACCTAACTCTTAATATAAGTATTCTGGAGTTGGTTATGTGTTTGTGATGAGCGTTTCATTCTTACATCTTTGTTAGATTGTTTGCATTCGAGTGACCTTCATGTCTCGTCTTTTGGAGTTTAGATACTCTTAACATTTGTTCAACATCTTAGAAGTGTTCAATGCTATTCTTGAGTTCCTTGACTTACTTAGAATCTCATGTTCTTGCCCGTCGAATCGTTATTTCATCCGTTACTTCGATTCTTAGTTATTATGCTTTGTTTTGATTTTGCTTTAGGTTGTTTCGGGCATCGTTTGCACATGTTTCTGATGTGTTTTGAGTTAAGATTCATCCTAGGTTG
Source organism: Codonopsis lanceolata (assembly GCA_013146195.2). Taxonomy (NCBI): domain Eukaryota; kingdom Viridiplantae; phylum Streptophyta; class Magnoliopsida; order Asterales; family Campanulaceae; genus Codonopsis; species Codonopsis lanceolata. The sequence continues at coordinate 153,340,614 of CM028380.1, forward strand.
TTTGGGGTTAAGTTGGGTGTAACGACCCGACCCGGATTCCAACACGAAATCCCAAGGTCGTGCCGCTGGAACTAACTTAATAAGAGGACAAGCACTTGATAAACAGTAGTGCTAGTCAAATAGTCGAGCAAACTCGCTCTAAACATGAACATAACGCCGCACTAAAATACGGTATTTCAAAAATCGAATCAGCGGAAGCAATATAAGAAATAAGTCCCAAGCTATGAAGCTCGAAACCAACGACAATGAAACCAAGAGAGAAACTATCTCTCTAAGGAGGAAAAGCAGAACTCGCGTGCCGCAACATTGCAGACGCTAATCAAACCATCGGCACTCCAGGCCGGCGTTTCAACAAAGAACCAACCTGATATCTCAATTACCCAATGGCTAAAGCATACCGGGGTCAATCAACAACTATAACAAATAGAATACAGAAAATCCCCAAAGCTACTGCGTGCCCGGGAGACAACTGAAATAAATACTAAAACCACAAACAAGGCACGACGCAGCACGTCGGCCCAAGAAATAACCAATACATATACCCAAGTATTCTACCCGACTGTAAAGTCTAAATAACTTTACAAAATGTCGATCTCACAAGAATAGCAAAGTACATGAAATCAATGACAATGCTAAAAAGGAACAAGACTCCACAAGCTGCTACTCGGGAAAGTCGGCTGCTACAAACACGAACCACACGATCTAACCTCGATCTATCGGCCAGCTGCGCCCTGCTACAGTCACGATCTACTCGACCTCAGTGCAGCTATCGATTCATCGCAACTAAAAACAAGTACGGGATGAGTCATAATGACCCAGTACGCTCCCACAATATATATGCAACATATAATTATGTAACATAAACATAACCATGGTGTCATTTATAAATGACAGAAAAACCCGTGAGGAGGCGTCGTATCGTTTCGATACTCCACAAGATATCCACTCCTTCTTACTTACTAAACCGTCCAAATGAACCAGGGTGTAATTCCCTGTTCACACACAAATCAAATGAATTAGAAGGTAGTTCCCACAAAACATCATATGCAAGTATACATATCATTATATATACGAATCAAATTATTCACACTGTTACCACGTGTAAGGGTGCATGTTTATATATATACACCTATATCAGTATGTATATCTCTAAATATACATATCAAATCTCCCATAAAATCATCATGCATAAGTGTGCATATCTATATATATACACATCAAGTTTTTCATATATATCTCATATACAAGTATGCATATCTCTATATATACATATCAAATCTCTCATATATCATCAGACAATACAAACATGGTCAATAAGATCTCATGTTCAACTAACACTTTGTTATCACATAAGTGCCCATAGGAAGCCACATAAGGCATAGAGGAGATACCAAACCACTGTCGTCATATTGCTCCTGCAATCACAACTGTTAATCATATCGTGCCAGTGATACCCGTGTTCAGGTATCAAAGTACCGAGCTCTCTTCTCGGTGCGAGTTCTCTACTCGAGAAAATAGCACTAGCCAATGTGCTCAATTGGTTACGACAAATGGGGCTACTTCCCCACTGTAGCTAACAGTGGAGGTGTGTGTGAAACCCGAATCCGGTACGGCGATACATTACAATCACGAATCCCATAATTCGTGAAGGCAATGCATCGTTCCACCATCATCATGAAAACTCAAGTAATGCCAGCTGGACTTATATGCAATGCACAAGTAGATGTTTACTTGCTAATTCTCAAGTAGATATAATGACCTACTAAACTCATACGATTATGCACATTGTTACATAAATCACAAAACCACAATAGGAACTCATTTGAGTCTCTAAATCATAAGTGCCAAGTTGTTCACTCTATTCGATTCAAGTCCCAAAAGCTAGTAATCTAGTCAAATGGAATATAATTATCATAGGATCTCACCACGATCCTCGTAAGGTTCAATTGTTCCTTAACTCGACTCCGTTGAGTCTTTACTACAATTCCAACCAAATAGAGTTTGAACACTATATGTGTTCCAAGACTCTTTTCTATGTTCTCGTTTGAGGCATAGCAAGGTTCTCATTCCATTTAGGAATCTTAGTTCAAGTCCCAAGTCAATTATATAAGGGAAGCCCAAGTTGATTATTGTGAAATCAAGCTTAGTTCAATTTTTGATTCATAATTCCACTTAATAGTAGAATCCAAGTTCACCACAATTCATTAAGCGTAGAACATATCGTGCACGAAGGCAAATACATTCAATATGCTCATAAGTCATATCATAGAAACACATAGAAGAATCAATTCTTGACAAGGTAGGAAATCATGCATTTAGTCATAATATAAAATATACACGTATTCATTCCATATTCACCTATGAAATTCAACACGAGTCACAACTTAACCATCGGTCCATTAAGTACTATCCAAGACTACTCCGTTAGTCTCGGATCATGAAGCCATTTACTAAACTCTTCCTAGAGTAGTAACTCATTCAATAACACAAAAGTCGATGGTAGTCAAAGACTTAAGCAACACTAGAGCGGTAATAACCCGTAAGGTCAAACCATACCGGTGAGTCTTAGATAACAACATGGTCATCCTAGCGACTTATACAAGTAGACTCCATGTATAGAGTGCTAAGAAATCCCCAATCCAAATCTTCTCATAGAATAGTCCTCAAATTCATTATTCAACAAGTAGGTGTTTTTACTCATTAAAGAATCAAGTAGGAATTCGACAAGAGCGAATTCAACCTGTCTAGTAGATACATCATTCTACAACATGCTCTCAATTGTGCATTTGCTTCACACAATCACATAAACCACATAAGAACTCGATTGAGTCTTATAATCACTCATATCAAACATGCCCTTCAATCCATCCCAAAGTCACGTAAGCTAATATATTAGTCTAACGCACTACAAACGTCGTAGGGATTGAATGTGGAGTCGGTATTGTTCAATAACTCCCTAATCTCAACTCCGGTGAGTTTTACTAAAATTCAACCAAATAGAGCATTGATACTATATGCATCACATTGCCCTTTCCTAAGTTCTACTTTCATTTAGAACTCGATAACTAGGCCGTTCATGATCTTAAACTAGCCTTAAACACAATCCCGAGTTTCAAACCCTAGAATCGGAGATTTTGTTAAACCTTGAATTGAAACATAATCTTTCACAAGAGTTGTTCCTAAGCTCATTATAAACAACATTCATGCTTTGCATAAAGTCAAAATCACAACTTCAATAAGAATTCATAAAATCCTACTCATATTTCTTAGGTTGAATTGGAGGATTTGTCTTCACAAAAGATGTTCATAATCATCAATAGAGCAACTATAATGAAGGGGTCATGTCATTTTATTGAACATGAAAATCTCAGGAAATTGTCAACGTACCTTAGTCCTAAGATTAATGGAGGAAAGGATGATCAAAGCAAGGATTGTTGTAGAGGAGATCGAGGCCTTCGATTTGGCGGTCTCGGATCGCCGATCGGACCACCGGAAATCCGGGAAATGGTCTCTCAAGCTAGGGTTTCCTCCATGGACGAAAATGGAGTCTCAAGCTCTGATTCTCTGGTTCTTGTTGATCAAAAATGGCTGGAATGGCTGAAAGTTTCTTTTATACTTGCCAACAAGACCCTAATCCATGTGAAGGGGGTTAATTGGCTTCTCATTGGCTAAGGGAGGATGGCCTTTGATAAGGGATGATCCAAGGGTCTAACAAGGGTTTGACTAAAGTCAAAAATGGTGTTCTAGGCTGAAATGGTCGGACTTTGGACAAGGGGCAAGGGGCAAGGGGGTCTTCAACCAAAACAAGTCAAAAACCCAAAATCTGGAAAACAGACTGTCAATCTTGTAAAATCGACCATAAATAGCTCACACCTCAAAATGAGGTGATTAATGATTTTTATTAAACTAGACTCATTAAAATATATTTTAGAATTTTAAATTACTCAATTTGGACTTATATTCATCAAAATATGGCTACTACAACTTCAAGTACAGAAGCTGATTTCCTGAAAACATAATTCTGGCACAGCCGTAAGTCAAGACCTAAATGAGGTACTTATACACCTTGGAAAAATACCATATTTTACAGAGAGTATCCTAACATATGTAGGTAAAACATAATAAATTTTAGAAAATTCTCTTTAGTATATTGGTACCAGAATATTCCTGAAGTTCGCCCAAAAACAGGACTGAATCTGTGAAGTGATATGTTGGTCATCTTATTTCCAAATGCAACAAATCTATGAACATTGATTGTGCAAGCATGATAAATACTAGTACACTTGGTCTAGAACTTAAATAAACTTCTCGCAAGTTGAAAGCACAACAATACAAGCAACGAAGGCAAACACGAGAAACCCTAAGACTCAAACGAAGCAACAAAACTTCTAAACTTTCAACCAAGCATACTATGATCAAGATGAACATTATAAGTCATATATGCAAGGTACTAAGACTCCAATGAGACCTAGTTAAGTGCTAACATGCTAAGACGAACACTCAACGCATTAACAACAAAGCATGCAACACGAGAAAGTCAAATACACGAAGGTTCGGGGTCTTACCTTGGGGACCCTTTGGACTTGATTACAAGCCATTTTCATCCTCCCATAGAAGGCGCTCGCCCATAAAAAGGACTAGGAGACCGCCTAGATTCCAGTATGTTGTTTGGCTAGAATTAGCACTAGGCGCTAGCCTAGTGGAATGGACTAGGAGACCACCTAGTCCCGTTTGCTGCAACATTTTGTTTTTCTATTTTGGTGTATTTTACCTATCCTACCCCCCAAATAAACCTTCCCCTTCACTCATGTTCACCCATTTGATTGCTCCCTAAAACTTCTATTAGATCTAAAACTCCTTCCCTTCTCCTTAATTCTTGGCTTCCACCGTGAGAAAGAGAGAGGGAGGACTGTGTGTGAATGAGTGTGAGATTTGTGTGTGTAATCTCATCTCCCGAAGCTACGGGCATCCGATTGACGAACCGATACCACCGTCACAAAGGCCTTGACGAGTAGAACACTTACCCTCAGTTTTTTTTTCTTCATTTTCCTTGTAGTTTGAGGCATGATTAAGGTACATTATTAAATCACCCTTTTCCTCTCTCTAGTCTATTTTGATGTTAGGTTGATAGAGGCTTGTTCTCCGTGATTTATCATTGTTGTAAATGTCTAAATGATGTGTTTACGTGGGTTATTGAGTGGTATACATGAGTCGTTGAACCCAAATGGGTTTGTTGGGTTTATTGAAGTAATTACTAGTTAAGATTTCTTGTTGTTGGGTTTAGAAACCCGGATGAGCCTAGAATCCCAAAATTTTACTATGACCTTGAATTGGGAAGTTTGTATTTTCACTCAACGGAGTCTATTATGTATTAGAAGTTCTATTTTGAGCGCTAGAATACATTCCTATGACTTCTCGTGTTCGTCGGGTCTCAATTGCGAGATATCAAGACTTGATCGGGTGAGATCGAATTGGTAATTTTGTGATGTTTATTTGTTTAGGACTCCAATGGATGTCCTTGGATGACTTTAGCATGAACGAATAGTTGGTCATCAGATTTAAGTATTGGTATACATTTGAGAATGTTGACTCGTTGGAAGTCCTGGTTTGTGCACGATAGTGGATTGATTTAATAGAGGATCGAAATGCGATCCTTGAATTTGATGAAGGGTTTGGGAATATAGTTGATAGACAGTTCTATTGTTCTTGATGGAGTGCACCTCACAGACACTTAATGACTAGGGACTAGTTACTAGTCTTGGGTTTTGATTGAGGCCACGAATAATATAGACTTGATTGGGTTGAGTTGTGACGGTTGGTCGATGGATATTGTCTTGTTACATTGAGAATGAGTTTTGGACTTAGGTCGAGAATGACCCAAGTATGATGTGTTGAGATGAGATTCACTAGAGTCGTTTAAGGATTTGCTAGATACTTGCGATGGGCGTATTCTAATCCTATGGTGTTTGAGATTGGTTTAGTATCAGTAGTGTTGTCCCATGTGATTATGATATAGTGTGCAAGTCGAAGTGATACTTAGACTTTATAGTCTTTCATTATGAATGTAGTTTGGGAGCTTAACCAGTTTAGTAAGCCGGTTATTCGGACTATGAGTGGTTCAGAGAATGAGTTAATTTAGAGTGAGCAACTCGTGAGAAGTGATATTAGACATGTATGTTAGGGCACCATTTTACTAAGTACTACTTTAGAGTCCCATAGTATTTGTATGAGTTTAGTTTGACGGATAGATGACCATCCTAATTAAGATCTAGTTTAGTGCACCTATTGGGCACTTGTGATGGTTTGACTATAGGATAGTCATATTATGCCTCGAGCATGAGTTGAGTATAACATTGTATATACCTTATGATTCCATACTAAGAGAAGTCTGGTGTGAATGTGTTTTGAAGACTAAGTATGTAGTCTTGGATTGTGGGTTTTAAGGACTAACTTAGTAGTCTTTGTTTATCGATGATTTGAGATTCATAGAAGAGATGTATATTTATAATGGACTAAGTAATATTCTTGATTTGTGGTTGAGGTTAGACTTAGCTACAGCCATGGTGTAATCGCGATTCGGGAATCATTTAGTACCTTAGTGCTTGAATGGTATAACTCCTTATGAGCGTTTGTAGGATGGAAAATATATGTCTAATTGTGTTTTTAAAAGTAAACTGTATGACCTACTCGACTTGGTTTGAAACAATGATTTGAGAAGTTTATTTGAAGGATCATGATGACCTTGATGTGTTATTGTTTAGACTATATAAATAGTCTTGCTTGGATTGGATACTTACAAATCATGCATGTGTGTTATGAGGTTTACTTGCCAAGTTCCACATGGAATGTGTTTAGTAGAATCATTTATCTACTTAGTGCTTATAAGGTTACCAGTTATTAGGACCTTATCAAATTGATTGTTTGTCAAGTAAATATTTACTTACGAATTTCATGGCATCATATAGATAGTCGGTTTGCATTTGGTATCGAGTCGACAGTGTGGGTGTCACATTGTTTCCTTTTCTCCTCACTGTTTGGCTAACAGTGGGATGTGGTCTTGTATTAGAGCCATCTAGCCTAATATCGAGGTCCCATTTCTTCATTCTAGGTTCAATGAAAGGTAACGATGATACTCATTACGGAAAATGGATGAGATGTGATATTGCTCACTAGGAATACCAGTGAGAGGAATGATTGTTGTTGGAAAGTTCTTGGTTTTGTTCATGAGACTCAGTTCGGCTATGGTTTATTTTGTTTACTATAGTATCAACACATTCATATGTTCAAATATCAAACATTATTGGCATATTTCTTAATGCCTTATTTTCAGGCACTTCGTGAAGATCATTGTACTAGAAAGTTGTGTAAGTACAAGATTGCGTAAGTATTGGGTTTGTGTACCTATTTACTATCCCGTATACATTGTGGTTATTGATATAATTGTGTACTATTGCAATGTTTATATGCTTAAGTAATTACCATGTCATATTATGATTAGCAGTAGCATACTGGGTCATCATGACTCACTCCGTACTTTGTTTCTAGTGTGCAGTTGTTCGTTAGCCGCGTTGAGGCCATTTTGATAGAAACTGTAGCAGTGCATAGTTGATCGGTAGATCGAGTTGAGATTGTGTGTTCGTGTTAGTAGCAGTTGACTATTATAAGTTCTATCTCGTGGAGTTTGTTTTCCTTATCGTATTATTATTGCGATATGTATCGTTGTTATTCTTGTGAGGACGCCTTTATGTAAAGTTATGTAGATTTTACTATACTAGTTATGGATAGGTTAAGGAATTGACCGAACCTATTACCAACCACAATGGATATGAAGTGAATTGAATTCCTATTTGATAATTCCAACCTATAGAAGCTTGACACTTGGTTTCCATTCACTTCCTAACCCATTGTTCATGGAAATATCTAAAACTCTCCACTCATTACATCTTTTACACAAAGATATTTCAATCCACCAAGCTAAAGACCCTTGCTAGGACGAGGGGCGGACAACCGAAATGTCGAGCAAAGTTAGGCATCTCTTACCCATAGCAAGACAACACGACTTAGGGGAAAAGTTTTGCATCATATCATTTACGCCCTCAAGCACCTGGCGATAGATAGCCTCACCATTCATAGGGATATTATCAAAGACTGCCCGACATCTTGCCTTCCAAACAGCCCAACAACCATATAACATAACCCCAGCCATAACATCCCCTAATTGATTATGGGGAGAAGCCCCATCTAACGAAATATGGAATAGGTTAGAAATTGACGAGTAAACAACAATCTTGTTGAAAGGTTTTGCTAACTTCTCCCACAGTGATTTCGCAATGTTCGAATGCAGAAACAAATGATGAATAGATTCCCTATTCGGTCTGTTAATGTAACAGACGCACCGTGAGACCACTGGCACATTCTGGAGAGTACAGCCGAAGGTCCACCGGGATAGTACCATAAAATATTTTCCATCCAAACGCATTGACCTTCGTTGGGATCCAGGGACGCCATATTTTTCCAGCCCAATTAAGAACGGGATCATGGGTTCTGCAGTGCTCCAAATAAATCTGTGTTAAAAGATCCCGAAGTAGATAAGCTGAAGATTAAGCGATCAGGAACACCATCCTGAATACTCATATTACACAAAGTGCCTCGATGCTCAACCGGAACTAGAGGAAGAAAAGAATCACGTTGATTAATAGCTTCCCTAATAGTCAAATTGATGTCAAGAGGCTGAAACGTCTCCCTTACCAATCACCCATCTGCAAAGTTGAGATAAACCCCCTATGTGAGTGTGAACAGCCCTCCAAACATGCAAAGCACTAAAAGGGGCATGATAGCCTCCATGATTCTTATATTTGTGAGAAATAAATTGAGCCCACATGCTATTGCCTTGAAGAACACTCCAAACCAATTTATCATGAAGCACATTCATCACTTGACTAAGGGAACGAAGCCCCAAACCACCCTCCGCAATAGGCCTACATATATTCTTCCAAGCAACCCTGTGCGTTCGATGATCACCCGCACTACCCCAAAGAAAATTGGCCATAGCACTTTCCAAATGGTGGATGACAAACAAAGGAATTTTAATAACTGAAAGAGCAAAAAATGGAATACTACATAATACAGATTTAAGAAGAATAAATTTCCATTCGAAAGAAAGGAGGCGAGATTTCCAGCCCTCAATTTTCCTTCTGATCCGATTTTCAAGAGTTTCAAAATATTCACGTTTAATGCGACCCCAGAATAAAGGTAGACCCAAGTACACCATTGGAAAAGTACGATGCATGCACCCAAACCAAGTAGCGATATTCTTAACCTTATGCCTCTTCAAATACGACGAAGTATAGAAACCATTCTTCTGAGGATTAATAAGTTGACCCGATGCTTGTTCATACTGATGCAGAATCCTACGTAAATGCACAATAGTCCTCTTACCGGCATTGCTAAATAAGATCATGTCATCGGCGTATAGCGAGTGAGAAATAAGCATATTCCTTCTACCGTTTCCATAAGGAACGAGATGCCCCTCAGAAAACCCCTTATTAATAGCATGAGACATAATTTCCTGAGCCATAATGAAAAGAAGAGGAGATAGCAGATCCCCTTGGCGTACCCCACGAGTAGAAGTGAAAAAACCATGATTCATACCATTGATCCTTATCAAATACCAAATATTCTTAAGAAGTCTATCTACTAAATCACATACCTGAGGATTAAAACCAAAAGCTCGTAAAGCCCGGAGGAGGAAAGGCCATTCAAGGCGATCATATGCCTTGGGCATATCAAATTTAAAAGCCACATTCCCCTCATGCACGTTGCTGTCAATTCGACTGATGAGCTCATGAGCCAAGGCAACATTTTCATGAATGGCCCGCCCCTTAACAAAACCCGACTGTTCTAGAGAAATGATATTAGGGAGAATACCCACCAGACGATGAGCCAAAATCTTCAAAATAATCTTACACGTGAAATTGCATAAACTAATGGGACGGAGGTCCCCAAAACCACTAGGGGAGTCATTTTTTGGAATGAGCACCATCACTATAGAAGAGAGACCACGATGAAGAATAGCACCTTTAAAAAAATCTTGAACTGCATGAACCACATCTCGTTCCACAATTGACCAACACCCTTGAAAAAAATGACCCGTGAAGCCATCCGGCCCTGGGGCACTGTCAGCGTTAAGACCACGAACCGCATCCCAGACCTCTTAAGTAGAAGGGATAGATTCCATAATAGAATTGTCATTGTCATTAATACAAATGATCACATTCAGGAAAAGGTCCTCATCCATAATCTGCTGTGAAGAGGAGAACAGATCCGAGTAATATTGAACAGCCATATCTCCTAGAACCGAGCCATCCGTGCACCAAGACCTGTCTGGAAGTTTGATTTTAACCATGTTCCTTGAGACTTGATCTCTAATTGAGGCATGAAAAAAGGTTGTGTTGCGATCCCCATGCTTAAGCCAATTAGCCCGTGCCTTTTGTTGCAGCAGGTCCTCCTCCCAGCTAATAAAATTGGCCAGCTCCTTCTTTACTTGACAAAGTTGTGCATGAGTGCCTGCATTCCAAGAATCCTGAAGATTAAAATCTAGCTGAAGAATACGATCTTGCGCCTCAGCAATTCGTTTTTGATCATGGCCAAAGATGACCCAATTCCATGTTTTAAGCTCTCTACAAAGTAAAACTAGTTTCTTATGAAGGACATCCATAAGCGTACCCAAAGTAGGGCGATTCCATTGAAGACGAACAAATTCCATAAAATCCTAATGTTCCAACCACATACACTGGAAACGGAAAACATCCTTGGGTTTATGAGACACTTGCAAATCAAGCAATAAAGGGGAATGATCTGACTGAGTTCTGCTAAGATGAGTAACACGCACATTGGGTAAAGTTGATTTGTACAATCCATTCACCAGCACACGGTCAAGCTGTTCCCAGATTCTGCTATTACCATGATGATCATTGCACCAAGTATAGATGCTTCCCTCGAAGCCTGCATCTGCAACACCTGCGTGAAGCATGAAATCATTGAAATCCTCCATACTATAAAAATCAAAACCGCTAACGCCTAGCTTCTCCGAAGTGCAAGAAATAGTGTTGAAATCGCCTCCTATAATCCAAGGTTCATAAATATAGGTACCAATATCAATCAACTCTTTCCATAAATCATGTCTCTCCCCCTATAGCATTTAGCATAAACAAAGGTAGCCAAGATAAAGCTGATACTTTGAGCAGAATCCTCATAGTGACATGTTGGTTTGAGGCCCGAAAGAAATTGATACTAACTCTAGTATCCCACAAGAGCCAAATGTGCATATTAATAGGATTATTATGCATGCTATGACAAAACCTAAGCCTTTTTGCCACCTTGGCTAGTCTATCCCCAGAAACTTTAGGTTCTAAAAGAACTATTAAACAAGGGTTATGTTGAAGCTTAAGCTTTTTCAGATATGTTATCGTGTCATTATTCCTGACACCTCGGGCATTCCATATAAGGATAGACATAAAAACAAATTAATGGGAGGGAACCTGGGACTTAGTCGAAGCCCTAGTTTGTCGTTTAGTAGAAGGAACTACTTTCTGTTTCTTTGCCTTTTTGTTTTCAATGCGACAGTGTTGCTGGAATGCTTTAATAGATGGAGATGATTTAGGAAATTCACGCAATTCATCCATCGAAGCAGAGCGAGTGAGTTTAACTCGATCTGTTTTTTCCATAGGATCTGCTGAGTTTGATCTAGTCAAGTCAGTGCCAATATCCTCTATGCCAACATCTTCCCTATCCGTCAAGATGGAAAAAAAGTTACATAAGAAAGGCTCAGGAACAACATCCTCTTCCCTTTTATTATCTGCAGTAAAAGGGCAAACTGCTTGTTCAACACTTTTAGGTACCCCAACAGAAACATGTGTTTGAGCAGTCCCATCTTTCCCAGAGCCCCTCGAAACATCCGTAAGATGAGTACTCTCTAAAACTTCAGTGGGTACTCCAGCAGTATCCTTACAAGTTTGGGCATTGCTCTTAATCTCCGTGAAAACAGCCCCCTCTATATTGCCTACCACAGTCTTGTCACAGCCCTTACCATCCATATTGTATGCTTGATGACACTTTGGAGAATCCACATCATCCACAACCTCAATACCCATAACTTTGCCTGCCACATCTTTATTATTAGATCCTGAGGCAACATCCGATCTCTTTAAAATTTCTACAGGTTTCCACTATTGTTCCAACTTGGAACTATCTAATGTTGTATTACCATGCACAACCTCCATTATTTGTTCCTTCTCCTTACCCGTATGAGGAGCGCGAGCCCTATTCGTTGCTGATCGTTGAACTTTCTTGCGGCACACGTCAACAACATGTCCTAACAAGCCACAGCCCTCACAAAAAGTGATATTACCTTCAAAATCCATAGTCTACCAGAAACCGTCCTCCTTTGACGTACCAATCCATATGCGCTTCTATAAAGCACGCAACACATCCACCTCAACACTATTTCATGCATGCATTGGGTGTGTGAGAGCGAGAGTTCTATCATCCGCACGCAGATAATGACCAAAGGAGTTACCAATACGCTGCAAATACGAGGGAGTGAAAAACATCAAGGGTAACTAAGGAAGTCGGACCCAAACCACCAGATGTGGACTATCTCTTCTAGGAACAAAGTCGGGAGTCCATCGAAAAGAGCGGTACATACAGCTTTGGATCATATGCGATTCTTTTGAAAGGGCACAAACCAAATCTTCTTTAGACGCCAGATGAACCATAACATGTCATGGATCTATTAAACAAGTAACAAATGTTTCCGTAAGCCCCCAAGACTTGGAGATGTGGTCCTGAATGATGTTAAGTGAAGGGCGTCCCATAGAGATTTTTAAGATTAGAGTATTGTTGAACTGTTTAGCAGCCGCCTCCAGTTCTACAGGAGTAAACAAGCACCCAACCTCATTGTCCAAAGACACAGCCAAACGTGGAGGAAGAGGTAGGTCCTTTAATGCTTGGTTTTTGGAAGGATTCTGACATTGAGGAACACTAATGTTGGATACTGCTGCCGCATAGGAGATCGGCACAGTACCTGAGGGGGCCGTGTTAGGGGATGGGGCTGGTGCCGGAATGTTGGAAGCCGCCCCCGGCGCATTGGTATCAGGCGACATAACCGCAGAACCCTAATTAGGGTGAGCAAGGAAAATAAAGAGAGAAAGTCTAGAGAGAAAGTTATTTCGCTATTAATACCAAATAAATGCATAATGGCCGCGTTAGTGAATTTGTAGGCTCGTGGGTATAATAAGTCGCATGATCGTGCATGAGTTATACATTGGCCAACCTAAATGATAAATAGATCTCTCTGATTTCCTGATCGGGCTAAGGTTAGATCTAGGTTCACGTATGTTTTTAAGAGTACTGATTCGACTCTTAATTACTTTAGTTCTTAGAGTGCTTAATGGACTCTTAATTGCTGTGTGGACGGACCAAGAAAGCACAGTTAAGGCGGAGTACTAAGGGTTGCAAATATTGCTCCGTAAGTCCCAATCCCTTACATTAGTGAATGAACCCTTAATTGATAAATACATAAGATAAATACAGATAAAAGACGATACAAGTGAATCCCAATTCCTAGACTCTTCTCATTCATCAATTTTCGATAATTCTCTGATTTCTACAATTATTATTTTTATTACTCTTAAATTAGTTTAAATAGTTAATTCAGTAGTTTTAATTAATTCACAAACAAAAAACCCTTTGAATTTAATTGCTTTTGATTATTGTCTGATTAAATCCCTTTCAATTATTCTTCTCTCTATGGTTCGACCCTTGCTACCGTACATCTATTCTGCAATAGACTCGTGCACTTGCGAGGTAAATTTATAACACATCAGTATCAGAGCTTAAGTTAGCTATAAGCCAGGATAGGTTCCATGGCTTAGGTTGTGTTAGGTTTATCGTCGAATATAAACCGTTGAGTGTTGTGTATAGTGCCTTATTAGCATTTTTTTTTGGTATAAGTATAGGGCTTGGAGTACTAAGTTTGTTTTGGTCTAGATTTTCGTGCGTGCAATGTTTGTGTCTGGGAGTATTATATTCTCCGTTAACGTCCCTACGTTGCAGTTATACCATGAATGGGTTCTGCGTTTTGGTAGAGCCATTGTTTCTTGTTTCGTCGTATGAGATCGGAGAAGCTAGACTATCAGTCCCGAGGGTGATCGTTGTGTTATTCATTAGGGCGAAAGTTCGTTGTAATATGTTTCGAGAGCAGAGTGGCTAAGCCTCCTGTAGTACCAAGTATATTCCATAAGTGCTATATAAATATAGATAGTTATTGTAGTACTTAACCGTGTTTTCTTGTGTGACCTAGTATTGGGAATTTGAGAACTCTTTCCCGATGACTGTTTTCAAGTATAGAGACGACTACTCCGAAATATGAAATAATTTTCAGATTTCATGATGAGACTTGTTGATTAGCCAGTAGGTGATCACGTGTTTTGTGATTTTATTGGTTGTCGAACCGTATACGGCTTGACCCATAGTGAGTCGTGGTATACTACTTATTAAACATTTGCTACCTAGGGATTCATGAGAAGTTGGTTTGCCTTCAGTGTTAATCTAATACATCATTAGAGTATTAGTGATCTATAATGTGTTTTATCTATCATGATTATATCATAAATAGTATGAACATTCCATACTAGGTGTACGTGCATAGTAGATTCATATGCTATGTCATATGATGTTAATGTCATACCTATATGTGTTATGTTATGTGTTCATGAGACTGTGATAAAGAATGCTTTCATGTGATTCATGAGCACCCAACATCCTATACGACAAAAGCTATTAAAGTCACTTCAAAGCACACCTGACTTGATTATCAAGAGGTCATCGTCGGAGAACTAGAATAGTATAGTATAATATAGAAATTGATTGAACCCGTTACCAAATGGAATGGAATATAAATGGTTTATTGTTATACATGTGCAAATATGTGCAATTTGTATATGAAAGTTATGTCATGAATGTGGTATCTTGTTGTATGTTTTCTTTACAATACAAGTTCTAAATAATATGGAGTTCTGCAATGCTTGCTTTGTAGGGCAATCATGAATTGGACAAATTGTATATGATATCTTGGAAATGAGTGGTATGAAATGGTAGATGGTTTTAATATTTTAGGGATATCTCGTCACTAGAAACAATTTGTATATATTTAACGAGTGAGAATGTATTGAACCCTAGAGATTCGTGTTGTGACCAGAGTAATGTATTAAGCCTGGAAAAGCTTTGGACTAGAGTTTGTTAGTTTGGTGCAATTAAGGCACATCACTATGATTGTGTCATGGAAATGAATTTCTTCCTTATTTGGTAGAGAGGAACTATACCTTGATACATATGTTCGATCGGTATTTTGTTGAGAGTAAAGCATGACTCGACTTTAAGATTGATTTGAGTGGGTAATTAAGAGTTACCTTGGATAGGAGATTCACCAGAGAGGTTGCATCGATTGTGTTTGTAAGCCAAGGTGCTGACCTTGAAATTGGGTGTGGAATCGTGAATTCGAGGACGAATTCTTTTAAGGTGGTGAAGATGTAAGACCCCGAACCTTTCTGTGATTGACCTTCCTTTCTTTGCATCCTGAATGACCGTAGCACTTCTTGTTCGGCTCTTTGTGAGAGCCTGGGTATGTGTGGGTAGGCTATCTAGAGGCCAATACCCTAGTACTATATATTCCATAGCTATTTAAGTTGTTATAGTTCAAGTCGTAACTCGACGTTAGTTGAAACGTGATTCGGTTAAGAACTTACTCGCGCGGTTCTTTTTCGTGACCTCAGTTATACCCTAGGTCATTGCTTGGTTGTCTTGAGTAGTTTAGAGTGTTGGACTTCTTAGAGGGATAGATTCCTAAAGTCTATTTGTGCCTTTGATTCTTTAAGCATATCATTCGTCTTTATTGTGTGGTTTGATCCTTTGGAACTTGGGGTATGCCCTCCTTTGCTTTGAAAATTATCTATTTGACTTGAGAAGTTATTGGTTTTAGTTCTAAGCCAATTGTGCAAGTCCTTAACATGTTTAGGGATGTTTATTCTAGCATGCTTAGTCATGGTTTGGTTTGTGAATTGGATCGTTGGACATTCGTCTTATGTTTTGACCTTCGTTACTACTTGTTTCGGGGGTTGTTCAGGAGTATTTTAGTTGTGTTTTGATTAGTGTTTAACCCTAGGATGTTTGGGGTTGAGTTGGGTACCATTTGGACTAAGTTTTAAGCTTTTTTTCTTTTCCCAGAGGACCAGGCCCTCACCTAGCCAAATGACCAGGTGATCGATGTATTTTATACGTCGATTTTATATACTTCTATGACTTAAATTATGCTATTTCACGAGGCTTTTGGTTACTAATATATGTTTTCGGTGAGTTTTATAAGTTTCAGGTTAATAGTGAAAATACGCGAAACTCCATGGTTTTAAGTGCAAATTTCAAGAAGGGCCAAAAAGAAAAATTGAAGAAACAATGAAAGCTGCACAATCTGGACACCTTGCAGACGCAAGGTGCCTCAGACCTTGCGACCGCAAGGTAGGCAGTACGGGTAGAAAAGGGCTCGAGTCAAGATTTCCAAGGCCGGACATACTGGAGACCTTGCGGACGCAAGGTACCCAGCACCTTGCGACCGCAAGGTGGGCAGAATGCGACTTATTCGGATTTTCACATAGTCATTCAATCCAATTACAACTCCCGAGTATATATAGAAGCCAGATGCCGAGCAAAACATAAGGAGGAAGGCTGGAAGCTCTCTTTTCATAATTTTTAGGTAGTTTTAGATTGTATAACATAGTTAGATCCTGTAATTTCAAGTATCGAAGATCAAATCATGTATCCGATCATCTCCATGTGTTGTTCATTGTCTATGATGAACTAAATCATCCATAATCTAGGAGGTGGGAGGTAACTTGTATCGAATTTATGTTTTGATTCTTATATATATGTCTATTCAATGCTTGTTGATTGTGTTGCTTATCAATCCCTATATTATTTTGCTTTGAACAAATGAATGTAATCGCAAATAATAAAGGCTTAGAGGTGCGGATAACTGCATGACCAAGTGCATATGTCGTACACTGGCTCACCAACACAATAAATTGGACCTATCGATGCACGAGAGTGATAAGTTAGGACCAGGTTCTTACATGATCTAGGTGACAGATAGATCATAAATCTAGGTGACAGCTAGATTGATAGTTCCTGTGCTTAGGATATAGAATGGATGAATTTTGGGGATGGAGGTGAACCAATTGTTCAACGACTATATCTATTTTTAGTGAACGAACCCAAGACATTGAATGACATTATTATGAATTGAACATAAAGGAGATATAAGTGAAACCGAATCCTAGATTTCCACTCACCATAAGATCTTCATATCTTATTCTTGTCTAATTAGTTAAACATCTATAAATAGTAGTTAAAGTAGAATTAAACATAAAAACCCCCCTTAGGTTAATAATTTGCTATCAATAATTGCACTGTTCGTGATCACTTGTCTCTGTGGGTTCGACCCTTGCTTCCAATACTATTCTATAATAGTCTTGTTCACTTGCAAGGAAAAAGATTAAATAAAACATCGATCAAGTTTTTTGGCGCCGTTGCCGGGGACAAGCTAGTTCACGTAGTTAGTTTGTTGGTAGCGTAGTTTTTAATTTAATTTAGTTTTTAGTTTAATTTTCAGTTTTCATAAAAATAAAAATACAAAAAGATTTTATTTTATTTTATTTTAATAGTTAGTTGTTTTTAAATTGCTTTAATTTATTTTTATGCACGGTCGTAGATCTTTAAATCCTAAATTGGTAGACTTAAATCAAGATATAAATATTGTTAGAAGATATCAAGAAGTTTTGAAAATCTAGTTTTCGAGCACGATAATCAAGACCACTTGAATCAAGAGGATCCTCGGTTGATCCTACAATGGAAGAAAATAACAATAATCGTAATCCACGAAAACCTAGTTGACCCAGTCAATAGGAATCAAAGAGAAGAAGAGCACGCAAGAAGAAATATGGAAGTAGTGGTAAATCAAAGAACTATTAATGACTTTAGTAGACCTTCATTAAATGTTGTGACATCATGTCTAGTCTTGCCGGATCTTTGTTAGGAATTTTGAGTTAAAAGGACATTATTTTAATGCCATACCATCTTTTCATGGGATGCCCCATGAAGATCTGTCGGTTTCTTAAGAGAATATGAATACATGATGAGTACTTTTCCTTTAGGAGGGTTGGTGAAGATCAAATCAAAATGAAATATTTTCCCAGTGCATTAAAAGAATTGGCAAAGAGATGGTTTATGAACCTAACACCAAATAGTGTTTATACTTGGGCACAATTATATGATTTGTTTATGAGTAAATTTTACAAACATGCATCTCTTACGGAGTATAGAAAACAAATCATGTCATTCCAAAATGAACTGTGAAACATTCCATGAGTCATGGGATAGATTTAAAAATACGCTTATTATGTGTCCTCATCATAATTTGGCTCAACATGTGTTAGTGCTTCAATTTTATCATGGTCTTTCGCCAGGCTTACAAACTATGGTTGATAGTGCAGCTGGTGGTTCTATTAATAGAATGACACCAGAAGCACTAGAAGAATTATTTGAGATGCTAAGTATTAATTCCCAACAGAAAAGTGCTAGAGGTAAAAATAGGAGCCTATATCAATTGCAAGATAATTCAAATACACAAGCTCAATTTGAAAATTGGCAAATTCAAGAAGCATGTGCTTTATGTGGATTATATTCTCATGCTACTAATTTTTTCGTCAAGTGCTATGTATTCGAACAAAGCTAATGCTATGAATATGTACCCTCAAAGGCCAAGGAATGATCCCTATTCAAATACATATAATCCTGGTTGGAGGAATCATCCTAACTTTTCTTGGGGAGGAAATAAGCCTTTGCAACCTCAACAATTCCAACCTCAACCACCACAACCTCCCCAGTTGCCAAATCAAAATCAGTTGAGAATTGAAGAAGTTCCCAAGCAAGAAGTAGCTAGTAAAGGTCAAGCAGCTTTGATGAAGTACATGCTTGAAGAAATTGAAAATCTAAAGAAACACATTGAAAGTTCAGGAGCAGATAAAAGAGAAGAAGGGAAGTTCCCTAGTCAAGCGAGCAAGCCAAGTCAATCACCGTCTTGCGAAGCGGTAAGGTGATAGGTGAAGAGGTAAGTGATCTGATCCTTCTTCTAATATGCCTGCTACAATAGAAAATTCTGAAAACGTAATAGAAAAAGAAATCGAAAAAGATAGTGATAGTAATAAAGAGATTAATGACTTAAGTAATCAAGAAGTAGAAAAAGAAGTAGAAGTAGAAGTAGATGTTCCAAATAAGGAACAAGAAAAAGAGAAAGAAATTCAAAATAAAGATAATACAATTGAAGTAGAAAAAGAGTTGGATCAAGAAGAAGAGGAACCTTATGTGGCTCCACCACCCTATGTTCCTCAATTCCGTTTCAAGAAGACTTATGAAAAACCGAATGGACAAACAATTTTCGGAAATTTATAATATGTTATCCAAAGTAAATGTTAATTTACCTTTGCTTAATGTTATTAAAAATATTCCAGCTTATGCAAAGTTTTTCAAAGATCTTCACTCTAAGAAACACAAGTTTGAAAACAACGAAAAGATTGTTGTTTCTAAAACGTCGTGTTTTTACAACCCGAATTACCACCTAAGTTGAAAGACCCAGGTAGCTTTAATATCCAAGTCTCATTGGGAAGCTCTAAAAAGATGAAAGCAATGCTAGATTTAGGAGCAAGTATTAATTTGATGCCTTTTGCGGTCTATAAACAATTAGGTTTAGGAGAACTAAAACCCACTACTATGCAATTATAATTAGCTGATCGCTCATTTAAATATCCTTTGGGTATAGTGGAAGATATCCTAGTTCAAAGTTGATAAATTAATCATACCAAGTGAGACTTTGTGGTTCTAGAGATGGAAAGGAAGATATGCACCAATAATGAAGTCCCAATATTGTTAGGCAGACCATTTATGGCAACTGCCAATACAATGATTAATGTGAAAAATGGTAAACTCACAATGTCAGTCCTAGGTGAAACCGTTGAAATTTATGTGTTTGATGCTATGAATAGACCTAGTGACATAAGTGCTTGTTTTTCAATAGATGAGATTGGAAAATTATCAACTGAGACTTTTGAAGAAGAGGAAGATTATGAGAGAGATAGATTTATTGTCTACGATGATAGCCCTATCCCTCCCATAAAAATTGACATTGAGGAAATTGAAAGAAAAATTGAAGAAGAGGAAAGATTAGAGAAAGAAAAGTTAGAAGCTAGTAAAAAGAAAGATGAAGAAGGTAAAGAAATAAAAAAGTCGAAAATAATTGATGAGTCGGAAAAAAGTAGTAGAAGAAAGTTATGAAATCAAAGATGATGAAGTAGAGATTCTAAAATCTCTCTTTGAAGAAATTGAGATAGAAAATCTTGAGGAAGAAAATAAGGAAGAAAAGCAAGAAGAGAATAATGAGGCTAAAATAAAAGAAACTATTAAAGTAGAAAATTCTGAATTTATGTCTTCCATTAATTCTCCCAAAGTCGAAGAATTAAAGCCATTACCATCCCACTTAAAATATGCATTTTTAGGGGAAGGTAACACTTTGCCTGTTATTATAGCAGCCGACTTAATAGAAAAACAAGAAGCAAGTTTGTTAAAAGTTTTATGGACACATAGAGAAGCTTTAGGATGGTCTTTGGCTGACTTAAAAGGAATTAGTCCCTCTATGTGCATGCATAAAATACATTTAGAAGAAGGTAGTAAACCTTCAAGAGAAAGACAAAGAAGACTTAACCCACACATGGAAGAAGCTGTTAGGAAAGAAGTTCTTAAGCTCTTAGATGCGGGTATAATTTACCCTATATCAGATAGTAAATGGGTTAGTCCTGTCCAAGTAGTTCCTAAGAAATCATGAATTACTGTTGTTAAAAATGAGAAAGATGAATTAGTCCCTACAAGGACTATAACTGGTTATAGAATGTGTATCGATTTGCGGAAATTGAATGCGGCAACTAGGAAAGATCACTTCCCCTTGCCATTTATTAACCAAAATTCTTGAAAGACTAGCCAGTCATGAATATTATTGCTTTCTTGATGGTTTTTCTGGATACAATCAGATCCCTGTTGTGACGACCCGACCCGGATCCCAAGACGAGATCCCAAGGTCGTGCCATCAGGACAAACCAAGAGACAGACAAGCACCTGCTAAGCATAATGGTGCGAGTCAAAAGACGAGCCAACAAGCTCAAAACAGGAAGGTAAAGCCATAACGGCAATACAGAAAATCAAAACTAAACCCGGAAGCAAAACCATAATGGACCCGAGCTATCAAGCTCCCGAATGAAAACAACCACGAAGAGATAGTAAATCTCGGCCCAAATTCGACGCTGCGTGACGCAACATTAGACACGCACAACAAACCATCGGCAACCAAGGCCGCAAATGCACGTAATCCCAACCCGATAAACAACACTCAACGGCTATTACATGCCGAGGAACAATTCACTATAACCATCTAATCAATGCTAAACCACCAACCAAATCTCGACTAAAACCGTTGGAGGTGGAAACAACAATAAACCACAACTACAATAAACGAGCCACACATGCTCGAAACAACAAAGGAAATAAATACTAAGGGTACAAATGCTCGCAATACGACCGGCTCCCAAATACACAACCATAATATAACACTATGATCTACCCAAGTAAAGTCTACATAACTTTACAATCGAGCCTCACAATAAATACAACATAATAATAAATAACTCCAAGCTTTTGACTTGGAAAACCACCTGCTAAAAGTCGTTATCCGGCCAAGCGCTAGACTACAACGGGATCATCAGCACACACTAGGAAAACAATCACACGGAGTGAGTCATAATGACCCAAGAAGTTTCTAAATGCAACATGTGGCATATTATGACATGGCATGGCATAAATGCATAATCATATAAAATCATGGTATCATGCTAGTATACCATCATGAAACATGTACTTAATTTTTAAAGCACATAAACTCACATAAATCAAGTAGCATATTATTTTTCATATAAATGCTCATAAATAATCATGTGTAATAAGAATCGTGAATCGAACCGCTATAATCAAATCCGGTTCAAAACCCAACCAACTTACCATGAGATCAAATCTCAAACCATGATCCGGCTCAATTCCCAATCAATCATACCGGGTTCCGTCCCCAATAATCACAACTCATCGATTTCCTTTAATGAGTACTCTACATTCATCCGCCTCCGGATGAGAAATGAGAGCTCGATGTCTAGCTAGATGGCATAACTCGAGATCACATCCCACTATTGGCCAAATAGTGAGGAGAAAGGAACCAATGCAACGATTCATAGCGATTGTTTCAAAGACTATGAATCGCCCCATTGCCGACACAACAACCAAACCCGCCACCGACTTTAAACCAAACCATCAAGTAAATATTTACTTGCATAAACCAATGAGACCAAATTCATAATTATCGGACTCATTAAACCATGTAGACATAATGCTCTACAACAATCTCATAAACCATGCACATATTTGCATATAACCACGTAGGACATAATGCTCTACAAAACTCATAAACCATGCATATATTTGCATATAAACAAGTAGGCATACCGCTCCATGAAATTCCATAACTCATGCACATATTTGCATATAATCAAGTAGGACATAATGCTCTACCAAGTATCAAGAACAATGCATATATTTGCATATAACCAATGTGTTTAACTAACTTACAAGTTTAGTTCAAAAACTACATATTGAGGTACTTATTATTCCTCAAGTCATCAACCCATCAAGTATAGCTTACAAGCTTAATAAAATATAATGTGAGGTCTTCCATAATCCTCAACTCAAACCAAACCAAGACTACTACGCTAGTCTCAAAATATCCACAATTCAAGACTTATTATTTTAGTCTTTATTTTAAGTACACCGACTCAATCATAGTCCTAATCGTCATACATGATCGATAACACCAACACCATACTTAAACATCATGACTACTCCGTAGTCACTTCACAAGTGTTTTCATATACACGCAACAAAAATCCTTGAGAAGAGGATTCTCTCTCTTAATCTTCTCTTAAATAATCTCATGACCTTATGTGGGTCTCTATTGTCCCATGCTCTAACAAGCATGCTTAAAATATATTCTAGTTCATCTCCATAACATAAGTGTCGCCATAGGACACAACCAAAAACCCTGTGCACAAACATAACCCAAACAAACCCAAACATTGTAGGTTTCAACCCAAGGCTCTTTATCATTTTATTGGCCTTATAACGACTCTTGAGTCTTACTAACACATTTCATTATTTATGTGTTTTACAAATTCACCCCTGTAATAATTCCTTAAAGTTTGTAACCAAATCCCAATAGTCATTCGGCTTAATTCCCAAGACTAAAAATCCACAAAACACATCACAATCACCAACCATTTAAAATTTGGAAGTTATATGCTTCACTTCACTAATCAAACGAAATCCAATTATCGTAGGATTTCAACTCAAGTTCATTTAGCACTTAATTGAACTTATAATGACTCTTGAGTCCAATCTACCCTTTCTAAAATTTTAGGCATAGAAGCCATGAGTCTCAATATCTTCTATGTTCATAACCATCATCAATAGGCATCTCCCCATGTTCATTAAACTCACATAAACCCCACAAATCACTTAACAATGCAACTTAGAACAAATTGGCCATCTTGTGCATAAATTCATTCAAGTCACCTTACCAATCATAATTTCCAATTCATGATTAAATCATACCACATGGTTTAATATACTCTAATAAGCATATAAAACATAGTAATCAAGCTCACATCAATAATTTTGCAAGCTAAACCAAATTTGGGCAAAACACCCTCCAAGTATCTCTACCAAATCAACCTCAATACTCATAGATAATCAACATAACCAAGTTCAATAGACCATTAAACACTTGAATTTCATATAAATCAAGGTCTCACATAGGTCCAACCAAGCTCTATCATCAATTAGAAACCTAGGGTTCATGGCATCTTCTACAAACCTCTAACAATGGCTTCCATTGACCTCACATAGCACAATGATTGTTTCCCTAGGGTCAATGGAGCCCAAAAGAAGAGAAAGAGAGGTAGAAACTTACCTTAGTTCAGCCCTCCAAGCCACAAATTCGAAATTCCAAGAGGTGGGTGTTGTTCTCCTCAATCTCCTCTTCAATCCTATGGAGTGATTGTGAAATGGAGACTCCTAGCTATGGATTCCAAGGGTTGGGCTCTCAAGAACCCTAGAACTCTTCTCTCAAGCTCTCAGAGGTCTCCCACGTTTTTGAGAGTCAATGGCTGAAAATGGGGTGTTAGACTTTGAGTTTTTGGTCTAAAAGGGTTAGAAAGTAAGTGGGTGTGTGTTTAGATGATAGGTTTGTTTCCCTTTAATTAACCCATATAATCCCTCCAAAACTCAATTAGATGGTTAGGATATATCCTAAGATAGTTAGAGGGTTTAGGATTAGTTTAGATGGGTTTGGGTGGGGATAGTTTGGACAACACATCAAAAAACCCAAAAAACTCCAGTAGCAGAACTATGATGCGGTCGCATGGTGCTTCATCCATGCGAGCTGACACCCCTTCCAAAGACCCTGGCAAGTTTCTAATCCTCGCTCGATCCGTCCTTCCCGCATGCATCCTCGAAGCCTTAAAGCCTCGAAACGGCTCATAATTCAACCCTTAAAGTCCTTTAAACATTAAACTAATCCATCCAAGTCTCAAACCAATTTTAAAGTAGGTCTAGACTCCCAAAAACAACACCCGAAACAACCTGGCAAAACCGACGCAAGACGTAACAACTTGCTATCTAAACGTCGAATGAAACCGCAAACCGACGGTAATAACCCATGATTGTAAACACCTATTAGGGCTACAAAATAGGCCTGAATGCCTCTCGATGATGCTCAACAGATAGGGGAAATAGGCTCCCGAAGACAAGACGCTCGCCTGCTCAATCTCAAACTACGCGATAAGGAGAATTGCTATTCTCGAGGCCAAAACTTCACGAGACTTATGGAATACATCCAATTAGAAGTCTAACACATCTAAACATGTTATTTAATCATCATGTAAAGATCTGGGACCAAATCGAGGTCGAAACACAAAACCCGCATAAACTCTCAATCGCGCCGCATTTCGACTATCGTCGGTTACCTTTGACTTTAGCAAGTCAACAACTAAATGACATCTCTTAAAAGTATTTTGATCTTAATATGGTCTCTCATACATATCTAGACTCTCTCACGAGTCAAACGAGCAATCAACCAAAGAAGAAATGCGAGCATTGCACGCAATTCAAGCTAACCGAATCGGGTCTTACATCCTCTCCCTTAAAAAGAATTCGCCCCGAATTCTAAACCGTATCTCAAACCAATGCTAGGTCATCACCTCAACATGGAATACCAGACACCACTACGGTGTCTCACAATCCCGAGTGAACACTGATGCCCAAAACCATAAACCTAGACTCGCCTCCGAGTCTACCATCACAATAACCAAACCAAGTATATGAGGATCAAACTACCGTGATCCCAAACTCGTGTTTCAAAACCTCTCAATAGGCACAACCACATAAAAATCTTTTAGATTGAAAATATTATGACTCGTATTCGAGTCGCGAAAACACACATGAACCATACTAACCAAACTCGTACACAAACCCCAACGCTTTAACATGAAACAAGTTCAAACACATCGTAATCTTCAAGTACGGAAACTATTTGTTCCGGGGCACATCATAAAATTCGTGCATAACAGACCTTAAGTCACAAGAAGTAATAATTGCCTATAGAGCAATTTTTCAACCAAATCAGAGACAATCAAGTGGACATTTCAAGCCACGCAAGTAATACTCGCGATCTCCGTATCGCGGGTAAGAACACATAAGAGTGCAACAATAAAATGTTTTGAAAATTCTTTTCATTTAGGTCCATTCCTTTTGGTAACGGGTATAGTCGATTCTACCACAATTCATACCAATCCTAGTCCAACAACGATCACTTTTGATCACCAATTTAGGGTACCGCTAAATTGATATTCAAAAGCTTGCAAGGATGCGAAGGTTCATGATAAAAAAAAGGTTTTAAGCATCCTTTAATAGTCTCCTACGCTAAGGAAATGAATGAGCAGGAGATAACAATTTACGAAATGCGAATTTAATATACCACAAAATAGATGCATCAAGTAGGTGTTCCCTACAACTAATGCACATAACTGAATAAAATCAAGTCAAGTAACAAGGTCTATTACCTTGACAAACAACAACCATATTTTACCACACAACTCGTGCACCTAGCACGCAACCATGAAAACTCGCTAGAAGTCACCACGTATCGACTCGCCTACTAGTAGTCGTAACGCCTATACTTTACAAATCCAACCTTTCTTAAGCTCTAGACCAAGTCTACAACAGACGTATATTCTAACGTCCCCAAAACACCAAAACTTCAACAACATTGCGGTGAAACATCATATTTGTTCACGCACTAAAATCAATCCATAGATCGCAACACTTAACTTTCGCACTTATCGAGTGTATCCTACTCGCATAATAATCATTAACAATATTATAGATGTATATTATTCATCACCTTAAACACATCCCCATAGGATATACAAGTATTATTTCAAATCAATAAGTATCATCATACAATTCATGCTTCATATATATATACATATATATACAAATATTCATACCCCGGCTCTTAATATAGGCCTACAAAACCGTAACCCCATAAAACCATTAGTTACTATCTTCGTAACACAAATTCATCCTCAATGCTATTTATATATATAGTATAGTCCTATAAATATATAGACTACACAAGAATCCACAAACCATGTGTGATTACCTACCGGCAATTCACAAGTCAAACCATATCATATACCAACATCACATTGGGGCTTTATTCCCAATCAAGCAATAAACCAATAATATGCAATACACCATGTAATGTATGTATGAATGCACATGAGCTACCGATAAGACGTGTACTCATAATAACAATAATAGTAGCAACGGTATAATATATATACGAGAACGTACCTTCCTATTCGGATAGGTTTCAAAACTCCGCAATGGCCAATCGCCACGCCAAGCACCTACGACCTCAAACTCTAGGTCGACC
This sequence comes from Codonopsis lanceolata, assembly GCA_013146195.2. Taxonomy (NCBI): domain Eukaryota; kingdom Viridiplantae; phylum Streptophyta; class Magnoliopsida; order Asterales; family Campanulaceae; genus Codonopsis; species Codonopsis lanceolata. The sequence continues at coordinate 153,367,864 of CM028380.1, forward strand.
ATCACCATCTCTCTTGGAGCCACCAGATTGTCGACTAGTACTCCCAAAATGATTAACTCTCATCTTCGGTCAATCCTTACGAACATGATCACCGCCACAAGCAAAGCACTTTCCCCGCTTTGCTCCCAACATCCGTTTCTGCATGTCCTGCCCTCAAACAAAAATTACATATCAACTCACCGCCTCGGCTGCCTCCGACTAGAGGTAGGAACATCACTGCCTACCAAGACATGTGATTCCTTGATTAACTTCCCCGAGGTGCTACTTGCCTTTCAATATTATCATCACTCTTAACAACTCTCGAGGTTCTCTTTGAGCATATTCTAAGTCTAACTCCATCGCATAAGCACGATCCACAAAGATCTCTGCACTCGGAGCCGTAAGGGAATAAGCCGCCTACGATACTTCATCTTTAGGCCTTTTACAAACCGATGGGTTTTCTTAGCCTCATCTCGTACTAAGTAACCACGAACGAGCCAACTCGTGAACTTCTGGCCAATACCGAGCCACAGCCATATCTCCTTGTTCTAGCGCAATAAATTCCATTTCTCTTCTTTCCGAACTATCGCTAAAATAAACTGCGTGCCCTAAATTCCAAGAAGATGAAATTTTCCCACACTTGGGGCACTCCAAAGTGTCTCCAATTATCTCGCAACACATGCCACCAATGGTCACCGCACTACTCAATGTAAACACCGCTAGGGTCACCATCTCTTTCGACGCACAACCCATAACTTCAAAAAATCTTTTCCATGCTTTCTAACCAATGCTCGGCTTTTAGAAGCATCGGCCCTCCATCGAAGCCCTCGTGTTCCAACTTCAAGAATCTCCCAAGTATAGTGGAATCATTCTCCTCTAAACATTTGTTGAGGAGTCACACGAGGTCATTAACGTTTTCTCTCTCTCAAAACCACGAACGGTACTCGAACGAGGTCCGCTAGAACTAGCTCCACGCCAAGCTCCCCGAATTAATATATCTACAAGGAACACTCGACGTTAAAAATCTCAACAATAAACCCAACCCAACTAGGCCAAGGAACCTATCCTGCGAAATAGCTAACCAATAGCTCGATATCAATCGGTGACGACCAATTCTGATCCCAAGACGAGATCCCAAGGTCGTGCCATCGTGACAAACTAAGAGACGCATAAGCACCTCGCTAAGCATAATGGTGCGAAGTCAAAAGACGAGCCAACAAGCTCAAAACAGAAGGTAAAGCCATAACGGCAATACAGAAAATCAAAACCTAAAACTCCGCGGAAGCAAAACCATAATGGGACCCGAGCTATCAAGCTCCCGAATGAAAAACAACCAAAGAGATAGTAAATCTCGCTACCAAAATTCGACGCGTGACGCAACATTAGACACGCACAACAAACCATCGGCAACCAAGGCCGCAAATGCATGTAATCCCAACCCGATAAACAACACTCAACGGCTATAACATGCCGAGGAACAATTCACTATAACCATCTAATCAATGCTAAACCACCAACCAAATCTCGACTAAAACTGCCGGAGGTGGAAACAACAATAAACCACAACTAGAATAAACGAGCCATACATGCTCGAGAACAACAAAGGAAATAAATACTAAGGGTACAAATGCTCGACAATACGACCGGCTCCCAAATACACAACCATAATATAACACTATGATCTACCCAAGTAAAGTCTACATAACTTTACAATCGAGCCTCACAATAAATACAACATAATAATAAATAACTCCAAGCTTTTGACTTGGAAAACCACTGCTAAAAGTCGTTATCCGGCCGGCTGCACTTAACGGGATCACCGCACACACTAGGGAAAACAATCACACGGAGTGAGTCATAATGACCCAAGAAGTTTCTAAATGCAACATGTGGCATATTATGACATGGCATGGCATAAATGCATAAACATATAAAATCATGGTATCATGCTAGTATACCATCATGAAACATGTACTTAATTTTTAAAGCACATAAACTCACATAAATCAAGTAGCATATTATTTTTCATATAAATGCTCATAAATAATCATGTGTAACAAGAATCGTGAATCGAACTGCTACATCAAATCCGGTTCAAACCCAACCAACTTACCATGAGATCAAATCTCAAACCAAGATCCGGCTCAATTCCTCAATCAATCATACCCCGGGGTTCCGCCCCCAATAATCACAACTCATCGATTTCCTTTAATGAGTACTGCTACATTCATCCAGCCTCCTGATGAGAAATGAGAGCTCGATGTCTAGCTAGATGGCATAACCTCGAGATCACATCCCACTATTGGCCAAATAGTGAGGAGAAAGGGAACCAATGCAACGATTCATAGCGATTGTTTCCAAAGACTATGAATCGTCCCCATTGCCGACACACAAACCAAACCCGCCACTGGACTTTAAACCAAACCATCAAGTAAATATTTACTTGCATAAACCAATGAGACCAAATTCATAATTATCGGACTCATTAAACCATGTAGGACATAATGCTCTACAACAATTCATAATCCATGCACATATTTGCATATAACCACGTAGACATAATGCTCTACTTAAAAACTCATAAACCATGCATATATTTGCATATAAACAAGTAGGCATAATGCTCCATGAAATTCCATAACTCATGCACATATTTGCATATAATCAAGTAGGACATAATGCTCTACCAAGTATCAAGAACAATGCATATATTTGCATATAACCAATGTGTTTAACTAACTTACAAGTTTAGTTCAAAAATTACATATTGAGGTACTTATTATTCCTCAAGTCATCAACCCACCAAGTATAGCTTACAAGCTTAATAAAATATAATGTGAGGTCTTCCATAATCCTCAACTCAAACCAAACCAAGACTACTACGCTAGTCTCAAAATATCCACAATTCAAGACTTATTATTTTAGTCTTTATTTTAAGTACACCTGGACTAAATCATAGTCCTAAATCATACATGATCGATAACACCAACACCATACTTAAAACATCATGACTACTCCCGTAGTCACTTCTCACAATTGTTTTCATATACACGCAACAAAAACCTTGAGAAGAGATTCTCTTAATCTTCTCTTAAATAATCTCATGACCTTACGTGGTCTCTATTGTCCCATGCTCTAACAAGCATGCTTAAAATGTATTCTAGTCAGCCTCTAAAACATAAGTGTCATAGGACACAACCAAAAACCCTGTGTGCACAAACATAACCCAAACAAACCCAAACATTGTAGGGTTTCAACCCAAGGCTCTTTTATCATTTTATTGGCCTTATAATCCATTGACTCGATCACCCGACCCGATCCCAATACGAAATTCCAAAGGTCGTGCCGCCAAACACGCAAACGGCAAGCAAATATCAAATAATGGGTAAGGCCATTACGGCGATACGCCAATAACTTAAAAACATACGCGAAGCTAAACAAAAATATCCTAGCGACGCCCGAGCTAACAAGCTCAAACTAAATACAACCAAAGAGATCATAAATCTCTTGGTCCGTAAAATTCGACGCATCGCGTGCCGCAACATTGGGCACGTAGAACAAAAACTCCCCGTCATGCAATACAAATATATATAGCACAAATAACCAAGTCATCGGCGACGTTACTGAACCCAACTTTACACTAAGTCTAAGACTCTAGTCTACACACTCAACGCGCTTAAACATGCCGGAGTACCACATAACCAACAATATAAATAACTTGAGATAGAATAAATGTGTATTTAAACAACTTGGCTCGACTAACATTTGTCGGCTCACAAAAACCAAGTACTAATAAAACAATACAAGTTCCGAATCAAAAACACAATTCTTACTACCCAAAGTGAAGTCTATATAACTTCACTTCCCAAACGCCCTTTCCAAATAAATCAAGGTTACAAAAAAATAATAATACTAGCAACCTTCTTAACCATATCTCGCTTCTATCGTAGAGTTATGCACTCTTCGAATTACTAGCCCTGCTCAAAACTAAGGAAAACAAAGCAAACGAGTAAGTCATAATGACTTAGTAAGCCACTAAAGATGCAATGTCATGGCATGGCATAATGCTCAAATAAAACATGTACATCTTATGTCATACTCATGATGTAACATTTCATGGTATAATTTTCCACACAAACCAAATCCGACCATAGTCACATGGAATATAATTCTTCATAAATTATCATGAAATAAATCATACCAATAGATTATGATTCTAAATTCGTAATATGTAGTATTTTATTTCTACATTTAAACTCCCATCAAACCATATAAACCAATTGCACCATGAGTTTTATAATTCTTCATTTATCACAACTCATATAAAAATTCATGAATGAGGGACTATTGTTCCCATTTTAATCATAAATAGCATGTTATATTTTTAGTATAACATAAATCGTAAAATCATCATTTCATTAGCATGTTATATTTTTACTATAACATCTTATCAAGAAATCATCATCTCATAAAAATCATCTCATTAACCATGTAGCACAACAATTCATACGTGCTCATAAAATAAACCACATAACCGAGAGAAGATGATTCTTTTTCCCCTTTTCCGCGGGGCCAGTGTAACTCTCGCTGAAACAAACGTGCCCTCGATAACCCTATCGTGGTATCGACGCCCCTAACACGCCTCCGCCGGGTTCCATAGCTATCAAAGTCATGTGTATTACTCTAACTAAGATGAGCTACTTCCCACCGTGGCCATCGGTGGAGGGGTGAGTGTGTCAAGACGACGATCCATTGCACGATCACGAATCCCACAATTCTGGAAGACAATGTATCGTCCCACCAAAACTCAAACCAAAACCGCCACCGACTCAAACTCAAGCATGGGTAATATATACTCACATGCTCAAATAAAGGAAAAAGTACAACACACCGTACTAATCCAATCAAGTAGATATTTACTTAAAATCACATAGTTGCATTTCTAAGCTAACTAACACATAAACATCTTAGAGCGATAACATCAAGTCTCTATCTGCATACCCAAGTGTTATTCATACACTTGAAAACGCCGAGGCTTGACCTCCATCAAAAACTACCCCAAATTCCGTAGGATTTCAATATGTAGTTCTCTATGTTCATAAATCCACAATCGACTCCTTCCGTTGAGTCATTTCTACTCTTTTCAAATTTGAAGGCATAGAAGCTATTTGCATCATAGCCCTCCTATTATTCATTAGCTATTCATGGTTGTTCTAAGGTTAGCAACATTGTGCAACCCAACAATCCATTCTTTTCCCAACAAAATCCCAAAACAAAGTTCATGGTCAACACTTAATATTTAAGTCAACCATTACATTTCTAGCATGCATCACAATATATCATTTATTCAAGCATGCTTTCATCCAAAATAATCATTACTCTTAACAAGATGCAATTTAGTATGTTCATAACCAACATGTAAATTTATCTAACATGTTCATAACCTTCAATTCATGAATTATAGTTGACCAACATACTCCTTATTGCATAAAAGTCAACTAAACCCAATGAAGTCAAACTTACATTTTATTCATGTGAACCATAAAGATAATTCATTTTACATGCTCACAACCAAAAATTCATGAATTAGATATTAACATACTCTTATTTTCATGAAAGTCAACTTTATTCCCAAAGTCAAATCAAAGCATTTCAACATATAATCATGAATAAGATAGCACTATATTCTCATTAAACATGAAGGTCAACTTTATTCAAAAGTCAAACGAAGCATTTCAACATATATTCATGAATTAGATAGCACTATATTCTTATAAACATGAAGGTCAACTTTATTCCCAAAAGTCAAACGAAGCATTTCAACATACAACCCATTGTAAAATTCCTCTTTCATGATCACAACTAGAATTTGAGATTTATCAAGTATTCTCCCAAACTCCCAAACATATATCCTTATGATTCTAACATTTCATATTATCCAAAATCATCCTCCAAAATTATTCATATAATCAAGAACCCATTTACTACACACATTCATCATATCAAACCCTAGGTTTAGGGGATTAAATGCTCATCAATCTCAAGTCCAAAATCACAATTGAAGCTTAATAATATACTTCATGAAACATATAAAGCATCCTACTTATGCCTCTACCAAGTTCACCCAACAAAAGTTCAAAAATCAAAATAAAACACACAACATGCTTCAGTGTACTCATTGACCTCAAATAGCAATCATCTTTGTTTTCCTTAGGGTCAATGAGCACAAAATCAAGAGAATAAAGAAGCTAGTAGCTTACTTGACCTCGAATAAAAAACTCAAGAAATGGAAATC
>CM028380.1:153374237-153475341 GCA_013146195.2 Codonopsis lanceolata
AGTTGAGAAATTGATACTATATGCATCACATTGCCCTTTCCTAAGTTCTCCTTTCATTTAGAACTTCGATAACTAGGCGTTCATGATCTTAAACTAGCCTTAAACACAATCAGGAGTTTCAAACCCTAGTTTCGGTGATTTTGTTAAACCTTGAATTGAAACATATTCCTTCACAAGAGTTATTCCTAAGCTCATTATAAACAACATTCATGCTTTACAAAATGTCAAAATCACAACTTCATAGAGAATTCATAAAATCCTACACATGTTTCAAAGGTTGAATTGGAGGATTTCTCTTCACAAAATGTGTTCACAATCATTAATAGAACAACTATAATGAAGGGGTCATGCTATTTTATTGAACATGAAAATTTTAGGGATTTCTCAACGTACCTTAGTCCTAAGATTAATGGAGGAAAGGTTGATTAGAGCAAGGATTGTTGTAGAGAAGATCGAGAGCTTCGATTTGGCGGTCTCGGTTCGACGATCGGACCACGGATCTCCAGGAAATGATCTCTCAAGTTGGTGTGACCTCCATGGATGAAATTTGGAGCTATGTCTCTGAATCTCTGGTTATGTTGAGCACAAAATGGCTGGAAGGGATGAAGTTTGTGTTTATATACTTCCTAAGAGGTCCCTAATCCAAGTGAAGTGATTAAGAGGCTTTCTATTGGCTAAGGCATGGAGACCATTGATAAGCCATGATCCAAGGGTCTAAGAGGGTCTTAGACAAGTCAACAAAGGTGGCTGAGACTCACTTAGGTCGGCCAAGGGCAAGGGTGCAAGAGTCAAGGGGGTCTTCAACCAAAACAAGTCAAAAACCCAAAATCTGGAAAACAGACAGTCAATCTTGTAAAATCGACCATAAATATCTCACACCTCCAAATGAGGTGATTATTGATTCTTATGAAACTAGACTCTTTAAACTATAGTTTAGCCTTTTAAATTACTCAATTTGGACTTATATTCATCAAAATATGGCTACTACAAGTTCAAGTACAGAAGCTGATTTCCTGAAAACATAATTCTGGCACAGCCGTAAGTCAAGACCTAAATGAGGTACTTATACACCTTGGAAAAATACCATATTTTACAGGGAGTATCCTAACATATGTAGGTAAAACATACTAAAGTTTTAGAAAATTCTCTTTAGTAGATTGGTACCAGAATTTTCCCGAAGTTCGCCCAAAACCGGACTGAATCTGTGAAGTGATATGTTGGTCATCTTATTTCCAAATGCAACAAATCTATGAACATTGATTGTGCAAGCATGAGAAATACTAGTACACTTGGTTTAGAACTTAAATGAACTTCTCGCAAGTTTAAAGCACAAACAATACAAGCAACGAAGGCAATCCCGAGAAACCCTAAGGCTCAAACGAAGCAACAATGCTTCTAAACTCTCAACCAAGCATACAACAACTAAGATGAACATTGTAAATCTTATATGCAAGGTACTAAGACTCCAATGAGACTTATTTAGGTGCTATCATGTTAAGATAAACACTCGACGCATTAACAACAAAGCATGCAACACGAGAAAGTCAAATACACGAAGGTTCGAGGTCTTACATCCTCACCACCTTAAAAGAATTCGTCCTCGAATTCAAAACTCGACAACAACCAAAAGTTCAATACTCTGGCCTGCACATGAAGTCAAGGTGACCGTCTAGGTATGCCTCAAAACACGAGGGGGAGAAATACTCAAATCTCAACTCCAATAAATTCCAAAATCAAGTCATCTTGACTCTTGACGGAGTTCAAAGACATTAGCAAAGCTTACAAAGTTCCAACAAACGTGGATATCAAGGTTTAAATGCCTCTCTATCAACTAATCAAGTAATTCATGCATGTGCATTAATTGCACCGAACTAACTAACTTCCCAACCAAATTTTTTTTTTCTGGGCTAGCTAAATTATTCCAGCCACAATACGAATCTCTAGGGTTTAACGCCCTTACACTATAATCAAGTAGTCAATCATCATCATAGACAACATATTCACCCAACAAGGAAGACATTCAACACAGTGTAACTTATTCGATCAAGTCACAAGTTCATTTCATTCATAGCATGATCCCCATATACAAGTTGCACATATTTGCACAAGCAAAACAAGATACCATTTTCAATTACATTCCGTTTGGTAGCGGGTTCAGTCAATTCCTATCTCATATTATACCATTCTAGTTCTCCGACGAAGACCTCTTGATAATCAAGTCAGGGGCCCTCTGAAGTGACTTCAAAAGCTTTCGTCGTACAGGATGTGGGGTGTTCGTGAATCACATATCAACATCCTTTATATCGGTCTCAACAATAGCAATCATAAGCACATATAAGCATGACATCAACATCATGCAACATAGCATATTAATTTACTATGCATGTATACCAAGTATGGAATATTCATACTATTAACTACCTATTAATGGTAGATAAAACACATTATTCAAGGCTAATACTCTATCAATGTATTAGACCAATAACGAGACAATACAACACTTCACAAGTCACTAGGTAGCATATTCTTACTAACTAGTATATAACCAATCCTTATAGTCAAACCGTATACGGGTCGACAACCAATCCGACCAATCATCACGTGATCACCTACTGGCCCATCACCAAGTTCCAACATATCATGGGGAAATTTCACCTTGATCAAGGTAGTCCCCCAAATACCAAAACACAACCATCGGGAAAGGGTTCTCAAATTCCCAACACAAGTAATACAAGAACTGGTGATTAAATACTACCATAACTATATACACCTATATAGTAATCTATGAAATACTATTAGGTACCACGGGAGGCTTAACCACTCCGCTCTCGAAACGTATTACAACGAACTTTCGCCATAATGATTAACACGACGATCACCCTTGGGACCGACAGTCTAGCTTCTCTGATTCCTAAAAATGGAACAAGAAACAACAGCTCTACTAAAATGCAGCACCTAATCTTGGTATAACTGCAACTCGTAAGCAATAAAGGAGAAATATAATACTCCTATACACAAACCTTCACTCACGGCAATCTAGACCAAACGAACTTAGTACTCCAAGTCATGTACTTGTACGAAAGAATATGCCAATAAGGCATTATAAACAACACTCGACGGTAAATACTCGACGAAAACCCAAACCCAAACTAGGCCATGGAACCTATCCGGCTTATAGCTAACATAAGCTCGATACCAAGCTGACGACCCGGATTCCAACACGAAATCCCAAGGTCGTGCCGCTGGAAATAACTTAAGAAGAGGACAAGCACTTGTTAAACAGTAGTGCTAGTCAAACAGTCGAGCAAACTCGCTCTAAACATGAACATAACACCGCACTAAAATACGGTATTTCAAAAATCAAATCAGCGGAAGCAATATAAGAAAGAAGTCCCAAGCTATGAAGCTCGAAACCAACGACAATGAAACCAAGAGAGACATTATCTCTCAAAGGAGGAAAAACAAAACTCGCGTGCCGCAACAATGCAGACGCTAATCAAACCATCGGCACTCCGGTGGCGTTTCAACAAAGAACCAACCTGATATATCAATTACCCAACGGCTAAAGCATACCGCGGTCAACCAACAACTATAATAAGTAGGATAAAGAAAGGCCCCAAAGCTATAAGTGCCCGGGAGACAACTGAAATAAATATGAAACCACGAACAAGGCACGACACAACACGTCGGCCCAAGAAAGAACTAACACAAATACCCAAGTATATACCCGACTGTAAAGTCTAAATAACTTTACAAAATACCGATCTCACAAGAATAGCAAAGTACATTAAATCAATGACAATGCTAAAAAGGAACAAGACTCCACAAGCTACTACTCGGGAAAGTCGGCTGCTACAAACACGAACCACACGGTCTAACCTCGGTCTATCGACCAGCTGCGCCATGCTACAGTCACGATCTACTCGACCTCAGTGCAACGATCAGTTACTGCAACTAAAAAACAAGTACGGGATGAGTCATAATGACCCAGTACGCTCCCACAATATATATGCAACATATAATTATGTAACATAAACATAACCATGGTGTCATTTATAAATGACAGAAAAACCCGTGAAGAGGCGTCGTATCATTTCGATACTCCACAAGATATTCATTTCTTCTCACTTACTAAACCGTCCAAATGAACCAGGGTATAATTCCCTGTTCAAACACAAATCAAATGAATTAGAAGGTAGTTCCCACAAAACATCATATGCAAGTATATATATATCATCATATATACTAATCAAGCTATTCATATAATCATCACGTGTAAGGGTGCATATTTATATATATACACCTATATCAGTATGCATATCTCTATATATACATATCAAATCTCTCATAAATATCTCATATATAATTATGTATATCTCTACATATACATATCAAATCTCTCATACAATCATCATGTATAAGTGTGCATATCTATATATATACACATCAAATCTCTCATATAACATCAGCCCATACAAACATGGTCAATAAGATCTCATGTTCAACTAACACTTTGTTATCACATAAGTGCTCATAGTAAGCCACATAAAGGATAGAGAAGGTACCAAATCACTGTCGTCGTATTGCTCCTGCAATCACAACTGTTAATCATATCGTGCCAGTGATACCCGTGTTCAGGTATCAAAGTACCGAGCTCTCTTCTCGGGTCCGAGCTCTCTACTCGGGAAAATAGCACTAGCCAATGCGCTCTTTTGGTTACGGCAAAGGGGGCTACTTCCCCACTGTAGCTAGCAGTGGAGGTGTGTGTGAAACCCGAATCCGGTACGGCGATACATTACAATCACGAATCCCATAATTCGTGAAGACAATGCATCGTCCCACCATCATCATGAAAACTCAAGTAATGCCAGCTGGACTTATATGCAATGCACAAGTAGATGTTTACTTGCTAATTCTCAAGTAGATATAATGACCTACTAAACTCATACGATTATGCACATTGTTACATAAATCACAAAACCACAATAGGAACTCATTTGAGTCTCTAAATCATAAGTGCCAAGTTTGTTCACTCTATTCAATTCAAGTCCCAAAAGCTAGTAATCTAGTCAACTGGAATATAATTATCATAGGATCTCACCACGATCCTCGTAAGGCTCAATTGTTCCTTACCTCGACTCGTTGAGTCTTTACTACAATTCCAACCAAATAGAGTTTGAACACTATATGTGTCCCAAGACTCTTTTCTATGTTCTCGTTTGAGGCATAGCAAGGTTCTCTTTCCATTTAGAAATTTAGTTCAAAGTCCCAAGTCGATTATATAAGGGAAGCCTAAGTTGATTATTGTGAAATCAAGCTTAGTTCAATTTTGATTCATAATTCCACTTAATAGTAGAATCCAAGTTCACCACAATTCATTAACTGTAGAACAGATCAGGCACGAAGGCAAATACATTCAATATGCTCATAAGTCATATCATAGAAACACATAGAAGAATCAATTCTTGACAAGGTAGGAAATCATGCATTTAGTCATAATATAAAATATACACAGTATTCCATATTCACCTATGAAATTCAATAGAGTCACAACTTAACCATCAGTCCATTAAGTACTATCCAAGACTACTCCGTTAGTCTCGGATCATGAAGTCATTTACTAAACTCTTCCTAAAGTAGTAACTCATTCAATAACACAAAAGTCGATGGTAGTCAAAGACTTAAGCAACACTAGAGCGGTAATAACCCGTAAGGTCAAACCATACCGGTGAGTCTTAGATAACAACATGGTCATCCTAGCGACTTATACAAGTAGACTCCATGTATAGAGTACTAAGAAAGCCCCAATCCAAATCTTCTCATAGAATAGTCCTCAAATTCATTATTCAACAAGTAGGTGTTTTTACTCATTAAAGACTCAAGTAGGAATTCGACAAGAGAGAATTCAACTTTGTCAAGTAGATACATCAATCTACAACATGCTCTCAATTGTGCATTTGCTTCACACAATCACATAAACCACATAAGAACTTCGATTGAGTCTTATAATCACTCATATCAAACATGCCCTTCAATCCATCCCAAAGTCACGTAGGCTAATATATTAGTCTAACGCACTACAAACATCGTAGGGATTGAATGTGGAGTCGGTATTGTTCAATAACTCCCTAATTTCAACTCCGGTGAGTTTTACTAAAATTCAACCAAGTTGAGCATTGATACTCTATGCATCACATTGCCCTTTCTTAAGTTCTCCTTTCATTTAGAACTCGATAACTAGGCCGTTCATGATCTTAAACTAGCCTTAAACACAATCCCGAGTTTCAAACCCTAGTTTCGGTGATTTTGTTAAACCTTGAATTGAAACATATTCCTTCACAAGAGTTATTCCTAAGCTCATTATAAACAACATTCATGCTTTACAAAATGTCAAAATCACAACTTCATAGAGAATTCATAAAATCCTACACATGTTTCAAAGGTTGAATTGGAGGATTTCTCTTCACAAAATGTGTTCACAATCATTAATAGAACAACTATAATGAAGGGGTCATGCTATTTTATTGAACATGAAAATTTTAGGGATTTCTCAACGTACCTTAGTCCTAAGATTAATGGAGGAAAGGTTGATTAGAGCAAGGATTGTTGTAGAGAAGATCGAGAGCTTCGATTTGGCGGTCTCGGTTCGACGATCGGACCACCGGATCTCCGGGAAATGATCTCTCAAGTTGGTGTGACCTCCATGGACGAAATTTGGAGCTATGTCTCTGAATCTCTGGTTATGTTGAGCACAAAATGGCTGGAAGGGATGAAGTTTGTGTTTATATACTTCCTAAGAGGTCCCTAATCCAAGTGAAGTGATTAAGAGGCTTTCTATTGGCTAAGGCATGGAGACCATTGATAAGCCATGATCCAAGGGTCTAAGAGGGTCTTAGACAAGTCAACAAAGGTGGCTGAGACTCACTTAGGTCGGCCAAGGGCAAGGGTGCAAGAGTCAAGGGGGTCTTCAACCAAAACAAGTCAAAAACCCAAAATCTGGAAAACAGACAGTCAATCTTGTAAAATCGACCATAAATAGCTCACACCTCCAAATGAGGTGATTATTGATTCTTATGAAACTAGACTCTTTAAAATATAGTTTAGCCTTTTAAATTACTCAATTTGGACTTATATTCATCAAAATATGGCTACTACAAGTTCAAGTACAGAAGCTGATTTCCTGAAAACATAATTCTGGCACAGCCGTAAGTCAAGACCTAAATGAGGTACTTATACACCTTGGAAAAATACCATATTTTACAAGGAGTATCCTAACATATGTAGGTAAAACATACTAAATTTTTAGAAAATTCTCTTTAGTAGATTGGTACCAGAAGTTTCCCGAAGTTCGCCCAAAACCGGACTGAATCTGTGAAGTGATATGTTGGTCATCTTATTTCCAAATGCAACAAATCTATGAACATTGATTGTGCAAGCATGAGAAATACTAGTACACTTGGTTTAGAACTCAAATGAACTTCTCGCAAGTTTAAAGCACAAACAATACAAGCAACGAAGGCAATCCCGAGAAACCCTAAGGCTCAAACGAAGCAACAATGCTTCTAAACTCTCAACCAAGCATACAACAACTAAGATGAACATTGTAAATCTTATATGCAAGGTACTAAGACTCCAATGAGACTTATTTAGGTGCTATCATGTTAAGATAAACACTCGACGCATTAACAACAAAGCATGCAACACGAGAAAGTCAAATACACGAAGGTTCGGGGTCTTACAAGTAATGTATGATAGATCATGCTACTTTGTTGTTTAAGTGTTGGGAGCATATTGGATGAGATAGTTAGGCTTGTAGAGATGCCATGATCTCGTATGTGCTAAATGATGTATTTTGGGTTGTGTAAACAGATTATAATCAGATTGTAAATCATGATTTTAATGTTATTTAGGTGTGATAATGTATGTCAAATCATTCCATTTTGTTGTTTAAGCATTGGGAGCATGTTTGATGAAATAGATAGACTTGTTGAGATGCTATGTTCATGTACATGCTAAATGCTACATTTTTAGTTGTATGATCAGATTATAAACAGGTTATAAACAGGTTATAAACCATGTTTAGGATGTTATTTATGTGTGAATAAGTATGATAAATCACCCTACCTTGTTGTTTAAGCATTGAGAGCATGTTTGATGAAATAGTGAGACTTGTAGAGATGCTATGTTCGCGTACATGCTAAATGCTACATTTTTAGTTGTATGATCAGATTATAAACAGGTTGTAAATCATGTTTAGGATGCTATTTATGTGTGGTAATGTATGATAAATCACCCTACTTTGTTGTTTAAGTGTTGGGTGCATATTTGATGAAATGACAAGAATGTATATGCCTAGTTTGTGACTTTGATTCTATGTTTCATACTTGATTGTTTGATTGGGGTTTTATGGGTTTAATGACCTTAGTAACCTATTTAATTACGTTAGTATGGACATAGGAGAGTATGGAGGCCAATGGCTTCTATACCCTAATTTTGAAAGATTGACTATGACTCAACGGAGTTGACCATTGGGTTAGTATGACATTAAGGAGTAATAAGCCTAAGTCCTACGAATTTTGGGGTAGTATTAATGGGGGTTAAGCCCCCAAGCATTTTAAAGTGTATAAAGAACACTTGATGATTAGAGCCTTGATTTTATCTCTAATGTGATTATGTGCTAGTTGTGAATTAGAAGCATGACTAGATGATTGTAGAGTACATGCCTACTCATGTGAGCATATGAATATGAATTACGTGTGCTTGAAGTTTGAGTCCAGCTGGAGTCGGTTTGTTGAGTCTTTGGGGCGGGACGATGCATGATCTTCTCGAATTGTGAGATTCGTGATTTTGATGGATCGCCGCGCCAGATTGCACACACCCCTCTATCGATGTCCACGGTAGGGAAGTAGGTTATCTTAGTTGTAGTATGGAAACATGACTTTGATAACTATCGAACTCGAGGAAATGTCTCGACGTCGATATCCACGAAAGGGATATCGAGGACACATAAGTTTGGCACATGTTTTTGCAGAAGCGACATGCGCGGAAAAAGGGTAACGATATCACCTCCCTTTTGTATGAATTGACTCACGAGTGCTTATATGTGAATAATGTGCTACGTGAATATGATATGATATGGAATGATGGTTGATTGAATTAATGAAATGTTATACTTGTTGATAACATGATATTCAAGATTGTTAAGTATGAATGCCTTGACATGATTATTTATGAAATGTATATTATGCCAATTGCATGAATTATTATTCTTGAGCATGATGCCATGACAGGAAGTTATGATAGTAACTTGCTAAGTCTTTATGACTTACTCCTATTTGTTTTGATTGTTTTCCCTAGATTCGAGCCGAGCGAGCGGATCGAAGTGATTGTCGTTTTACATTGAAGAAGCTTTGGCAAGGTTGCTACCTTGTAATATTAGTACCTTTTTATTTTGGCAAGGACGACATGACATAAAGTTATATAAACTTTATGTGGAGTAGCAAGACTTTTATTGTGTGATATTTGAACTTATGTTTATTATTTCTTAATCTTTTGAGAGCCGACATATGTTAGTCGTGCCTTGTATATTTATGTTGATGTTTCATATAAAAAAAATAAATAAATTATGTTGATCATGCTTTAGTTGTTTTAACCATATATTGGTTTGTTTACTATGTTTGTTAATGCGGCATGTTTTAGCCGTTAAGCATGTTACGCTAGAGTTGTAGACTTAGTTTAATATTGGGTTTCGGCCGTAGCGTCGCCGATGACATGATATGTAATTGCTATAAATTGTTATATGTGCCTATTGTTGCATCACATGATTTTATTTTTGGACCAAGAGATTCATTATCTCTAAGGTTGTATTAGTTTGAGCTTGTTAGCTCGGGCGCCACTGTTTAATTATTATACGCTTCCGCATGTGTTAAAGTTTTTGGCGTACCGCCGTTATGGCCTTACCCACTATTTGCTACTTGTTTTCATTATGTGCCTTTTTAGGCGGCACGACCTCGGGGTCTCGTCTTGGGATCCGGGTCGGGTCGCCACAAGTAACCTCACCAATCATGCTCATAACACATGAATAAATCACATAGCAAGGATGAATAGTGTAAGATCCCGATTCCCGGTTAGCTTGAATTGCGTGCAATGCTCGCATTTCTTCTTTGGTTGATTTCTCGTTTGATTGTGAGAGAGTCTAAAAGTGTATGAGAGACCACATTAGGACTAAAACACTTTTAAGAGATGCCATATATTGGTTGACTTGTTAAAGTCAAAAGTCGTAACCCGACGATAGTCGAAATGCGACGCGATTGAGAGTTTATGCGGGTTTTGTGTTTCTGACCTCGATATGGTCCCAGATCTTTACATGATGATTAAATAACATGTTTAGATGTGTTAGACTTCTAATTGGATGTATTCCATGAGTCTCGTGAAGTTTTGACTCCTCGAGAATAGCAATTCTCCTTATCGCGTAGTTTGAGATTGAGCCGGGTGAACGTCTCGTCTTTTGGGAGCCTATTTCCCCTATCTGTTGTTAATCATCTGAGAGTCATTCAGGCCTATTTTGTAGCCCTAATAGGTGTTTACAATCATGGGTTATTACCCGTCGGTTTGTGGTTTCATTTGACGTTTCGATAGTAAGTTGTTACGTCTTGCGCCGGTTTTGCCCCGGGTTGTTTCGGGTGTTGTTTTTGGGAGTCTAGACCTACTTTAAAATTGATTTGAGACTTGGATGGATTAGTTTAATGTTTGAGGACTTTAAGGGTTCAATTGTGAGCCATTTTGAAGCTTTAAGGCACGAGGATGCATGCGGGAACGACCGAAACCGAGCAAGGAATCAACAAAGGAGTGTATAGTGTAAAGGGGAGTGATGCGGTCGCATCACATGTGACCAAAGCGACCGCAAGGGTCCCTGGGCAGCCTGTTACGGGATTTTGTGAAAATTTGAATTGTTGACCAATTTCTACCCACTTAAACCCATTCTAAACCTAACCTAAACCCTCCTACTTAACCTAAAACTTGTCCTAAACATTATTAGAGGATTTAGGGGTTGATTAGTGACTTGATTAAGAGAGTTAATCCCCCTATTTAAACCCAAAAGCAGTTACTCTCTAACTCAAGCAATTTGACTTCACCCCTTTGTGACTTCGCAAGCACTTCTCAAAAACGTGAGGGAGAGAGGGTGATTTCTAGGGCTTGAAGGGTTCTATCTTGGGAGGCCATGGCTAGGGTTCTTCCTTCCCAAGCTACACCATGAGATTGAAGTGAAGGTTGAGAAGAACAACCTCCCCTCTTGAATTCCGAATTTTCAGCTTATTAGGGGCTGAACTAAGGTAAGTTTCTACCCTATTTATCTTGCTTTTGGGCTCCATTGACCCTAGGGAAACAATCATTTGTGGTATTTGAGGTCAATGGAAGCCATTGTTAGGGTTTATAGAAGAAGCATGAACCCTAGGTTTACAAAATTGATGATAGAACTTGATTGACCTATGTGAGACCATGATATATGTGAAATTCATGTTCTAACTAGTCTATTGAGCTTGATTATGTCGATTATCCATGAGTTTTGATGTTGGTTTGGTTGAGATACTTGGAGGGTGTTTTGCCCAAATTTGGTTTAGCTTGCAAAATTATTAATGTGAGCTTGATTACTATGTTTTATATACTTAATAGAGTATATTAAACCGGGTTGTATGATTTAATCATGAATTGGGAAATTATGATTGGTAAGGTGAGCTAAATGAAATTGTGCTCAAAATGATGAATTTGTTCTATGTTATTTTGGTGAAGGTTTTGTCGGGCTTATGTGAGTTAAACGAACAGGGATGATGACTATTGTTGATGGTTATGAACATAGAGATTATTGAGACCCATGGCCTCTATGCCCTAAAATTTTAGAAAGGGTAGATTAGACTCAACGGAGTCATTATAAGTTTGATTATGTGCTAATTGAACTTGGGTTGAAATCCTACGATGATTGGATTTCGTCTAGTTAATGGAGTGAAGAACATAACTTCCAAACTTTAAATGGATGGTGATTGTAATGTGTTTTGTGGGTTTTTAGTCTTGGGAATTAAGCCGAATGACTATTGAGATTTGGTTGTAAACCTTAAGAAATTATTACGGTGTGAATTTATAAAACACATAAAGAATGAAATGTGTTAGTAAGACTCAACGGAGTCGTAATAAGGCCAATAAAATGATAAAGAGCCTTGGGTTGAAACCCTACAATGTTTGGGTTTGCTTGGGTTGTGTTTGTGCACGCCGGGTCTTTGATTGGTGTCCAATGGAGACATTCATGGTATGAAGATTTATTAGAAATATATCTTGAGCATGCTTGTTAGAGCATGGGACAATTTAGAGACCCACGGATGGACATGAGAATATTTAAGAGAAGATTAAGAGAGAATCCTCTTCTCAAGGATTTTTGTTACGTACATATGAAAACACTTGTGCGAAGTGACTACGGAGTAGTCGTGATGTTTTAGGTATGGTGTTGGTGTTATCGATCATGTATGACGATTAGGACTATGATTGAGTCCGGTGTACTTAAAATAAAGACCAAATAATAAGTCTTGAATTGTGGATATTTTGAGACTAGCGTAGTAGTCTTGGTTTGGTTTGAGTTGAGGATTATAGAAGACCTCACATTGTATTTTATTAAGCTTGTAAGCTATACTTGACTGGGTTGATGACTTGAGGAATAATGAATACCTCAATAAGTTGTTTTTAAACTAAACTTGTAAGTTAGTTGAACACAATGGTTATATGCAAATATATGCGTTGTTCATGATGTTTGGTAGAGCATTATGTCCTACTTGATTTTATGCAATTATATGCATGGTTTATGAGATTTCGTAGAGCATTATGTCCTACGTGGTTATATGCAAATATGTGCATGGATTATGAGATTTTGTGGAGCATTATGCCCTATTTGTTTATGTGCAATTATGTGCATGGTTTATGAGTTGTTGTAGAGCATTATGTCCTACATGATTTAATGAGCCCGATAATAATGAATTTGGTCTCATTGGTTTAGACAAGTAAATATCTACTTGAATGTTTGGTTTAAAGTCCAGCTGGCGGGTTTTGGTTGTTGTGTCGGCAATGGGACGATTCATAGCCTTTGGGAACAATCGCTACGAATCGTTGCATTGGGTCCTTTTTCTCCTCACTATTTGGCCAATAGTGGGATGTGATCTCGAGTTATGCCATCTAGCCTGACATCGAGCTCTCATTTCTCATCCGGAGACTGGATGAATGTAACGAGTACTCATTAAAGGAAATTGATGAGTTGTGATTATTGGGGAGGAAACCCCAGGGTATGATTGATTGGGTATTGAGCCCGGATCTTGGTTTGAGATTTGATCTCATGGTAAGTTGGTTGGGTTTTGAACCCGGATTTGGTTGTAACGGTTCGATTTACGATTACTGTTACACATGATTATTTATGAGCATTTATATGGAAAATAATATGCTACTTGATTTATGTGAGTTTATGTGCTTTAAAAATTAAGTACATGTTTCTTGTTGGTATACTAGTATGATACCATGATTTTTATATGATTGCACATTATGCCATGCCATGTCATAATATGCCATATGTTGCATTTAGAAACTTACTGGGTCATTATGACTCACTCTGTGTGATTGTTTTCCCTAGTGTGTGCAAATGATCCCGTTAGAGCAATGGCGGATAACGACTTTTAGCAGGTGGTCTTCCAAGTCAAAAGCTTGGAGTTATTTATCATTATGTTGTATTTATTGTGAGGCTCGAATGTAAAGTTATGTAGACTTTACTTGGGTAGATTGTAGTGTTATATTATGGTTGTGTTTTTGGGAGCCGGTTGTATTGCCGAGCCTTTGTATCCTTAGAATGTATTTCTCTTGTCGTTTCGAGCATGTGTGGCTCGTTTATTCTAGTTGTGGTATATTGTTGTTCCTACCTCCGATAGTTTTAGTCGTGAGGTTTGGTTGGTGGTTTAGCATTGATTATATGGTTATAGTGAATTGTTCCTCCGGCATGTTATAGCCGTTGAGTGTTGTTTATCAGGTTGGGATTTTGTCTGTTGCCGGCCTTGGTTGCCGATGGTTAGTTGTGCGTGTCTAATGTTGCGTCACGCGCGTCGAATTTTTGGGCCGAGAGATTTACTATCTCTTGGGTTGTTTATATTTAGGAGCTTGATAGCTCGGGTCCCATTAGGGTTTTTGCTTCCGCAGGTTTTGGTTTTTATTTTCTGTATTGCCGTTATGGCTTTACCTTCCTGTCATGAGCTGGTTGGCTCGTCTTTTGACTCGCACCATTATGCTTAGCAGGTGCTTGTCTGTCTCTTGGTTGTCCTGATGGCACGACCTTGGGATCTCGTATTGAGATCCGGGTCGGGTCATCACAAATAGGCTACTTTACATATGAATATCATATTAATCTAGGTCTCAAATAGGTTCATCCAAGAAAATTCATCATTTAGAAATCTAGGGTTCATGGCATCTCTAGAAAAGCCCTAAAATTGCACCCATTGACCTCACATAGCAAGATGATTGTTTTCCCTAAGGTCAATGGGGCCAAAAGAAAGAGGACGAGATGTAGCAACTTACCTTGGCTCAGCCCCTTCAAGCTACAATCTCGAAATTCTAAGTGGTGGGTGTTGTTCTCCTCAATCCCCTCTTCAAATCTATGGTGTGTGGCTTGAGGGATGAAGGGCCCAAGCTATGGCCTCCAAGATTGGACTCCTATGAAACCCTAGAAACTCTTCTCCCAAGCTCTCCAAGATGTCTCCCACGTTTTTGTGAAGTGTAGGCAGTAAATGGAGGCTTTAGTGGTGTGTTTGTGGTTTATATTGGTTAGAAAGTAAGTGGGTTTAGTTTAGATTGTTAGGTTTGTTTCTCTTTAATTAAACACACTAATCCCCCTCCAAAACTCCAATAGATGATTAGGACATGTCTTAAGGTAGTTAGGAGGGTTTATGATTGATTTAGGATGGGTTTGGGTGGGGATAGGTTGGACAATTCTCCAAAATCACCAAGAAAACCCATAACAGGGCTAGCAAGGGATGCGGTCGCATGGTGGTCTACCATGCGAGCGCTTGGTGGCATAATTCTCTCCTTCTCCATTTTTGTTCCCTTGTTCGGTATAGGTCGCTCCCCCTATGCAACCTCAAGTCCTCCAAAGCCAAAAAGGTCTACAATTCAACCTTAAAGACCTCCAAATCATAATCAAAGCAATCCATGTTCAAACCTCACTCAAACATGGTCAAGAACTCACGAAGAACACTCCCGAACGACAACCAAAAAGGTCAAACGAAGAAGGTTAACGAGTAGAAGCATACTAGCAACCAAACTGTCGATGCAACAAGCATTCAACCAACATCTAAATCATGTTAATGATGTTATGAATGGTCTCTAACATTTATCCATATGCTTTCAACATAAATCATAAACCCAAGTTTCTAAGCATCTCGAGAAGGAAAGGTGCATACGAGCATATCAAACGACGTTAATGAACATGCTATTGACTCTAAACATATGAGTGAGCTAAGTTAACATGTTTATGATGATTATGAATGTATGAAATCATGCATAACACAAGCAAGAAATGTTTTAGGGTTTTACAAGAACATAGGCTAAATTCATATGAGAATACAAAAACCTATAAAGAAAAGACCGAGAAATACCATGATATGGGATTAGCCAATATAATGTTTCGTCCAGGATTAAAAGTATTACTTTTCAATTCTAGACTTAGGTTATTCCCCAGAAAACTAAAATCAAAATAGTCTGGTCCTTTCACAATAGTTTGAATTTATCCGCATGGAGCAATTGATATCAAAAACCCGAGGACCAATGAAGTATTTAAAGTTAATGGTCACCAAATCAAACCATACCTTGAACCTATGTCGGTTGAGAGAACAATTGAACTTATTCGTCTCGCTGACAATGCACCACCGAACATAGCACCAAGGTTGTTTTCCCTAGGGTCAATTGTAACAGCCCGACCCGGACTCCAATACGAAGTCCCAAGGTCGTGCCGTCAAGACAAGCTAGAAGACGGACAAGCACTTGCTAAGCATAATGGTGCGAGTCGAAAGATGAGCCATCAAGCTCGAACAGGAAGGTAAAGCCATAACGGCAATGCGGAACAACAAAAACTAAAATCTGCGGAAGCAAATCATAAGTGGAACCCAAGCCTTTAATCCTAAATAAAAGAACGCAAGGCTGAGAGATAACTAACTCTCGACAAATCTACGATGCGCGTGACCCAACATTGCGCACGGGCAACAATCCATCGGCAACCAAAGGCCGGCGAACCAACAAGAACCCAACCTGATAAACATCCACTCAACGGATAAAACATGCCGGAGGGACAATTCAACTAAAAGAATAAGAGATTTAAATACTAACAACTAAACGAAGGACTTACGACTAAAATTGACGGAGATAGAAATAACCATAACACAATACTAGAATACGCGAGCTAAAACCTTGCTCGGGAAGACGACGAAATAACTTCTAAATAAATACAACAGCTCGACCAAACAAGTCAGCTCCCCAAATAAAACGATTATAAAGTACTAACATAACTACCCAAGTAAAGTTTACATAACTTTACATCCGTGTCTCACAAGATGATAAATACAATAATAATAATAAATCCAAGCTATTGCCCGAAAGACCACCTGTTATCAAACATGCACCCGTAGCTGCAACACGCACTAATGAGCTCACTGCACAAACTAAGGAAAACAAACACACGAAATGAGTCATAATGACCCAGTAAGTTACTAAATGCAATTGTATGGCATAGCATGACGTGGCATGGCATAATGCACAAGCATGTATAAAATCATGGCATATTAATAGCATACCAATAATAAACTTGTATTAAATTATCAAGGAACATAAACTTCATAAACCATATAGCACATTATCTTTCATATAAGTGCTTATAGTAAGCCACATAAGGGATAGAGAAGATACCCAAATAGTGCCGTTGTGCTGCTCCTGCAATACACATTATTAACCGGGTTGTACCATTGATGCTCGTGATTACATCGACATATTGAGCGGCTACACCTCAAGGGCAGCCCTTTCTCAGTCTAGTTTAGCATAATCCACTCGCTCTATTGGTTACGAGATGGGCTAACTTCCCTACTGGGGCCAACAGTGGAGGGCGTGTGAGGTCCCAGGTACGACGATCCATAGCGAATATGAATCTTACAATTCGTATAGGCGACGTATCGTCCTACCCTGACATAAAAACCAATCCAAATATTGCCAACTGGACTTACATGCAATGCACAAGTAGATATTTACTCGCATGCTCAAACAAGAACCAAGACCGTCAAAAGCGGACTTATCAAATCAAGTAGGTCATAAAGCTCTACACACCAATTTAACAATGCACATATTTGCACATACTTAACAAATCCAACTAACTTATCAGTTTAGTCCAAGAACCACATATTGAGGTATTCATAATCCTCAAGTCATCACCCAATCAAAAGTAGCATATAAGCTCAAGAAATCACAACATGAGGTCTACCATAGTCCTCTACTCGGGGTTAAAGCAAAGACTATTATTTAGTCTATGAACAACCATTAATCAAGACTTAGTATTTAGTCTAATCATAAAAGCATAACAGACTCAGCCATAGTCCTAACTGTTGTATATAATTGACACCCTCAAAACCAATCTCAAGGGTACTAAAACTAAGCCGTAGTCATATCCTTGCAAGTGCTTTCTTGTGCACACGACCAAATTCCTTAAAAGAGAACTCATTCAAATAATCATTTCTTAAAGGCATACGAGAACATAGGTTGGTCTCTAATGCTTCGTGCTCTAACGAGCACGCTCTAAATAAATCCCCAATAAGCCTCTATATTGTGGGTGTTACAAATGGTACATAGTTCAAGATGCTCGGGTACTCACAATCAAAACAAACCCAACCCGAACATCGTAGGATTTCAACCTAAGGCTCACTAACATCTTATTGAACCTAAAACGACTCCATTGAGTCTTAATATCGCATATCATTAAATACATATTTCATACATCCCCAAATTAACACACCATTCAAATTATAACAAATTTACCAAAATCATCCGGGCTTGATTCCCAAGCCTAAAAATCCAAGAACTCATCATAATCATAGTCAAACGAAACCCAAATGTCGTAGGATTTCAACCCGAGTTCATTAACACATTATTGAACTTATTACGACTCCGTTGAGTCTAAATACTAGGTTTCATTATTTACACACTTCATCAATCTCGACATTTACACCCACTTCAATTAACAACAATTTCCCCAATAATTCGGGTTTGACTCTCAAGCCCTAAAATTCATAACAAAACCCAACATAAATCATAACTCATATCATAAATCATATGATTTCAATTAAATGATCCTACTCATGATATCTAGTGAGTTCATACATCCAAAGCCCTAATCATAGGCATACCTCCATAATAAACACAAATAACATGTTGACTTGATTTCTAGCATGCTCATAATCCTAGAAACACAAGATGAAGAGTAATCATATACTTCAATAATCATAGAAGTCATTCTACATATGCTCCTAACAAGTTCATACTTCCAAAAATCCCTAAAATAGGCATACATAACATATCAAGTGTTCATTGCCCTCAAATAACACATAGATTGTTTTCCCTAGGGGCAAATGAACCAAAATCAAAAGAGAGTAACTTACCTAGCTTGAGTGAAAACTCAAGAGAATCAAAATCCGAACGGTGAAGTTGTTCCACTCGTCGAGGACATCAAGAATCCGAAGTTTGGCGGCAATCGGACGGTCGAATCTTCGTAGATCGGAAGGGCTCAAAGCCTCAAGTCTCCCACACTCTCTCCCTGAATACGTCTGATTTAGAAGGAGGAAAATGAAGAGGTTTGGCTGAATTTGTGAAGGGTTAGTGTATTTATACTTTCACAAACAATAAGGGCACAAAGGGAAATTCCTAGGTACAATTAGTGATTGTTAGTTGTAATCAATCCTTAATCAAACCTTAATCCATTCGCCAAACATGTTAGGACATGATTAGGACTTAGTATGGGTGTTAGGAAGGGTTTAGAAGAGGTTTAAGGAGGGTAGAATAGGAATTGAATATCAAAAATCAAAACAGAGACAAGTCTGTCTCGTAACCCATGCGGTCGCATGGCTGCTATATGACGCGACCGCTTCATAGAATTTTCCTTCCTTGGTGGATTTTGTGCAATGTAGTTCGCGTCCGGTCGTTCCCGCATGCAACTGCAAGGCTTAAAGCTTCGAAACGACCCATAATTGAACCCTAAAAGTCCTCAAACATTAAAATAAACCATCCAAGTCTCAAACCACTTTTAAATTAGGTCTAAACTCCCATAAACAACACCCAAAACAACCCGGAGTGAAACCGACGCAAGGCGCGACATGAACAACAGATAGGAGAAAAGGACTCCCAAAGGGTGAGACGATCACTCGGCTCAATCTCGAACTACGCGATAAGGAGAATTGTTATCCTCGAAGCGTCAAAACTTCACGAGACTTAAGGAATGCATCCTACTAGGAGTATAATACATATAAACATGCTATTCAATCATCATGTAAAGATCTAGGACCAAATCGAGGTAAGAAACGCGAAACGCAAACAAACTCTCAATCGCGTCACATTTCGCCTATCGTCGAGTTACGACTTGACACTTTAGCCAGTCAACAACTATATGGCATCTCTTATTAGTATTTTGGTCTTAATGTGATCTCTCATACACGTCTAGACTCTCTCGCAAACCAAACATATAGTTGACAAAGGAAGAAGTGCAAGTATGGCACGCAAACCGAGCTAACGAAGGAGCGGGTTGTTACATCAATGGGGCAAAAACAAAGAGAAAGAGGTGTAGTAAATTACCTTGAATCAGCTTTTCAAGAAACCCAAATCAAAAATCTAATCGGTGGAAATGGTTGTCTTCAACCTCCTCCTCAATTCTATGGCTTGGTTTGGGCAAGGGATCTCTCTAGCTATGGCATCCAAGGATGGGCTCTCAAGAAATCCTAGAAGACACCCTCTCAAGCTCTCAAGAGGCTATCCCACGTTTTTGAAAGAATAGGGCAGTAAATGAGAGGTTAGATGAAGTGTTGGTGGTCTATAAGGGTTAGAAAGTATGTGGGTGAGTTGTCCAACTAATGGGGTTGTTTCCCTTTGATCAACCCCAATTAATCCACCCTAAAACTCAATTAGATGGTTAGGATTTATCCTAAGATAGTTAAGAATGTTTAGGAGTGGGTTAGGATGGGTTTAGAGGAGGTTTAGTGGGGGGTAGAATAGGAAATAATCATCAAAATTCAGAACAGTGACAAGTCTGTCTCGACACCCTTGCAGTCGCATGGAGGAGATATGAAATGACCGCTTTATAGGGTGTTATGCCCTTGGTGAGTTTTGTGAAGTCTTCGTCGAGTACGGCCCTTCCCGCATGCAACCTTAAGCCTTAAAGCTTCGAAATGGCCTATAATTGAACCCTTAAAGTCATCATACTCTTAGATAAACAAAAAAAAGTCTCAAACCACCCTCAAAGTATGTCCATAACCCTCACAACAACTCACGAAACAACCTGGAGCGAAACCGACGCAAGGCGCAACATCTCGCTAACGAAACGTCGAATGAAACCACAAACCGACGGGCAACAACCCATGGTTATAAACAATTAAAAAGGATATAGAATAGGAATGAATTCCTCTAAGATGAAGAACAACAGATAGGAGAAAAGAACTCCTGAAAGACGAGACACTCACACGGCTCAATCTTAGACTACGCGATAAGGAGAATTGCTATACTCGAAGCGTCAAAACCTCATAAGACTTAAGGAAGGCTTCCAAATAGAAGTATAATACATCTAAACATGTTATTCAATCATCATGTAATGATCTAGGATCAAATTGAGGATAGGAACACAAAACGCAAGCGAACTCTCAATCGCGTCGCATTTCGACTATCGTCGAGTTACGACTTATGACTTTAGTAAGTCAACAACTATATGACATCTCTTAATAGCATTTTGGTCTTAATGTGATCTCTCATACACATCTAGACACTCTCACAAAACAAATGAGCAATCAAACAAGGAAGAAATGTGAGCTTTGCACGCAATTCAAGTTAACCGAAAATTGGGGTATTACATGCATTGGGTTGGTTACGATCATAGTCGTTTGAATGCCTTCTATACGTTACATGCTTTGTCGTTAATGCTTTGAGTATTCATCTTAGCATGTTTTCACTTAACTAAGTCTCATTGGAGTCTTAGTACCCTTCATATATGATTTATAACATTAATCTTGATCATAGTATGTATGGTTGAGAGTTTAGAAGCATTGTTGCTTCGTTTGATTCTTAGGGTTTCTCGGGATTGCCTTCGTTGCTTGTATTGTTTGTGTTTTCAACTTGCGAGAAGTTCATTTGAGTTCTAGACCAAGTGAACTAGTATTTCTCATGATTGCACAATCATTGTTCATAGACTTGTTGCATTTGGAAATAAGATAACCAACTTATTACTTCGCAGATTCAGTCCGGTTTTTAGGAAAACTTCAGGAAACTTATGGTACCAATATACTAAAGTGATTGAGATTTACTTTGGGTGTATTTTAACTACATTTGTTAGGATACTCCCTGTAAAATTTGGTAATTTTCTAAGGTGTCTAAGTACCTCAATTAGGTCTTGATTTACGGCTGTGCCAGAATTCTGTTTTCAAGAAATCAGCTTCTGCACTTGATTTTGTAGTAACCTTATTTTGATGAATATAAGTCCAAATGGAGTAATTTAAAATACTAAAATATATTTTAAAGAGTCTAGTTTCATAAAAATCAATAATAACATCATTTGGAGTTGTGAGATATTTATGGTCGATTTTAAAAGATTGACTGTCCATTAACTTCGCAAATGAAAATGCTGTTTTCCAGATTTCAGGATTTTTGCAAGTTTTTGGTTGATGTCTTCATTGCCCTTGCCCCTTGGCCGACCTTGTTGACTTGGAACACCATTGTTGACTCTAGTATAAGCCTTCTAAGCCCTTGGATGAGTTTTTTTTATCAAAGGCTTTCAAGCCTTGACCAATAGGAAGCCTTATAACACACTTTCACTAGGATTATGGTTTAGTTGTGCCATTTAAAGCCTTGACAGCCCCTCTTTGTCTTCAACCTCTCCATTTACTGAACATTCATGCCATTGTTGAGCTTGTGAAGCTTTCTTGCTTGTGTGACCATTTGTCGGAGTTCCGGTAACCCGATTGGCGATCCGAGACCGCCTAATCGAAGGCCTTGCTGTCCTCTTCCACAATCCTTAATTTGTTATTCCTTTCATCCATTATTCATAGGCTTAAGGTGAGTTTTCAATTACTTGATTCTTATGTTCAATAAAATAATATGCTTCCTTCATTATAGTTGTTCTAAACATGCTTAGGAAGACTTCTAGTACAATACAATTCTTCAAATTCTTCATGTGAAAAGTATGTAAGTTTTTAAGGTTTTCATGTCAATTTAGGATTTTGACTTTGTGTAAAGCATGAATGATGTCCTAAATGTGCTTAGGAACAACTCTTGTGAAAGAATAAATTTCAATTGTATGTTTAACAAAATAGACTATTCTAGGGTTTCAAACTCGAGAATTTGTTTATGGCTAGTTTAAGGTCATGAATGGCTTGGTTATTGTGTTCTAAATGAACAGAGAACATAGAAAAGATTAATGGGATGCATATAGTATCTATGCTCTATTTGGTTGCACTTTTAGTAATGACTCATCGGAGTTGAGTTTAGGGAGTTATTGAACAATACCGACTCCACATTCAATCCCTACGACGTTTGTAGTTCGTTAGACTAATGAAGTAGCTTACGTGATTTTGGGATGAATTGAAGTGCATGTTTGATTTGTGTGCTTATGAGACTGAATCGAGTTCTTATGCGATTTATATGATTGTGTTAAAGAAATGCATAATCGAGAGCATGTTGTAAAATGATTTATCTATTTGACATGTTGAATTCGCTCTTGTCGAATTCCTATTTGATTCCATATTGAGTAAACACCTACTTGTTGAATAAGTTCGCTCTTGTCGAACTTGTTCCTTATTTGGTTTATATGACAAGTAAACATCTACTTGGCATTGCATTAGTCCAGCTGGCATATTTGGTTGAGTCGATGGTGTGACAATGCATCGCTGTCATGAGTTATGAGAATTGTGATAGTGATGGGTTGTTATACCGGGTTTTTATCACACACCCCTCCACTGTTGGCCACAGGGGGGAAGTAGCCCCTTTGCTGTAACCAACAAAGCACATTGGTAAGTCTAATTACCAAGTAGAGAGCTTGGTACCCGAGTAGAGAGCTCGGTACTTTGATGCATCCATCACGGGTATCACTGGCACGATAAAGTTAATGCTTGTATTGCAGGAGCTACGAAGCGGCACCGGTTCTATAACATATCCCCTTTATATGTGTTTACTTTATAGAACTTATGTGAAACCAATGTGCTACCATGGATATGTGAACTAAGTGTTTATATGAATGAATGCTTTGATTGATTTGATATTAATGATGATATCTTGCTATGTATGTTGCAAGATGCCATGACATGCATAATAGTTAGCTCACAATGTCTTTATGACTTACCCCCTCCCTTTTACCGCTTTAGATCCGAATCGTTCGCGTCCTTTGCAGGGAAGCATCATTGAGTTTGTGCGTGGTCCAACTAGTCTATGTTACAAGTTCACTTGAAGAGGTCGTTATAGTTTCCTCTTTTTTTCTTGGTAAGGACGTTGGGTTCAGCAAGTCAATTAGACTTGTCTTGGGCATTTTTATCATGCTTGTACCTCTAGTGTTCTTAAACTTGGAGTTTTTGTATCAAGGCTTATTCTTGTAAAGTAAAATGTAAAACTTATATTTTCACAGCGGGTTCACTTATCATTAGACTTCCGTTGAGCATCTCATTAGTCCTTATTTACTTCCGTTGTTTCTCCGGCATGTTGTAGCCGTCGAGGTATTATAACATGAACTGTTTAGTGTTGGGTTCCGGTTGTAAAGTCGCCAATGATTTGGTTTAAATTGCATTAGCCATTATATCAAGTTTAAAAAGTTTTAAAAATTTCTGGCCTTTTGGTGTCGAGTCATGTTACGTCTACAATGTTTCGTCACATCGTTTTTTGTGATTGAGTCCTTGCATGAATTGTAGTCCTATTTGGACTGCTTGACTCGCGATTCCTTTTCAGGGTCCGAGTCGGGTTGTCACAGTTTTCCACCTTCTGCAGATGTGTAGCAATATATTTTCGCTCAGAATTTGGTACAGAATTTCCGAAATTCCGGTTTCCTTGACCATACCCTTACGGTTGTTGTGGTTGTGGATATAATGGCTTGTTCCCTCCCCAACTGAAGTTTGGATGATTCCTCCATCCAAGATTGTATGTATTTGAAAAGGGGTCATTCCTTTGACACGGTGGATAAGAATTCATCGAATTCACCTGTTCCTGTAAAACAGGCATATTCCCATTAGATGGGAAAATGTTAGTGACATGTGAAATGTTGCTATAATTAGAACTTGGATTATAAGAAAAATTTAAATTGGCCGCAGACATCATTGCTTCACAAGCTTCTATTTTAGCATTAGCTAGTGATAATACATTGGTTTCATCAACATTCGATCTTAAATCAAAAACTATCTTAGCTTTTCTTCTCACACTCTTTTCTCATGAATTTGATCCTAACATCTCAAATAAGTCATAGGCTTGATCTGGTGTGAATCCGTGAATCAACCCTCCTGCAACACTATTTACCATAGTATGATGGTGAATTAAGAGTGAGTCATAGAATTGAGTTATTGAAATATCTTGCGAAATATTGTGATGAGGTCAATCTATCAATAAAGACTTGAAACGATCCCATGCTTCATGAAAAGTTTCACCTTGCTCCATTGCAAAACACATGATTTGTTTTCTATGATTAAAAAGTGAAGCATGCTGATAGAATTTAGCAATAAATGAATCATATAATTCTCTCCATGTAGATATGCTCCTAGGTGCTAAAGTGTAACACCCCAGATTCTTGCATGAGCATTGTGTGCTTGCCTTCATGCATTCTTCTTGTTCATGAGCATGTTTACTTAGTCTATATATGTTTTAGAATCATTTATAAGTCATTCATAATGCTCATAACATGCTTAGGATCTTGTTTGCATGCTTGTTGAATCGTCGGTTGAATTGCTTGTTTAGTTCTCCTTCTTTCCCTCCTTCGTTTGGATTATTCGGGTGTTGTTTGAGGGTGTTTGTGATGAGTTTTAGACTCATTTTTGTTGGGGTTTGAACCCTCATTGATTTTGCTAAGTGTTTGGGGGTCTTTTAGGTTGCATTTTGAGGCTTTTCGGGTCTGTCGGGCTTGCGGCCGCAAGGTGGAATGGCCTTGCCTCCGTAAGGTAACCAGAAAATGGAGTGTTGAGGTAAGTAGTATGCGGTCGCATGCTATGGAGGACCACGCGACCACATGGTCCCCCGAGGCTGGGGTGCTTTATTTTGATGTTTCGCGAATTTTGTACTTAAACCCCTATCCAAAACCCTTTCTAAACCCCACCTAAACCTCCCTAACCCTCATTACTTATATCCTAACATTAGTAACTTGTTTTAAGTGAGAATTAGTGAGTTCATTAGTGGTTTAATCAAGCCCCAAATCAGATTTTATTCAACCACATGATAGTGACACTTGTCCCACTAAGTTTCTAACCTTTAAACACCACAAAATCTGAAGTTTGACCTCACCTTCCCTCCCTCACTCTCCAAAAACGGGATTCATCTCCCCCAAGGTTCCTCCATGGCTTCTTGAAGCTTCTCCCTTGGTCTTCCACGGTTCCTCCCTCCATTGCTCAAGCCACCTCCATAGAAGTGAAGAGCTTGAAGAGTAGAGCATTTCCTACCGAATAGTTTTCTCATTTGGGTTCTTGGGTGTAGAATACAAGTAAGTTATTCTTCTTTTCTTGATTTTGGTACTCATTGATCCTAAGGAAAGCAAAACCTATGATTTTTGAGGTCAACGAGTACACATACTTGCTTTATATGTCTTCATCTTGTGATTTTAACATATGAACTTATTAGGAGCATGTGTAGGATGGTTCTATGACTATTGAAGCTTGTTATTATCCTTCATCTTATGTAACTATGGTTGTAAGCATGTTAGAAGTTATGCCTACATGTTAATTAGAAATGGTGTTAAGAGAAAGTACCCTATATGTGGCTTACTTGGTGAAATGGTGAATTGTTTTGTATTATGGCTTGCGAATGAATTCTATATTGTAGGGGAATCACATTGTAGTATCCTTGTACACTCATAACCTAGTTAGACTTAGTAATGTACCTAGGTTGATTTGGGAAACACATAGCTTCAAATCCCCAAAATTGGTAATGTGTAGTAAAGACTCAACGGAGTCGACTCTAGGGGAGTTCGGAACATGTTGAACACTACTTTTAATCCCTGCGAAGTTTGGACACCGTTTGGTCGGGTTTACTCAATTCTAAGTTGAGTTTAATTATGTGAAATTGAATCCATTGTGATTATTTGGCTATGAGCAATTAATTGGCTTGACATGATTTATGTTAGAGATTAATACCCTACCTGGTCGGTCGAGTTCGCTCTTGTCGAATTCGATCCTTAATTGGTCTTGACGAGTAAATATCTACTTGTGCATTACATTAAGTCCAACTAGCACTATTTGGTTTGATTTTTATGTCAGGGTAGGACGATGAATCGCCTTCACGAATTGAAAGATTCGTGCTCGCTATGGATCGCCGTACCTAGGACCTCACACATACCTCCACTGTAGGCCGCAATGGGGAAGTAGCCACTTTGCCATATCAATACGTGCGTCACAGGTTGCTATTAGCCGGCGGAGTTTGGTATATCGATGCGAAGTCACGAGCATCGTAGTCACGATATTGGGTTAACAAACTTTATTGCAGGAGCTACGTAGTGGCCGGGCCTATATCATATCCTACTTGTACGATTTATTTCCGCACTTATGTTATTAATGTGCTAAGTGCTATATGATGAACATGTACAATAATCGTGATGAATGCTATGCTATGACATGAACATGCTTTTAGTAACTTACTAAGTCTTTATGACTTAACCTATTTGTTTGTTTTGTTTTCCTTAGATCTGATCGAAGGAGACAGTTCTCGCTAAATTCGTCGTACCCGTGTTTGTTTGCTTGTGATCTCGAAGGTTGCTCTTTTTGGACTTTTGTAGTTAGACTTTTATTTTTGGCAAGAACGATGGGAAGAAATTCACTTAGACTTGACTTGGGTTTTGTTGTTGTAGTATAACATGAATATTTGGGACTTATAATCTTTTGTATGCTGACTTCATATCGAGCTTGTTTATATACCATTGGTTCACTACAGCTTCTTCCACTTAATACTATTTTAAAGTATTATTGTTGTTGTTGTCTCCGGCATGTTGTGGCCGTTGAGGTTATTATATGCATGTGTTATAATTGTAGGAGTAGTTGTTGGGTTCTGGCTGTAACGTCGCCGAAGACTTGTTTATTTTCTGTTATTTTCCAACAAGTGTAGCCGAGTTGTTATTTGTATGCGTTGTTGCGCCACGTGAAATTTTATATTCCTACTTGCGCATGCTAGTATCTTGTCTACTTGGACGGCACGACTCGGGATTCCGCATTGGGGTCCGGGTCGAGTCGTCACACTTGGTATCAGAGCTATAGGTTAGCTGTCGGCCAGGATAGGTTTCATGGCCTAGGTGGGTTGGTTATTTGTGTGTTGATTCTAACGTCGAGTGAATACTTGTAGGGGTTCGACGGAGAATCCTAGGGATGGCAATGGCCGTGGTAGAGGTAGACCCAGGAGAGGTCCGGTCGAGCCTGAGGCTGAGGTACCACCGCCGCAGAATCCGGTCGGTCCAGATGCGCAGATGGTAGAGCTATACCGTAGAATGATGGCTTTTCTGGCAGGGGCAGGCCAGGGAGGTCAAGCTGAGGGAGCACCACCACCTCGACAGGAGGAAGTAGTACCACCATCGAGACCGAGGAATGCCACCACCCTTCTAGAGAGATTCCTTAAGTTGAAGCCTAGTGCATTTCTTGGAGAGCTAAAACCTAGGGAGGCTTAGTTATGGATGGAAGAGATAATCAAACTACTATCTATGTTGGGATGTACCGATGAGAAGAGAGTTATGTTGGCAACATTCAAGTTCAAGGGAGCTGCCGAGAACTGGTGGAATGTATTGAAGGAAAGCTGGGAGATGCAACAAGTGCCTATCACTTGGGCTAATTTTCAAAGGGAGTTCAAGAATGAGTATGTGCCGGATGTAGTTCGCAACAAGAGGGAGAAAGAATTTTATGATCTTGAGCAGGGTAGCATGACTGTAGTGGAGTATTCCACGAAGTTCACTGAGTTGAGTCGTTATTGTACGTACTTGATCCCTACTGAAGCACGAAAAACACATAAGTTTGTTAAGGGGTTGTGGACTGAATTTAGGAAGCAGATTCTGGCACTTAAGCTTAGAGATTATCGGAGTGCAGTCGATCGAACTTATGAAGTGGAGCAGGATATTGAGGAGCACCGAAGCAAGAATAATTCAACTAATGCACGACAGTCTACTTAGAATGCTAGTCAAGGTAATAATTCGGGTAATAGGAGAGGATACCAAGGCAACCGTGATAGGAGAGGTGGAGGCCAAGGTAGGCCACAATCGGGAAAGCAAAATAGCAATACTTCTTCTTCTCAGGGGCAACAAGGTCAGCGTAGTGGGAGTATGACTTGCAGCTATTGTCAGAAGGTAGGTCACACAGTTGATTGGTGTTGGGCGAAGCTTGGAAAGTGTACTCTTTGTGGAGATGGTACTCATTTTAGGAAGGATTGCCCGAAAGCTGGGGCAGCTCAACCGGGGAACGTGGCTTAGTCTGGAGCCAAGAGAAGTGTAAATGGGAAACCCAAGGTGCAGGGTCGTGTGTTTGCGCTTGATCAACGTGAGGTTCAGGGATCTACGGCCGTGATAGGAGCTACTCTTTCTATATTTGATCATAAGGCTCGAGTTTTCATAGATCCAGGGTCTTCACATTCTTATGTTGCTTCGCACATTGTTGAGAATTTATGTGTGCTGCCTCAACCTTTGCCATATTTGCTTGAAGTGTCTACTCCGCTTTGGGAATATATGCTGGCATCTGAAGTGTTCAAATCTTGTGATGTATTGGTGGGTGACCACACTTTGCATGCGGACTTAGTAGTTCTACCTATACGTGATTTTGATGTGATTCTCGGTATGGACTGGTTATGTGCTTATCATGCTTTAGTTGACTGCAAAAAAAGCGGGTTACTTTTTCTATGCCGGGTGTGCCTGAGTTTACATTTGTGGGTGATCATGCATTAAGTGGCTTGCATTTTATTTCTGCTCTCAGGGCTAGAAAATTATTGTCACATGGGTGTACGGACTATATTGCATGCGTTGTTGATAAAAAGAAGTCCTCGCCGAAATTAGAGAAGGTTGTAGTAGTATGTGAGTTTCCCGATGTATTTTCTACCGACCATGCTATGCCACCCGATAGAGAGATAGAATTTTGTATTGAGCTTATTCCGGGCACTTCACCAATTTCTAAGGCACCGTATAGAATGGCGCTCGCGGAGCTTAAGGAGTTGAAAATTCAATTGCAAGAACTTTTAGAGATTGGCTTTATTAAACCGAGTGTGTCGCCTTGGGGCGCACCGGTCTTTTTTTTTTTTGGAAAAGCAGGACGGCACCTGCGAGAATATTATAAAACAAAACCGAAACTAACAAGAGGGGGACAACCAGCCGGCCCACAAACGGGAAGCAAAGTGCCTTATCTCAAAAGGAAATACAATGGAAAACTATTTCCTAAAACTATGCAACCAAGCATCATCAAAGGCTAAATCCTTTTTAACCATGGGAGGCAAACCTAAATAATCTGACACAATAAGCTGACTCCCATGCTCACATGCAAAAGCTGCTAACCGATCTGCCATTATATTCTGCTCACGAATAACATGTTTCAGCGTGAATCCACCAAGAAGTCCCCTGCAATCCCGAAGATAATAAGAATATCGCCAAGGTTCATGATGCCCCCTCGATAAAACATTTACTGTTGTTAAAGAATCAGATTCTGCTACAACAGTATCCAGCTTAAGAGAGTGGCAAAGCTGAAGCCCATCTCTAAGAGCCAAAATCTCCGCCCTCATATTCGATCCTTGACCATAATCGCTGGAGAAAGCACAAACAAAATCCTCTAAAGAATTCCTAATCACCCCACCTCCTGTACACCTCCCATCTTTGGACGAGCCGTCTGTGTTGAGCTTGTAACCAACATCTGGGGGATGCCAACACACCCACACCCCTCTCTTTACAGAAACTGGAGTGACATTCAACCGAAGAGACTAAATAGTAGCAGAAGCTACCCGCCCACTCTTGGACTTAGGAACAAAACAAAGGGTGACCCCTCGGACACCTTCAAGAATCTGAGCAGCTATATGATCCATAACCATCCTGTTATCTTCAAAAACAGCCGCACAACGGGCTTTCCAAATCTCCCAACAAGTGAAGGCAAAAATACTGAAAGTAGTCACCCCTATATGAGACCTCAACGATACTGAAGACCACACGGAAAAAAGGTGATTGATGCTATCATACTGCGAGACTAGGTGAAAATGAGACGCGAGGCTGGACCATAACTCTCTGGCAACTTGTGAACAAACAAACAAATGTATGGTAGTCTCCACTGCCGGCGCATCAATAGAACAGTGACATCAAGACGCTAACTACACCCGACGAGTCTGAATATTTGCATCAAGAGGCAATGCGTTGTGAAACAATTTCCAAAGAAAACAACTCACACGCATAGGGAGCCAAGACTGCCAAATAACTTGCGCCCATCTTGGAGTCGGATAAGAGACCCTATGCCGGTTGCAGAAGGCACTGGCTGTAAAGTCTCCCGAGATAGTGAGCTCACTAACAAGTGTATCAGGCTTGGACGCATCACAACAAATGTAAAAAGCCAAATTTTGAACAGCCGAGGGAATGACCTGAGCTATGTCCGCTAAAATGTTGCATTGCCGAAGCAACCGTAAGATTTTGATCCATAGGGAGAGGCCCAACCAAACGAGTGCCGCACCAATTTTCGTCCCAAAAAGATACATTCCCCTGGCCAATCAACCAGCGGTTAGACTGCCTGACCAACGGAAGCTGAGATAAAACTGCCTTCCAAGACTGAGTAGCATACCGAAATCCTCCCAGCTGCTGTAAACCATACTTACCAATACAAAACCGAGCCCACAACTCGTGATTATTGAGAACTTTCCAAGCGAGTTTGGCGTGTAGAGATTCCATAATCTGCTACAAAGGCCGTATGCCCAGATGGGAGTTTGCGATTATGCATAGATTATCGGGAATTGAATAAGGTAACCATTAAGAATAAATATCCACTACCCCACATTGATGACCTCTTTGACCAATTGCAAGGGTCGATTGTGTACTCTAGGCTTGATTTGAGATGGGGTTATTATCAATTGAAGGTTAGAGAGGAAGACATTCCAAAGATGGCTTTTTGCACTAGATATGGGCACTTTGAGTTTGTAGTGATGCCGTTTGGGTTGACAAATGCACTAGCAGTGTTTATGGATTTGATGAACCGTGTCTTTCATAGCTATCTTGATTGTTTCGTGGTGGTCTTTATTGATGATATCCTAGTGTATTCGAAATCTCGGGAGGAGCATGAGAAACACTTGAGGATTGTCTTGTCTATTCTTCGGGAGAAACAACTTTATGCAAAGCTTAGTAAGTGTGCCTTTTGGCTAGATGAAGTATAATTTTTAGGGCACATTGTTTCTAGTGCCGGTATAGTCGTTGATCCTTCTAAAGTTGAAGCGGTGATGAATTAGAAGAGACCTAGTTCAGTTACCGAGGTTCGGAGTTTCTTAGGTCTAGCGGGTTACTACCGGAGATTTATTGAGGGTTTTTCTCAGATTGTGACACCTATGACTAGATTGACACAAAAGAACACACCAATTGTTTGGAGCGAGAAATGCGAGGCTAGTTTTCAAGAGCTTAAGAAGCGGTTGACGACGGCACCTATTTTGGCCTTGCCAAATGGAGGGGATAATTTTGTGATTTATAGCGATGCTTCTAAGGAAGGTTTGAGATGTGTGCTGATGAAAAATGGTAGAGTTATCTCTTATGCGTTGAGGAAGTTGTCTACCCATGAACATAATTACCCAACGCACGATTTAGAGTTGGCTGCGATTATTTTTGCGTTGCATAAATGGAAGCATTACTTGTATGGGGCTAAGTTTGAGATCTTTACTGACCACAAAAGCTTGAAGTATTTATTTTGTCAAAAAGAATTGAACATGAGACAAAGGAGATGGATGGAGAAATTAAAGGACCATGATTGTACTATCTTGTATCATCCGGGGAAGGCAAATGTGGTAGCGGATGCCTTGAGTAGGAAAGGTCACATATCTTGTTTAATGGTTAGAGAATGGAGAATGTTGGAGGACTTACGAGATTGGGGTCCTAGCATTTATGATAGATGCGTGATTTTTGCGAATGTTCGTGCTACGCCAGTTTTATTTGGGAAGATTAAAGAAGCACAAGAGAATGATCCGAAGTTGAAGAAAATAATTGATTGATTGGCTGAGAATGTGTCACCTGATTTTGCGAATAATAATGAGGGTACTTTGACATTTCGAGGAAGAATTTGTGTTCATGCTAGTGATGAATTGAAGAGGCAAGTTCTTGATGAGGCTCATAAAACGAGATACACCATTCACCCGGGGAGCACGAAGATGTATTTGGACTTGAAACGACAGTTTTGGTGGAAAGGTATGAAGAGGGAAATTGCGGAGTATGTTTCGAGATGTTTGACTTGTCAACAGGTTAAGGCTGAACATCAAAGGCCTGCGAGATTTCTACAACCACTTGAGATTCCTGAATGGAAATGGGAGTTTATTACTATGGATTTTGTAACGGGGTTACCACGCACGCGTAGAGGATTCAACGCAGTATGGGTTATAGTTGACAGGTTGATTAAATATGCGTACTTCATACCGATTGTGATCACATATTCAATGACTCAGTTGGCAGCCTTGTACATTCAGGAGATCGTGAGACTTCATGGCGTACCAGTGA
Organism: Codonopsis lanceolata; assembly: GCA_013146195.2. NCBI lineage: Eukaryota > Viridiplantae > Streptophyta > Magnoliopsida > Asterales > Campanulaceae > Codonopsis > Codonopsis lanceolata. The sequence continues at coordinate 153,407,401 of CM028380.1, forward strand.
GCATTGTGTCCAATAGAGATCCGAGGTTCACATCCAGATTTTGGCGGTCGTTGTAGGAGGCTTTGGGAATAGATTTGAAATTCAGTACAGCTTTTCATCCTCAAACGGATGGTCAGTTTGAGCGGTTGATTCAGATTTTGGAGGATATGCTTCGAGCTTGTGTTGTGGATTTTAAAGGAAGCTGGGATTCTCACTTACCATTAGTCGAGTTTGCGTATTATAACAGCTATCAGTCGAGTATTAAGATGGCACCGTATGAAGCATTGTATCGGCGTAAATGTAGATCACCAATTTGTTGGGACGAAGTTAGAGAGGCAAAGCTTTGGGGTTCCGAGTTGGTACAACAGTCGGTTGAGAGCGTGAAGATAATTAGAGACAGATTACACGCCGCTCAAAGTCGACAAAAGAGTTACGAAGATAATCGTAGATGGGATCTTGAGTTCCAAGTGGTTGATTATGTATTCTTGAAGGTGTCACCAAGAAGGGGTACGAAAAGATTTGGCAAGAAAGGGAAGCTTACTGTAACGACCCGACCCGAATTCCAACACGAAAACCCAAGGTCGTGCCGCTGGAACTAACATAAGAAAAGGATAAGCACTTGCTAAACAGTAGTGCAAGTCGAACAGTCGAGCTAACACGCTCTAAACGTGAACATAAAGCCGCACTAAAATACGGTATTTAGAAAAATTGAATCAACGGAAGCAATAAGGAAAGAAGTCCCAAGCATGAAGCTCGAAACCAACGCCAATGAAACCAAGTGAGACATTATCTCTCAAAGGAGGAGAAACAAAACTCGCGTGCCGCAACATTGCGGACACCGAACAAACCATTGGCACTCCAGGCCGGCGTTTCAACAAAGAATCAACCTGATATAACAAATACCCAACGACTAAAGCATACCGGGGTCAACCAACAACTATAAAAATTAGAATAAGGAAATTCCCCAAAGCTACTGCGTGCCCGGGAGACAACTGAAAGAAATACGAAATCCATGGACTAGGCACGACACCATACGTCGACCCAAGAAAGAACCAATACAAATACTCAAGTATTCTACCCGACCGTAAAGTCTAAATAACTTTCCCAAAAGTCGATCTCACAAGAATAACAAAGTACAGGACATCAATGACAATGCTATAAAGGAACAGGACTCGACAAGCTGCTACTCGGGAAAGTCGGCTGCTACAAACACGAACCACACGCTCTAATCTCGATCTATCAACCAGCTGCGCACTGCTATAGTCACGATCTACTCGACCTCAGTGCAGCTATCAGTTACTGCAACTAGAAACAAGTACGGGATGAGTTATAATGACCCAGCACGATACTACAATATATATGCAACATATAATTATGTAACATAAACATAACCATGGTGTCATTTTATAAATGACATAAAAACCCGTGAGGAGGCGTCGTATCGTTTCGATACTCCACAGGATATCCATTTCTTCTTACTTACTAAACCATCCAAATGAACCAGAGTGTAATTCCCTGTTCAAACACAAATCAAATGAATTAGAAGGTAGTTTCCACAAAACATCATATGCAAGTATACATATCATTATATATACAAATCAAGCTATTCACATTATTACCACGTGTAAGGGTGCATATTTATATATATACACCTATATCAGTATGTATATCTTTATATATACATATCAAATCTCCCATATAATCATCATGCATAAGTGTGCATATCTACATATATATACACATCAAGTCTTTCATATATATATATATATATATATATATATATATATATATATATATATATATATATATATATATATATATATATATATATATATATATATATATATATATATATATATATATATATATATATCATATATAAGGATGTGTATCTCTATATATACATATCAATTCTCTCATATATTAGTCATGTATAAGTGTGCATATGTATATACACATTTCCAGTCTTCCATATAACACCAACCAACACAAACATGGTCAATAAGATCTCATGTTCACTAACACTTTGTTATCACATAAGTGCCCATAGTAAGCCACATAAAGGATAGAGAAGATAACAAATCACTTTCGTTGTATTGCTCCTGCAATCACAACTGTTAATCATATCGTGCTAGTGATACCCGTGTTCAAGTATCAAAGTACCGAGCTCTTTCTCGGGTCCGAGCTCTCTACTCGGGAAAATAGCACTTGCCAATGTGCTCAATTGGTTACGACAAAGGGGGCTACTTCCCCACTGTAGTTAGCAGTGGAGGGGTGTGTTAAAACCGAATCCGGTACGGCGATACATTGCAACCACGAATCCCATAATTCGTGAAGACAATGTATCGTCCCACCTTCAACATGAAAACTCAAGTAATGCCAGCTGGACATATATGCAATGCACAAATAGATGTTTACTTGCTAATTCTCAAGTAGATATAATGATCTACTAAACTCATACAATTATGCACATTGTTACACTAATCACAAAACCACAATAGGAGCTCATTTGAGTCTCTAAATCATAAGTGTCAAGTTGATCACTCTATTCGATTCAAGTCCCACAAGCTAGTAATCTAGTCAAATGGAATATAGTTATCATAGGATCTCACCACGATCCTCGTAAGGTACAATTGTTCCTTAACTCGACTCTGTTGACTCTTTACTTCAGTTCAACCAAATAGAGTTTGAACACTATATGTGTTCCAAGACTCTTCTCTATGTTCTCGTTTGAGGCATAGCAATGTTCTCGTTCCATTTAGGAATCTTAGTTCAAAGTCTCAAGTCAATTATATAAGGGAAGCCTAAGTTGATTATTGTGAAATCAAGCTTAGTTCAATTTTGATTCATAATTCCACTTAATAGTAGAATCCAAGTTCACCACAATTCATTAAATGTAGAACAGATCAGGCACGAAGGCAAATACATTCAATATTCTTATAAGTGTTATCATAGAAACACGTAGAAGAATCAATTCTTGACAATGTAGAAAATCATGCATTTAGTTATAATATAAAATATATACAGTATTCCATATTTACTTATGAAATTCAGCAGAATCACAATTTAACCATCAGTCCATTATGTACTATCCAAGACTACTCAGTTAGTCTAGGATCATGATGCCATTTACTAAACTATTCCTAGAGTAATAACTCATTCAATAACGCAAAAGTTGATAGTAGTCAAAGTCTTAAGCAACAATAAAGCGGTAATAACCCGTAAGGTCAAACAATACCGGCGAGTCTTAAATAACAACATTGTTATCCTATCGACTTATACAAGTAGACTCCGTGTATAGAGTACTAAAGATAGTCCCAATCCAAATCCTCTCAATTATGCATTTCTTTCACACAATCATATAAACCGCATAAGAACTCGATTGAGTCTTATAAGCACACATATCAAACATGCATTTCAATTCATCCCAAAGTCACGTAAACTAATACATTAGTCTAACGTAGTACAAACGTCATAGGGATCGAATGTGGATTCGGTATTGTTCAATAACTCCCTAATCTCAACTCCGGTGAGTCATTTCTAAAATTCAACCAAGTGGAGCATAGATACTAAATGCATCCCATTGCTCAATTCTATGTTCTCCGTTCATTTAGAACTTAATAACTAAGTCGTTCATGACCTTAAACTAGACATAAACACATTCCCGAATTTCAAACCCTAGAATTCGTGATTTAATTAAACCTACAATTGAAACATATTTTTTTACAAGAGTTGTTCCTAGGCTCATATAGAACAACATTCATGCTTTACACAAAGTCAAAATCACAACTTCATAAAGAAATCATAAAATCCTACACACATTTCATAGATTGAATTGGAGGATTCTACTTCACAAAAAGTGTTCCTAAGCATGATTAGAACAACATTAATGAAGGGAACATGTCATAATATTTAACATGAAAATTCTAGGAATTGTCAACTCACCGTAAGTCAAGACCTAAATGAGATACTTAGACACCTTGGAAAATTACTAAATTTTACAGGGAGTAACCTAACATATGAAGGTAAAACATACTAAATTTTTAGAAAATTCTCTTAAGTAGATTGGTACCAGAATTTTCCCGAAGTTCGCCCAAAAACAGGACTGAATCTGTGAAGTGATATGTTGGTCATCTTATTTCCAAATGCAACAAATCAATGAACATTGGTTGTGCAAGCATGAGAAATACTAGTACACTTGGTCTAGAATTTAAATGAACTTCTCGCAAGTTGAAAGCACAAACAATACAAGCAACGAAGGCAAACACGAGAAATCCTAAGACTCAAACGATACAACTAAGCTTCCAAACATTCAACCAAGCATACTATGATCAAGATGAACATTATAAATCTCATATGCAAGGTACTAAGACTCTAATGAGACCTAGTTAAGTGCTAACATACTAAGACGAACACTCAATGCATTAACAACAAAGCATGCAACGCATGGAAGGCAATCACTCTACTATGATCATAACCAACTTAATGCAAGCATGAAATTAATGAAACGAAGTCTCTAGCATGTTAAGACGTACAATAAACATACTATAATGATGTTATACATGTAAAGGGGTTTGGGTTCTCATACTACGCGAGAAAACTCTCAACCGAGTCAGGTAACGAACATCGTCGGTATACGATTTGTAACTTTAACTAGTTAAAGTCTATGGAACATATGGATTAAGGTATTGGCTTCTAGATAGCCTACCTACACAAATCAAGGTTCTTTCCTCAAGTTTAGTAAGTGAGGTCACGGTTAAACGGCAAGCAAAACGAGAAAGTCAAATACACGAAGGTTCGGGGTCTTACATCCTCACCACCTTAAAAGAATTCGTCCTCGAATTCAAAAACTCAACAACAACCAAAAGTTCAATACTCTAGCCTGCACATGAAGTCGAGGTGACCCCTTAGGTATGCCTCAAAACACGAGGGGGAGAAATACTCAAATCTCAACTACAATAAATTCCAAAATCAAGTCATCTTGACTCTTGACGGAGTTCAAAGACATTAACAAAGCTTACAAAGTTCCAACAAACGTGGATATCAAGGTTTAAATGCCTCTCTATCAACTAATCAAGTAATTCATGCAAGTGCAATAATTGCACCGAACTAACTAACTTCCCAACCAAGAATTTTTCTGGGCTAGCTAAATTATTCCAGCCACAACACGAATCTCTAGGGTCTAACGCCCTTACACTATAATCAAGTAGTCAATCATCATCATAGACCACATATTCACCTTACAAGGAAGACATTCAATACGATGTACTTCATCCAATCAAGTCACAAGGTTAATTCATTCATAGCATGATTTCAATATCCATGTTGTACGTATTTGCACAAGCAAAACAAGATACCAATATTTTTCAATTACATTCCATTTGGTAACGGGTTCAGTCAATTCCTATCTCATATTATACCATTCTAATTCTCCGACGAAGACCTCTTGATAATCAAGTCAGGGGCCCTCTGAAGTGACTTCAAAAGCTTCTGTCGTACAGGATGTGGGGTGTTCATGAATCACATATCAACATCCTTTATATCGGTCTCAACAATAGCAATCCTAAGCACATATAGGCATGGCATCAGCATCATGCAACATAGCATATTAATTTACTATGTATGTATACCAAGTATGGAATATTCATACTATTAACTACCTATTAATGGTAGATAAAACACATTATACAAGGCTAATACAATATCAATGTATTAGACTAATAAAAAGACAAAACAACATTTCACGAGTCAATAGGTAGCATATTCTTACTAACTAGTATACGACCAATCCTTATAAGTTTTTTTTTTTTTTTTAAGAAACAGGGACAACACCCTGCAGAATTTGTTAGAAATAAAAGATAATACAAACTTGAGGGGGACAACCAGCCTGGCCCTTATAAATGGGAGGACAAAGGAGCCTAACCTCGAAAAGGAAATACACAAATAGACAACTGAATAAAAGGCCTACACTAATCCAAAAAAAAAAAATCAAATTTTCCTATAAGAGTGTAGGCCATAATAGTCCATCTTAAAAGCTTTCTTCACCTCTGCCGGAAGATCCGAAAAAGAAGAAAACACCAAACTGCCACTTTTATGGGCCTCTGCAGCAAGACGATCAGCCACAAAATTCTGCTCTCTAAACACATGAAACAACTGAAAATTGGTAGACAAATGCCTACAATCTCGGAGAACATACGTGTATTGCCAAGGCGCCGAATGATGATGAACAAGGACATTAATGGCCACCTGAGAATCCGATTCCACAACTACTTTGGAAAGACCCAAATTACGACACAAAAGCAAACCTTCACGTAAAGCCATAATCTCAGCTTTCATATTCGAACCACATTGGAACTGGGAGGAAAAAGCACTAATAAAATCACCTTTATGATCTCGAATAATGCCACCACCAATACAGAGACCATTAATAGAAGACCAATCTGTATTAAGTTTCACGTAATCTACATCAGGAGGATGCCAACGAAGCCAAAGGCCTTTACTAACCGGAGGAACCAACACTGGAATACCAATACCCTGCATGGCAAGAGAGGCGCGAGGACCACGAGATGCCTTAGGCTTGAAAACAAAAAACATATCCCTTAGACTATTCACAATTTTATTGTAAATAGAATCAACCCTCATAGGCTCTCCATCATACACCGCAGCACAACGAGCATTCCAAATTTCCCAACAGGAAAACATAAATATGCCCAGCTGACAAGCACCAAGCTGACTGCGAAGAGACTCCTTAGACCAAGTTTCAAATAAATGATGGAAGTTCGAATAAGCATAAACTTTGCCGAAGATGGAAGCAAATCGAGACCAAATATTCAAGGCAGCTTCTGAGAACAAAAACAGATGCATCATAGATTCTTCCTGAGGCTGATGAATGCAACATCTACATTTAGAGACTAAATGAATACGCTTCATTCTCAAGTTCATGTCAACCGGAACAACATTGTGAAAGAGCTTCCAAACAAACGCACTCACTTTAATAGGAATCCAAAGCTGCCAAATTTTCCTAGCCCAAGCTAACACCGGCTGTTTGGCTCTGTAATGATTCCAATATACCGACGAGCTGAAGGCACCATTAGACGTGAGAGAACAGACCGACATATCTGGATCATCGCTTAACCGAAGTTGAAGGATGGCAGACTGAAGATCAGAAGAGACAAGAGTTCGTATGAGAAATAAAGTTCATACGAGAAATAAAGTTCGAGAAGAGACTATGTTTGCTTATGCATTCGTATCTGAACTCGAGCCAAAGAAGATTGATGAAGCTATCGAAGATCATAACTGGATTGAAGCTATGCAAGAAGAACTGAACCAGTTTGAAAGATGCAAGATGTGGAGCTTAGTTCAAAGGCCGACTGATCATCCAGTCATCGGCACCAAATGGGTTTTTAGAAACAAAAGAGATGAAGATGGAAATGTCACCAGAAATAAAGCTAGACTGGTTGCTCAAGGCTAACGACAGGAATAAGGAATTGACTTCGATAAAACTTTTGCTCCTATTGCTAGACTAGAGGCAATCAGACTCTTTCTAGCTTATGCATCGTTCATGGACTTCAAAGTGATCATTTGGATGTATAGAGTGCCTTCCTGAATGGTGATCTTCAAGAAACGGTATACGTTGAACAGCCTCCAGGATTTGTCATTTCAGACAAACTGGATCACGTCTACCGACTCAAGAAAGCTCTCTACGGCTTGAAGCAAGCTCCCAGAGCTTGGTATGAAAATCTATCCAAGTTCTTAATAGAACAAGGATTCGTGAGAGGAAGGATAGACACTACTTTATTCATCATCAAGCACAAAGGCCATTCTCTTCTGGTACAAATCTATGTGGACGACATCATCTTTGGATCAACTAACCAAAGCCTGTGTAAAAGATTCGAGAAGCTGATGCAAAGCAAGTTCGAGATGAGCATGATGAGTGAACTTACCTACTTTCTAGGATTGCAGATTCAACAGACTTCCGACGGAATCTTCATCAGCCAAACCAAATATGCAAAGGAGCTAATCAAGAAATTCGGTCTTGATTCAGCTAAAGGATTCGAAACTCCAATGTCTACCGACTGCCATCTTGACAAAGATGAGAAGGGAAAGCAAGAGAACATGACCAAGTACCGAGGAATCATAGGTTCACTTCTTTACCTTGCCCGATAGACGACATTATGTTTGATGTTTGTGTTTGTGCAAGATTTCAGGCAGATCCAAAGGAATCACATTTGCTTGCTGCCAAACGTATCATCAGATATGTTTCAAGAACAACAAATCTAGGCATCTGGTATTCCAAACACAACAATTTCGATCTAGTTGGATACTCAGATGCAGATTATATAGCCTGCAAAGTGAGCAGAAGAAGCACCAGTGGGACTTGTCAATTTCTTGGAAATAGACTTGTCTCATGTCCTGCAAGAAACAAGGATCAGTTGCAAACTCAACCACAGAAGCTGAATACATTGCTGCAAGTAGCTGTTGCTCTCAACTCCAATGGATGAAGCAACAACTAGTGGACTAAAACATCCAGACTGCAAATTGTCCAATCATGTGTGACAACACATCAGCAATTTCAGTCTCCAAAAATCCAGTGATGCACTCAAAGACAAAGCACATTGATATCCGTTATCACTTCCTCAAAGATCATGTGGAGAAAGGTAACATCAGTTTGGAATATGTTCCAACTGAGCATCAATTGGCTGATATTCTCACAAAACCACTGGATGCCACCAGGTTTGGTTATTTAAGGATAAATCTTGGTATGATTGATCCTACTACTTAATTTCAAAGTTTTATTAATGTTTCTTTCATACCGGTAGACTTATTTTAGACTAACCGAAAGACGTAAGTTTTCCTTGAGCGGAAGACTTAAAGGTTAGTATCTTTACTTAGTCTATTTTTTTAAAGAGGTTTCTAAGGCAATAAAGGGGGTCAAGGATAAAATTGGGTACTTAGAAAATATCTTAAGTTCCCGCTTTTGCGCTAAAATTTTCTCGCCTTTAAATAGACCTTGATCCGCCTTTTGCGAACTTTACGGAATCCCTTTGACAAAATATTTCTCTCTCTATTCATACTCTCTCTGTGCAACTGCTTTCTATATTCCCAAATCTTCTTGTTTCTTCTTCTCATCAAACATCAATGGTATGTTCTTCTCTACTCTCTACTTGAAACTCATCGTTTACTGTCTTGCATTTCATTTCATAAACTAATTTGTCTTGGAATTCAAACCGTCACTTTCGAGTTTCTAATAGTTTTCGCCATTGTTGTTCTTAAAAACATAGAAACTAACAGTCGTTTACATGCTTTTAATGCTTACTATCTTGAAAAACTTCTGTTATGTATTTCTCTGGTATGGATACTCTAAACATTCTAGGGTTTCAAGTGTTTATTTCAAACATTTCCAATAATCTCAAAAAACCTTGAAATTTCTGTTTGTTTAGTTCTTGAAGTGGAAAGCCCTAATTTTTATTTGCATTTCTTTCAGGCAAAAACTTCAAAATCGAAGCATGACAGCGGGAAGAAACTAAACCCAGAAACCGACATTCCTCCAAGTTCGGATGTCAACCTTCCGGGATATCCAACTTTTCCCGCCTCTCATGACGTCATAGTGGCCCTGGACCCAAAACTCTATATTCCAGGGATGTGCATTGACCTACAGTCAGTCTGCACAATAGCCGCCGGAGTCAAGGCATGGGAGGATATGAACGCCTCTGGAATACTTCCCCTCTTCTGCCTCAAGGACAAAGATTACAGCATCTGTGACGACCCGACCCGGATCCCAAGATGAAATCCCAAGGTTGTGCCGCCGGGAAGCAAATAACAACAAACAAGTAGCAAATAATGGGTAGGGTCATAACGGCGATACACCGACAACTCAAAACACATGCGGAAGCTAAATGAAATAAAACAGTGGCGCCCGAGCTAACAAGCTCAAACTAAAAGCAACCAAAGAGATAATTAATCTCTCGGTCCAAAAATTTGATTCACGTGCCGCAACATTGGGCACGTAGGACAAACTCCCTGTTATGCAATTCAAATATATAGCATAATATAAACCAAGTCATCGGCGAAGCTACGGCCGGAACCCAACATTACATTAAGTCTAAGACTCTAGTCTAACAACTCAACGGCTAAAAACATGCCGGAGTACAAACATAATATTTAACTAGCAATGTAACATGCTAAACATAATCACCAATTAACCAAGCACGACTAACACAAGTCGGCTACCAACGATATAAGTTCCAACATCAAAAGCATATGGAAACATAACCATAAATGTACACCAAGCACGACTACTACCGGTCGGCTACCAAAAGAATAGGCTAACAATCATAATTACAATATTACAAACACAATAAGGTTTGCTACCCCAACATGAAGTTTACATAACTTCATCTTTCCCAAACGTCCTCACCAAAAAGGAAATAACTATCTAAGTAGCAACCTGCCAAAAGAATCCTTTGTCAACGCAACCTTCTCGCTTTACTTGGATCCGCTCGTGCGACTCGGATCTAGGGAAAACAACCAACAAATAAAAGTAAGTCACAAAGACTTAGTAAGTTACTAACCATAACTTCCTACCATGGCATAATGTTTAATAATGATATACATCATGCTATCTTCACAAGATATCATTTCATTAAAATCCATGTCATGGCATTCATGCTCAACATTAAATAAACATGTTATCATCATAGTATAACATCACACTAAAAACTCATGTCAAGGCATATTAGGCTCAACAATAATGATTTATGCCTTTAGCATAATACAACCTTCAAGTAATGTTCATGTGATAGCATATATGCTTAACAACTTAAATCAACATGTTATCTATCAAGTATAACATTTATGAAACCAAAACCAGCATCATATCATATCCAAATCACCAAGCACATTATTCACATAAGCACTTGTGAAACAATTCATATATAAGGGATATGATACCATTACCAATTCTTCCGCGCGTGTCGCTCCTGCAAAAACATGTGCAAAACCCTTATGTGCCCTCGATATCCCTCTCGTAGATATCGACGTCCCCGAGACAGTCTCCGCTCGAGTTCCATAGTTATCAAAGTCATGTGTATTACTACAACTGAGATAAACTACTTCCCCACCGTGGCCATCGATGGAGGGGTGTGTGCAAACCCGGCAAGGCGATCCATCGCGATCACGAATCTCACAATTCGTGAAGACGATGTATCGTCCCACCAAAGACTCAACAGACCGACTCCAGCTGGACTCAAAACCCAACCACAAGTAATATATACTCATATGCTCAAAACAAGTAGGTAAACACTCTACTAACAAACTAGTCATGCTTTTCTTCCACAACTAGCATAAACATCACAACCGAGAATCATATCAGCTCTCATAATCAAGTGTGCTTCACACACTTCAAAACTTCTTGGAGGCTCGACCTCCATGAATTCTACCCAAAATTCCGTAGGACTTAAGATTATAGTTCCTAGGATTCATACTAACCCAAAGGTTGACTCCGTTGAGTCCAATCTAAACTTTCCGAAAATTCAAGGAATAGAAGCATGGGCTTCAATATCCCCCTATGTTCATAACTATCGCCAATAACCAAAATCCCAAGTTCAATAAACTCACATAAACCCCACAATTTACTTAACAATGCAACTTAGAACAAATTGGCGATTGCGTGCATAAATTCCTTGTTGACACCTTACCAATCATATTTTACAATTCATGATTAAATCACACATCATGGTTCAATATGCTCTACTAAACATATAAAACATAGTAATCAAGCTCACAACCATAATTTGCAAGCTAAAACATAATTAGGGCAAAACCCCTTCCAAGAACCTCTACCAAATCAAACACAATATCCATGGGTAATTCACATAGCTAAGTTTAATAGACTATTTAGAACATGAATTTCACATAATCCAAGGTCTCACATAGGTTTAATCAGTTTCTAACAATAATTTGAAACCTAGGGTTCATGCATGTCTACAAACCCTAACAATGGCATCCATTGACCTCACATAGCACAAATGGTTGTTTCCCTAGGGTCAATGGAGCCCAAAAAGAAGAAGAAGAGAGGTAGGAACTTACAGAAATCAGCCCCTCACAAACAGCAAATTCGGATTCCAAGAGATGGTGTCTTCTCCTCAACTCTCTCTTCAATCTTGCAGGTAGAATGGGGGAAGAAGAAGATCCTAGCAATGGCTTCCAAGCTCAAGTCCTTCAAGACCCAAGAATCGCCCCCTCTTAGCTCTCTCTCAAGCCCTCTCTCAGGTCACCTTGAGTTCTCATAGAAATCGCAGGTAGGAGAAGTCGTATTCTGTTTTGCGACTAAGTTAGAATGCGCTGGTTTTTGGTTTAAATAGGGGGGATTAACTCTCCTAATTAATCCACTAATCAACCCCTAATATCTCTAATAGGTGTTTAGGACATGTTTAGGCTAAGTAGAAGGGTTTAGGTTAGGTTTAAATTGGGTTTAGGGGGGGTAAAGTTCAGGCAGTGCGTAAAAGGCAGAAAATCCCGTAATCAGCCCCAGAACTTGAGGCGGGCGCATGGATAAAATGAGGCGGGCGCCTCACCTTCTGCATTCTCTTTCCCGGCCTTTGCTGCTTCCTTGCTCGATCCCGGACTCTCCCGTATGCAACCTCGAGTCCTTCCAAGCCAAAAATGGTCTACAATCCAACTTAATAACCTCCAAACAATAACCAAAACAATCAAGTCTCAAACCTCAACAAAACAAGGCCAAGAACTCAGCAAAACTCTCCCGAACGACAACCGAAAAAGTCAAATGGAGAAGGGTTAACGCTAGAATCAAACTAGCAACCAAACCGGCAATGCAACAAGCATCTAACCAACATCCAAGGCATATAAATGATGTTATAAATGCCCTCTAACAATTATCCATGTGATTACAACATAAATCACAAACCCGAGACTCAACGCATCTCGCGAAAGAAAAATGCATACGTGCATCTCAAACAACGTCAACGAACATGCTATTGACTCCAAACATATACGAGAGCTAAATGGACATATTTATGATGATTATAAATGTATGAATCCATGCATATCACAAGCAAGCCATAAATCTGGGTTTTACAACATCTTTCTGGCAGAAGAATTCTACCAAAGAATGGAACTCATGAGCAAAAACGCTCTACGAGGATGGATAAGAGGACGTCCAATCTCTATCACCGCCAAGACCATCTCCACCATCATCGGCGTGCACTTCGGTGGTGCACTTGAATCGACCATTGCTGAGGCTATACATGCCTGGGAAGCAATGAGGGGATTTTATACCTATAGAGAACCTCACGGAAAGATGCTGAGGAATCTGTTCCCTCTAGACGTCTATTGCACAAGCCACCTTTTGGAAAAGGGGCTTCTATTCAAGAGTGGAGCACATGACATGTTTACGGCACAACAGATCAATCTAACCAGTGTCGTATTTCTTCCTACGGGGCCATTATCTTCAATGAATTAAAGCAGTGGGTAGAGAAAGCGAAGAACAACCCCACATGCAAACGCCCTTTCGTGAGGCTGATCAACGCCCTGCTCAAAGACAATGAGGAAGTCAACTCTTCCTTGAAAGAAGATGAGCTGATAGTGGTGGCCAAGGAGAAGCAGCTAACCGCTTCGTTCTTCAGTAAATACTCTGAGTATGAGAATAAGTGACGGCTGCAGAAAGGTCTTCCGCCCGTCTCCATTGACAAAGTGGCTAAGCCTGTACCGATCTTAGTAACTCGCTTCAATATGGAAGCTCATGACGCGGCAAGCCAAACTCTCAAAAAGGCCTCTGCTAAATTCAACGAACAAGTTGCCCAGTCTCTTCACCAGAAAGCCAAAGATCTGGCTGATGAAGCAGAACAGCTCCTACGAGCCAAGCAGAAAGCCAAGGGCAAAAAGAAGACCAGGCCGGAAGAAGCCATTCCTACTGAAGAGGAACAGGCCAAGTGGATTCGGAAGGAGATGAAGGAAGGCCAAAAGGACAAGGCTCCAGCCAAACCAATTCATTCACCTTCCCCAGCCCAAACTTCACAAGCCTAGCCATCCTCTCAAACTCACCAAACCTCTTCTTCCCAGCCCTCTACTCAAGCCAAACAACCACCCTCATCTTCTCCTACACCCACTCCTAAGCCTAAACGAAGGAGACTTCGTAAAACCTTTGAAGACCAGCCACCAGCAGACATTCCTACCTCTACCGATGAAGCAGCTGAGTCTCCTATTCAGCCGCTAAGGAAGAAAAGGAGATCTGCCGGTACCAAACCAACTACCGCCAGCCAAGCCTCTTCCGACGCCCAACCAACTACCGACGCCCAACCCTCTACCACTAGCCAACCATCTACCGCCACACCTACCCAACAGCCTATTCCTCATGAGTCATCTACTCAGAGGAATTCACCACCTCCGGAGGAGCCTATCCCCTAGGAGGAGCCTCATACTCAGGAGGAGCCAACCCGAACACCCACTCCTCCTCCTCCTTCACCCTTCAACTACTCACCTGACCCATCTACCCCTACTTCACCTCACCAATCCCAACCAACTTCATTACCCACACCTCAACAAACTCCAAACCCTCCCACAAAGCCCATAGACTCTGCTGCTGCCAAGTTCCTCTTTGAACTTTCCTCAGTAGCAGAGCTCTTCACCCCTGACCAACAACCTTCTCAACCTACCTTTCGCAAACCAAAATCCCTTTTCTACCCTGCCCCCTCTTTCTGGTTCTCAACCGACCCCCTACCCGAATCCTCCCAAATCAGTAAAAATTTTGACACTGATATGGAGCTGGATTCCCCACCAACCCTTCATCCCCCTCCACCTCAGACCATCTCATCCTCTAACAACACATTACCAACCCAAGACTCTTCCTCTTCCGACTCCATCACTCCTCTACTCCAACAGCCCTTCCGGCTAGTGTCTCCTGAAGCCACTACATCTGCCGGTGCCGCTACCTTTCACATTGGCCAGGCAAACTTTTCTTATCAGCCGGCCAATGCTGAAATTTTGTCAAGGCTGGACGCCATATATGAACGGCTAGGCGCTCTCACTAGCATAACTACCGCTACCGAGATAGCCACCTGCGCCCAAAGCCAATGATCGATCGCAGCTCTTCTTCGACAGTTTCAAGAGGATGTCTGGACTCGCTTTGGACAGATACGACATGATTTCAGAGACGTCAAGATCAATGTTGAAGCCCAAAGAGACGAATGTGTACGTATCTGCTCCTCCCTCTTCTACCAGCTTTTCCATGCCATCACTCTCCATCTCGGCAATGGTCGCCCTCTTGTTCTAGAGCTCAACAACATAGCTCGAGACTCTGCTCACAATATCATGAATGCCTATCGTGATCGTGATCTGGCCATCACGGAGGAGAAGCAAATGAGATCAATCAACCGAATGCTGATGGAAGAGAACAGTCGTCTTCGTGAAGAACTGGACTATCGCTCTCGTTCCACAAGACCTCCTACTGATGCGGATGACGAGTACGTACGTAGAATGGAAGAGCTAGAGAGAGAACGAAGGGAAAAGGAAGTTGTAGACAAAGGCAAAGGGAAAAGACCTTGGTAGATTTGTATTTTTTCCTCCCTTTACCTTTGTATCTATCTTATGTTTTGAAAACTCTGTAAAATGTAAACATCTTGTTTATAATACAGAAGATTATCTGTTTTTCAAAAATTGTCTTGTTTAAATTCTTATTATGTCATTTTTTATATCTGCTTAGAATTTAAATACTCAGTTTAAATTTATATTTGAACTGCTTTTGCTACTAATCTGTGTGCTATTCTATGATTTCCTTATACTTGTATGCTCTTAGATTAGTCTTTACACTTGAGGTGCTCTCCTGTTTGATAGAGGCATGTCTTCCGCTACTATATATATAAATCTCTAAAGACATGCTATTATCTATCACATAGTCAGTTATAGCCCTCATTTGTAGTAATGATGACCAGATATAAATAGGAGGAGATTGTTGATTCTTATGTTAGATTTATATCTGCTCAAACATTACCCTAGTTTTATACTTCAGTGGCTAATCGGGCTGCGTATCGATTAGTGTGACAACTGTGTATAGAACTTTGCCTTAGTATAGTTTTTAATAGGACTGTACAGGTTCAGCGGAAGACCTCTTCACAGCTTCACCGGAAGACCTGCTCAAAGCTTACAAACGGCAGACCCGGTGTCCACCTGGTCTATCATGACGTGTCCTATCCTTCAACGATTTATTTGATAAGTTTAAATTTATCTCATTAATGTTTGAATTTAAACTGAGACATTCCCTGACAGATCAAGCCCGCCGAAAGCAGCTCTCTGAAAAGCAGGAAGACTTTTCGCCCTGAACAGTGAAAGCAGGAAAAGCAGACTATCACCTACTGTCTGTAACAACTCTCAGATCTGACACCCAGATTGCTCAACTTCTAGAAGATCTCATAAATCATTTCCCGCTCTAGACATCTGTGAAGACGAATTTTCTGACTGACAGCCCCATGCATTTAATGCATTTCACCTTACAGAGCTGTAACAGTCTTCATCTTCTCCAACGGATCTTTTCGAAATGCAACTGCTATAAATGCTGCCATTGATGACTGGAGACATATACAACTGTGCAGAATCGATCGAACACTTTGAAGAATTGCTCTGAAACTCTATAACTCCAAGTCTTTCAACTTAGTGCATTCAAGAGATCCTCAACAGATATAGAAGTCCTCGTCAACAACAAGAAGCCGTGCATCAACATTTATTTCTCTTCTTCTTGTTGTTATTCATTCAATAACTATACTTCTGCACGAATTAAATATCCTGTATTTACAGATATTTAATTCCCTAGACCCCAAACACAAGACAATATTTTGTATACGATCCATTAGGAATATTCTTTGTAATAGATCTAGTGGAAAACATAGTGCACTATTTAAATCCAAGGTTGACTGCCTTGGTGGTGGACGTAGCACTCATTATAGTGTGAACCATCCCAAAATACTTGTGTTATTTCTTTGCTGTTTGTGTACTGTTTGAACTGCTTATTGCTTTAGTTATCTTTATCCTTTAAACAGCAGAACTTTAGTAACCTGTCAAAGGTCTACCGGTAGTCCTTATTGGCAGACTTCAAACAGCTACTTTGAAAGTCTTCCGCTACTTCAATCTTTTCAATAGATTGTAAGTATCTTTCAAAGAACTTACTCAAAAGTTTTTAAGTGTATAATAAGCTATTCAACCCCCCCCCCTTCTAGCTTATTATTGTGCCCGTTGGGACCCACAATTACCACCTTCACTTTTGGAGGTTCATAATGTCTTCCATGTTTCCATGTTGTGAAAGTATTTGAAAGATGAGTCCCATGTGCTTAAATATGAGGAGATAACATTTGAGCTGGATATGTCCTATGTTGAAAAGCCCGTGAAGATTTTGGATACCAAAGAGCAAATGCTTCGAACCAAGAGGATTCCCCTAGTTAAAGTCCTTTGGAGAAATCACAACATTAAGGAAGCGACTTGGGAAACAAAGGCGGAGATGCGCGAGAAGCATCCACATTTGTTTGATGGACTTGGTAAGAATTTAGGGACTAAATTCCTTAAAGGAGGGGAGAGTGTAACACCCCGGATTCTCACATGAGCATTGTGTGCTTGCCTTCATGCATTCTTGATGTTCATGAGCATGTTTACTTAGTCTATATATGTTTTAGAATCATTTATAAGTCATTCATAATGCTCATAACATGCTTAGGATCTTGTTTGCATGCTTGTTGAATAGTCGGTTGAATTGCTTGTTTAGTTCTCCTTCTTTCCCTCTTTCGTTTGGATTGTTAGGGTGTTGTTTCAGGGTGTTTGTGATGAGTTTTAGACTCATTTTTCTTGGGGTTTGAAGCCTCATTGACTTGGCTAAGTGTTTGGGGGTCTTTTAGGTTGCATTTTGAGCCTTTTGGGGTCTGTCGGGCTTGCGGCCGCAAGGTGGAATGGCCTTGCCTCCACAAGGTAACTAGAAACTGGAGTGTTGAGGTACCAGGTAGCATGCGGTCGCATGCTATAGAGGACCACGCGACCGCATGGTCCCCCGAGGCTTGGGTGCTCTGTTTTGCTGTTTCATGAATTTTGCACTTAAACCCCTATCCAAAACCCTTTCTAAACCCCACCTAAACCTCCCTAACCCTCATTACTTATATCGTAACATTAGTAACTTGTTTTAAGGGAGAATTAGTGAGCTCATTAGTGGTTTAATCAAGCCCCAAATCAGATTTTATTCAACCACATGATAGTGACACTTGTCCCACTAAGTTTCTAACCTTTAAACACCACAAAATCTGAAGTTTGACCTCACTTTCCCTCCCTCACTCTCCAAAAACGGGATTCATCACCCCCAAGGTTCCTCCATGGCTTCTTGAAGCTTTCCCTTGGTCTTCCAGGGTTCCTCCCTCCATTTCTCAAGCCACTTCCATATAAGTGAAGAACTTGAAGAGTAGAGCATTTCCTACCGAATAGTTTTCTCATTGGGGTTCTTGGGTGTAGAATACAAGTAAGTTACTATTCTTTTCTTGATTTTGGTACTCATTGATCCTAAGGAAAGCAAAACCTATGATTTTTTGGGTCAACGAGTACACATACTTGCTTTGTATGCCTTCATCTTGTGATTTTAACATATGAACTTATTAGGAGCATGTGTAGGATGGTTCTATGACTATTGAAGCTTGTTATTATTCTTCATCTTATGTAACTAGGGTTGTAAGCATGTTAGAAGTTAGGCCTACATGTTAATTAGAAATGGTGTTAAGAGAAAGTACCCTATATGTGGCTTACTTGGTGAAATGGTGAATTGTTTTGTATTATGGCTTGCGAATGAACTCTATATTGTAGGGGAATCACATTGTAGTATCCTTGTACACTCATAACCTAGTTAGACTTAATAATGTACCTAGGTTGATTTGGGAAACACATAGCTTCAAATCCCCAAAATTGGTAATGTGTAGTAAAGACTCAATGGAGTTGACTCTAGGGGAGTTTGGAACATGTTGAACACTACTTTTAATCCCTACGAAGTTTGGACACCGTTTGGTCGGGTTTACTCAATTCTAAGTTGAGTTTAATTACGTGCAATTGAATATGTGACGACCCGACCAGGACGCCGAGATGGAATCACAAGTCAAGTCGTCCAAATAGGACAACAATACATGCAAATACTCAATTATAGAAAACGACGTGACACAACATTTTAGTTGAAGCGCGACTCGGCACCAAAAGGCCAGAAATTTTTAAAACTTTTTAAACCTGATATAGCAATTAAAGACAAGTATAACAATTCATCGGCGACTTTACTACCGGAACCCAACACTACGCAGTTCATGCAAATATACCTCGATGGCTACAACATGCCGGAGAACAACATAATTAAATAAGAGCTAAAGTAATGCCCAGCGGAAATTAAATCAAGTGAACCACACTACATCTATATAAGGCTCGACGTACATGCGCCGGCACTCAAAAATAGGATACATGAACTACAAGTAAGGACAATAAATCCAAATAAACAAAGTTCCCAAGCAAAGTCTAAATGACTTGCTAAACCCAACGTCCTTACAAAAGAGAACAAAATAAGGACATCTATAAACCACAACCTCGTCGCGTGCGATCACGGACAAGCAAGAATCCTGCAACACCTCAACGAGCGGTACCTGAACAGCTCGGATCTAAAGCAGTAAAAGGGAGGGGGTAAGTCATAAAGACTTTGTGAGTTAACAATTATGCATGTCATGGCATTATGCAACATACATAGCAAGATATCATCTTTAATATCAAGTCACTCAAAGTATTCATTTAATAAACACTTAAATCACATATCCATGGTAGCACATTGTTTCACATAAGTGCTATAAAGTAAACAACATAAAAGGAGGATATGTTATGGAACCGGTGCCGCTACGTAGCTCCTGCAATACACAGCGTTAGCATTCGTGCCAATGATACCTGTGATGAGTGTATCAAAGTGCCGAGTTCTCTACTCGGGTACCAAGCTCTCTCCATGGTACTTAGACTTGCCAATGTGCTCTCTTGGTTACAGCAAAGGGGCTACTTCCCCACTATGGCCAACAGTGGAGGCGTGTGTGATAAAAACCCGGTATAACAACCCATCACTATCACGAGTCCCATAACTTGTGACGGCGATGCATTGTCACACCAACGACTCAATCAAATATGCCAGCTGGACTCATGCAATGCCAAGTAGATGTTTACTCGTCATATAATCTCAAATAAGGAACAAGTTCAACAAGAGCGAACTTATTCAACAAGTAGTTGTTTACTCATTTAAGGAATCAAACAAGAATTCGACAAGAGCGAATTAAACATGTCAAATAGATACACTATTCTACAACATGCTCTCAATCATGCATTTACTTCACACGATCACATAAACCGCATAAGAACTCGATTGAGTCTTACAAGCACACATACATCGAGGCATACTCATCAATCCATCTCAAAGTATCGTAAGCTAATTCATTAGTCTAACGAACTACATTCGTCGTATGGATTGATTGTGGAGTCGGTATTGTTCGATAACTCCCTAATTTCAACTCCGGTGAGTTTTACTAAAATTCAACCAAGTAGAGCATTGATACTATATGTATCACATTGCCCTCTTCTAAGTTCTCCGTTCATTTAGAACTTGATAACTAAGCCGTTCATGCTCTTAAACTAGCCTTAAACACAATCCCGAGTTTCAAACCCTAGTTTTGGTGATTTTATTAAACCTTGAATTGAACCGAATTCTTTCACAAGAGTTATTCCCAAGCTCATTATAAACAACATTCATGTTTTACAAAATGTCAAAATCATAACTTCATAGAGATTTCATAAAATCATACTCACATTTTATATGTTGACTTGAAGGTTTTGTCTTCACAAAAGATGTTCACAATCACTAATAGAACAACTATAATGAAGGGGTCATGCTATTTTATTTAACATGAAAATCTCAGGGAATTGTCACTCACCTTAGTCCTATGATTAATGGATGAATGAGTGATCAAGGCAAGGATTCTTGTAGAGGATATCAAGGGCTTCGATTTGGTGGTCTCGGTTCGCCGATCGGACCACCGGATCTCCGGGAAATGGTCCTTCAAGTTGGTGTTCTTGCTATGGACGAAAATGGTGAAGGAGCTTCTGATTCTCTGGAGTTTTTGATCAACAATGGCTGATCTGGTTGAACAAATGGCTTATATACTTGCCTAGAAGACCCCAATCCAAGTGATGAGTGTTAAGAGGCTTCTCATTGGCCAAGGCATGTGAACCCTTGATAAAGAATGATCCAAGGGCTTAAAGGGGTCTTAGAGGAGTCAACAAAGAGGGCTTTGAGTAGCCAAGGTCGGCCAAGGGCAAGGGCACTTGGGTCTATAACCAAAACCACTCAAAAAAAGACACAAAACTGAATCTGGCACAATGCGGTCGCATTGTGCTTGAGCCATTCGATCACATCAACTATTCATGGCCAATTTCCAGATTGTTGTTACTGGACAGTCGATCTTGTAAACTCTACCATAAATCGCTCAAAACTCCAAATGAGGTGATTTTTTATTTTTATAAAATTAGACTCATTAAAATATATTTTAGAATTTTAAATTACTCAATTTGGACTTATATTCATCAAAATAAAGTTACAACAAAATCAAGTACCGAAGTCGATTTCCTGAAAATATAATTCTGGCACAGCCGTAAGTCAAGACCTAAATGAGGTACTTAGACACCTTGGAAAATTACCAAATTTTACATGGAATATCCTAACATATGAAGGTAAAACATACTAAATTTTTATAAAATTATCTTTAGTATATTGGTACCATAATTTTCCCGAAGTTTGCCCAAAACCGGACTGAATCAGTGAAGTAATATGTTGGTCATCTTATTTCCAAATGCAACAAGTCTATGAACAATGATTATGCAAGCATGGGAAATACTAGTACACTTGGTTTATAACTCAAATGAACTTCTCGCAAGTTGAAAACACAAACAATACAAGCAACGAAGGCAATCCCGAGAAACCCTAAGGCTCAAACGAAGCAACAATGTTTCTAAACTCTCAACCAAGCATACAACAACTAAGATGAACATTGTAAATATTATATGCAAGGTACTAAGACTCCAATGAGACATATTTAGGTTCTATCATGTTAAGATAAACACTCGAAACATCAACACAAGGCATGCAACGCATGGAAGATCAACACTCTAATATGATCTCAACCAACTCAATGCAAACATGGTATGAATGAAATGAAGTCTCTAACATGTCAAGACACTTAATAAACATGTTATAATGATGACCAACGTGAAATGGGTTCGGGTTCTCACAGAATCCGTTGTGATTATTTGGTTATGAGCATTAATTGGCTTGACATGATTTATGGTAGAGATTAATACCCTACTTGGTCGGTCGAGTTCGCTCTTGTCGAATTCGATCCTTAATTGGTCTTGACGAGTAAATATCTACTTGTGCATTGCATTAAGTCTAGCTGGCACTATTTGGTTTTATTTTTATGCCAGGGTAGGACGATGCAACGCCTTCACGAATTGAAAGATTCGTGCTCGCTATGGATCGTCGTACCTAGGACCTCACACACACCTCCACTGTAGGCCGCAGTGGGGAAGTAGCCCCTTTGCCGTATCAATACGTGCGTCACAGGCTCCTATTAGCCGACAGAGTTTGGTATATCGATGCGAAGTCACGAGCATCGTAGTCACGATATTGGGTTAACAAACTTTATTGCAGGAGCTGCGTAGCGGCCGGGCCTATATCATATCCTACTTGTATGATTTATTTCCGCACTTATGTGAATAATGTGCTAAGTGCTATATGATGAACATGTACAATAATCGTGATAAATGCTATGCTATGACATGAACATGCTTTTAGTAACTTACTAAGTCTTCATGACTTACCTTATTTGTTTGTTTTTTTTTTTCCTAAGATCTGAGCCAAGGAGACGGTTCTCGCTAGATTCGTCGTACCCGTGTTTGTTTGCTTGTGAGCTTGAAGGTTGCTCTTTTAGGACTTTTGTAGTTAGACTTTTATTTTTAGCAAGGACGATGGGAAGCAAGTCACTTAGACTTGACTTGGGTTTTGTTGTTGTAGTATAACTTGAGTATTTGAGACTTATAATCTTTTGTATGCCGACTTCATGTCAAGCTTGTTTATATATCATTGGTTCACTACAGCTTTTTTCGCTTAATACTCTTTTAAAGTATTATTGTTGTTGTTGTCTCCGACATGTTATGGCTGTTGAGGTTATTATATGTATGTGTTATAATTGTAGGAGTAGTTGTTGGGTTCCGGCTGTAACGTCGCTGAAGACTTGTTTATTTTCCGGCCAAGTGTAGCCGAGTTGTTATTTGTATTCGTTGTTTCGCCACGTGAAATTTTATAATCCTACTTGTGCATGCTAGTATCTTGACTACTTGGACGACACGACTCGGGATTCGGCATTGGGGTCCGGTCGGGTCGTCACATAAAGTCATGAACTAGCTTTTAGCAGCATCTTTTAAAGTACATTGCAGAAAACGTATCTTAAATTCTTCTTCAGTTAATCCTCCTTTAGGGATGGTTTCAACCAAATGACTAAAATTTTGCATAAAGGATTGCATTTTCCGTAGGTAAACCATGGAATGTTGGGAACATATTATAGAAATATCCCTTAAGTTCAAAATTCTTAACTCTATCGGGCAAAATTAAGCACAAAGGTGAAAAATCAATATTAGGACGATTATAATCTCTCATCGTTCTAGGGGCTTACATTTCGTCCCTTGCAGCTACAACTGCTTCAGCAGAAGCAAATGGGTCTGCTCTTTGATCTCTTTGATTGTCGGTCATTGGATTATTCTATTGGGGATTCCTTCCTAAATTATTAATGTTATCGTTAAAATCCGCCAACGTGTGATTCAACGATCATCGACCGTGCATAAAATCCACAATCAACAACAAACCAAAAATAAATTCAAACTAGTAAGAAAAATATTTTTGTTGTTTTTGTTTTTATTTATTTATTTTCTTTTTATTTTTATTTTGGAAAAATAAACATAAAAGATTAAAAAAAAATTAAATTAACTTTCTCCCCGACAACAGCGCCAAAAACTTGATGTGTTTAAAAATACCTTGTAAGTGCACAACACTATTGTAGAATAGAAAGATGGTAGCAAGGGTCAAACCTCGGGGAAAATGAACTAAAATGGATTTAATCTAAATTACTTAAAAAGTAATTAAATAAAAAGGGTTTTGTTTTGGAATGATTTAAAATCTAAAATTGAACTAACAAAAAATAATCTAAATTAACTACTTGAGAAAGCTAAATTTTATGAAAGTTTTATGGATGAGAATGATCTAGGTATTGGGATTCACTTGTATCGCCTTTTATGTGTATTGGTTTGAAGGTATCTATCAATTATGGGTTGGTTCGCTAGGTAACCGATTGTGACTTACTGGTCGAGATTTGCAACCTTTAGTACTCCACTTTGGTTGTGCTTTCTTGGTCCGTCCACACAATAATTAAGAGTCCATTAAGTGTCCGAAGAACTAAAGTGAAAAAGAATAAACTCTGTACTCCGCACACAATGCGAACCAAGATCTACTCCTTAGCCTACGGTCGGGAATCAGAGGGACCTATTTATCTATTAGGTTGGCCAGTGTATGACTTATGCATATGGTTGTGTAGTTCATCATACCCAAGAGCCTACACATCCACAAACGTAGCCATTAAGCGATAATTTCAATGTAAAGCAATTATAATATATTATGATAAATAATAATATTATAGAATTAAATTATATTAACACATAAGAATTGATACAAAGTTACCTCCAACACCTAGAATGAAACGGTTAGTTCATCGTAGATGATGAACACATCATATTTATGGAATTCAATATCTTCAATCTTCAACAATTGGAAATAAAAATGAAATACAAAATGTTTCTGCCTCTGGAGACTGCTGAAGATCAGCCTAAAATGACCTAAAATCGGATCCCCCAAAGTTGTAGAAGTAGGGTTTTATTTATACTACCTAGGGTTAATGACAAAAGACGAAAACTGCCCAAGACTAAAAATTGGGCTTGAGCAGTCACTCAATCCTTATGCTGAGCGATAGCTCAGTGGTCGTTCTCCAGAAAATGGCTATTGCTTTTTGTGCGCTCGCCCAGACCTCAAGCTGAGCGAGCACTCAGTCCCTTTTACAGCTTTTGGTCATTTTTCTTCTGCAGTTTACACTCAGGTCCCTTGAAACTTCATATTAATGTAAAATTGCCCAGAATTCATCATTTTCTTCAACTTTAGCGTGAAACTCATAAAACACTAAAACCCATATCAATAGCTTTAGAAATTCGCAGAAAAGCACAATCTGTGTAGAAATATATACACAATATATGCGTAAAAAACACATCTATCATGAAACTATTTGAGGATCTTTTGCAATGACAGTCCCACGCAACATCAATTCCCAAGCGAAGTTCTACTCTCTCCAAGGTAGGCAAAAATTTATAAGCATTCGCTAGAAAAGATGTCGGGAAATGCTTGAACACAACTTCTCTGGGTTGGCCTTTGGTGCTCTTTGCCAACAAACTTCGCGCTACCAAGCAGGCCTTACGTGACTAGAATAAAACAGTGTTTGGGAATATCTTTCATGCCGCCTCTATCGCAGAAGAAGATGCCCTAGAGAAGGAGGTTCTTTTCGAGCTCAATCCGTCTAGTGAAAATCGAGCTGCCTTGTTGCCAGCCCAAGCCATTCTGCGCAAATCTCTTTCTAATGAGGAGGCTTATTGGCGACAGAAATCCAAGGTCCAATGGTTTAAGGAGGGTGATGGAAACTCTAAAATTTTTCATGCCTCGGTTCGTTAGTCTCAACGTCGCCTTCACATTCACTCTATACGTAATGCTGATAATTTGTTACTTGAGAATGAAGCTGATATTGCCAAGGGTGCCGTTGACTATTTCTATGACCAACTCACGGCTACCCAGGTCTCTCCTAACCTTGATCTTTCTATGATCCTAAATATGGTTACTAAGGAATGGAATTTATCTCTGATCAGTCCGCCTTCCAAGGAAGAAATTTTTTTGTCTATTTTCGATTTGAATAAGGATAATGCTGCTCGCCCAGATGGTTTCACAGGCCATTTTTTTGTTTCATGCTGGGATATTATTCAAGATGATCTCTATTCCGCCATCCTGGAGTTTTTTGCTGGGTTTTTTCTCCTTTGCTCCTGGACTAGCACCCTCATAGCCATTATCTCTAAAATTGACACTCCAACTACCTTTAAGGATTTTCGGCCCATAAGCCTTTGCAATTTCTGCAATAAAATCATCTCTAAATTACTTGCTTCTCGTCTGGCTCAATATCTGTGACGACCCGACCCGGATCTCAATACGAGATCCCAAGGTCGTGCCATCAGGACAAACTAAGAGACAAACAAGCACCTGCTAAGCATAATGGTGCGAGTCAAAAGACGAGCCAACAAGCTCAAAACAGGAAGGTAAAGCCATAACGGCAATACATGAAAATCAAAACCTAAAACCTGCGGAAGCAAAACCATAATGGGACCCGAGCTATCAAGCTCCTGAATATAAACAACCAAAGAGATAGTAAATCTCTCGGCCCAAAAATTCGACGCGCGTGACGCAACATTAGACACGCACAACAAACCATCGGCAACCAAGGCCGACAACAGACAGAATCCCAACCTGATAAACAACACTCAACGGCTATAACATGCCGGAGGAACAATTCACTATAACCATATAATCAATGCTAAACCACCAACCAAACCTCACGACTAAAACTATCGGAGGTAGGAACAACAATATACCACAACTAGAATAAACGAGCCACACATGCTCGAAATGACAAGAGAAATACATTCTAAGGATACAAAGGCTCGGCAATACAACCGGCTCCCAAAAACACAACCATAATATAACACTACAATCTACCCAAGTAAAGTCTACATAACTTTACATTCGAGCCTCACAATAAATACAACATAATGATAAATAACTCCAAGCTTTTGACTTGGAAGACCACCTGCTAAAAGTCGTTATCCGGCATTACTAACGAGATCACTGCACACACTAGGGAAAACAATCACACGGAGTGAGTCATAATGACCCAGTAAGTTTCTAAATGCAACATGAGGCATATTATGACATGGCATGGCATAAATGCATAAACATATAAAATCATGGTATCATGCTAGTATACCATCATGAAACATGTACTTAATTTTTAAAGCACATAAACTCACATAAATCAAGTAGCATCTTATTTTTTCATATAAATGCTCATAAATAATCATGCGTAACAGTAAATGTAATCGAACCGTTACAATCAAATCCGGGTTCAAAACCCAACCAACTTACCATGAGATCAAACCTCAAACCATGATCCGGGCTCAATTCCCAATCAATCATACCCTGGGGTTTCCTCCCCAAATAATCTCAACTCATCAGTTTCCCTTAATGAGTACTCGTTACATTCATCCAGTCTCCGGATGAGAAATGAGAGCTCGATGTCTAGCTAGATGGCATAACTCGAGATCACATCCCACTATTGGCCAAATAGTGAGGAGAAAAAGGACCCAATGCAACGATTCGTAGCGATTGTTCCCAAAGGCTATGAATCGTCCCATTGCCGACACAACAACCAAAACCCGCCAGCTGGACTTTAAACCAAACATTCAAGTAGATATTTACTTGTCTAAACCAATGAGACCAAATTCATTATTATCGGGCTCATTAAATCATGTAGGACATAATGCTCTACAACAACTCATAAACCATGCACATAATTGCACATAAACAAATAGGGCATAATGCTCCACAAAATCTCATAATCCATGCACATATTTGCATATAACCACGTAGGACATAATGCTCTACGAAATCTCATAAACCATGCATATAATTGCATAAAATCAAGTAGGACATAATGCTCTACCAAACATCATGAACAACGCATATATTTGCATATAACCATTGTGTTCAACTAACTTACAAGTTTAGTTTAAAAACAACATATTGAGGTATTCATTATTCCTCAAGTCATCAACCCAGTTAAGTATAGCTTACAAGCTTAATAAAATATAATGTGAGGTCTTCCATAATCCTCAACTCAAACCAAAACAAGACTACTACGCTAGTCTCAAAATATCCACAATTCAAGACTTATTATTTGGTCTTTATTTTAAGTACACCGGACTCAATCATAGTCCTAATCGTCATACATGATCGATAACACCAACATCATACCCAAAACATCACGACTACTCCGTAGTCACTTCGCACAAGTGTTTTCATATGTACGTAACAAAAATCCTTGAGAAGAGGATTCTCTCTTAATCTTCTCTTAAATATTCTCATGTCGATCCGTGGGTCTCTATATTGTCCCATGCTCTAACAAGCATGCTCAAGATATATTTCTAATAAATCTTCATACCATGAATGTCTCCATTGGACACCAATCAAAGACCCGGCGTGCACAAACACAACCCAAGCAAACCCAAACATTGTAGGGTTTCAACCCAAGGCTCTTTATCATTTTATTGGCCTTATTACGACTCCGTTGAGTCTTACTAACACATTTCATTCTTTATGTGTTTTATAAATTCACACCGTAATAATTTCTTAAGGTTTACAACCAAATCTCAACAGTCATTCGGGCTTAATTCCCAAGACTAAAAATCCACAAAACACATCTCAATCACCAACCATTTAAAGTTTGGAAGTTATGTTCTTCACTCCATTAATCAAACGAAATCCAATTATCGTAGGATTTCAACCCAAGTTCAATTAGCACATGATCGAACTTATAATGACTCCTTGAGTCAATCTACCCTTTCTAAAATTTTAGGGCATAGAGGCCATGGGTCTCAATTCCCCCAATATTCATAACTATCAACAATAGCCATCATCCCGGGTTCGTTTAACTCACATAAACCCAACAAAACCTTCACTAATATAACATAGAATAAATTCATCATTTTGAGCTCAATTTCATTTAGCTCACCTTACCAATCATAATTCCCAATTCATGATTAAATCATACAACCCGGTTTAATATACTCTATTAAGCATATAAAACATAGTAATCAAGCTCACATTAATAATTTTGCAAGCTAAACCAAATTTGGGCAAAACACCCTCCAAGTATCTCAACCAAACCAACATCAAAACTCATGGATAATCGACATAATCAAGCTCAATAGACTAGTTAGAACATGAATTTCACATATATCATGGTCTCACATAGGTCAATCAAGTTCTATCATCAATTTGTAAACCTAGGGTTCATGCTTCTTCTATAAACCCTAACAATGGCTTCCATTGACCTCAAATATCACAAATGATTGTTTCCCTAGGGTCAATGGAGCCCAAAAGCAAGATAAATAGGGTAGAAACTTACCTTAGTTCAGCCCCTAATAAGCTGAAAATTCGGAATTCAAGAGGGGAGGTTGTTCTTCTCAACCTTCACTTCAATATCATGGTGTAGCTTGGGGAAGGAAGAACCCTAGCCATGGCCTCCCAAGATAGAACCCTTCAAGCCCTAGATATCACCCTCTCTCAGCTTCCCTCACGTTTTTGAGAAGTGCTTGCAGAAGTCACAAAGGGGCTGAAGTCAAATTCTGTTTGGCTGAGTTAGAGAGTAATCTGTTTTGGGTTTAAATAGGGGGGATTAACTCTCTTAATCAAGTCACTAATCAACCCCTAAATCCTCTAATAATGTTTAGGACAAGTTTTAGGTTAAGTAGGAGGGTTTAGGTTAGGTTTAGAATGGGTTTAAGTGGGTAGAAATTGGTCAACAATTCAAATTTTCACAAAATCCCGTAACAGGCTGCCCAGGGAACCTTGCGGTCGCTTTGGTCTCATATGATGCGACCGCATCACTCCCCTTTACACTATACACTCCTTTGTTGATTCCTTGCTCGGTTTCGGTCGTTCCCGCATGCATCCTCGTGCCTTAAAGCTTCGAAATGGCTCACAATTGAACCCTTAAAGTCCTCAAACATTAAAATAATCCATCCAAGTCTCCAATCAATTTAAAGTAGGTCTAGACTCCCAAAAATAACACCCGAAACAACCCGGGGCAAAACCGGCGCAAGACGTAACAACTTACTATCGAAACGTCAAATGAAACCACAAACCGACGGGTAATAACCCATGATTGTAAACACCTATTAGGGCTACAAAATAGGCCTGAATGCCTCTCAGATGATTAACAACAGATAGGGGAAATAGTCTCCCAAAAGACGAGACGTTCGCCCGGCTCAATCTCAAACTACGCGATAAGGAGAATTACTATCCTCGAGGCGTCAAAACTTCACAAGACTTATGGAATACATCCAATTAGAAGTCTAACACATCTGAACATGTTATTTAATCATCATGTAAAGATCTGGGACCAAATCGAGGTCAAGAACACAAAACCCGAATAAACTCTCAATCGCGTCGCATTTCGACTATCGTCGGGTTACGACTTTTGACTTTAACAAGTCAACCGCTATATGACATCTCTTAAAAGTGTGTTAGTCTTAATGTGATATCTCATACACATTTAGACTCTCTCACAAACCAAACGAGCAATCAACCAAAGATGAAATGCGAGCATTGCACGCAATTCAAGCTAACCGGGAATCGGGATCTTACAATATCTTCCTCGGCTTATTTCTCCCAATCAAAGTGCCTTTACAAAGGGCAGAGTTATTCAGGACAACGTTCTCTTGTCTCAGGAACTGGTCACTTTCTTGGGGAAAAAGGTTAATGGTTCCAATATTATTATCAAGCTTGACATGGCGAAGGCTTTTGATCATGTCTCTTGGATTTTCCTTATTTAGGTCCTCCGCAAGTTTGTCTTTCATGAGATATTTATTGATCTAGTCTGGCGTCTCATTTAAGACAACTGGTTTTCTGTCCTTATCAATGGCTCTCCGTCTGGCTTCTTTAATTCCTCTCATGGCCTCCATCAGGGAGATCCTTTATCCTCCAGTCTCTTTATTCTGGCAGCTGAAGTGCTCAGTAGGAGTCTTAATGATTTGCATTCTTCGATGGCCCGCTCTCGGTTTTCTACCATAAATGGTTGCCCCGTGGTTTCTCATCTTTCTTTTGCTGATGATGTTATCATTTTTTGTAATGGTAATAGCTGGTCTATTCGTAAACATATGGATGTTCTTCATCTCTACGAACAAATGTCAGGCCAACTTGTTAATAAAGCTAAAAGTCGGGTGTTTGTAGCCCCCTCGGTTGGTCCTTACAGGGCTTGTCGCATTTCTGATTCAATGGGTTTTCGCTTGGGCTCTCTTCCCATTACCTATTTGGGTTGTCCTCTATATTATGGGCGTAAGACAAGAAGTATTTTTTACCCTCTCTTTGTTAAACTCCGTTCCAGGGTGGAGTCTTGGCTAGGGTCCTTTCTCAATGCGGCGGCAAAAATTACTCTGATTCGTCATGTGCTTCAGTCTATTTCAACCTATTTACTGGCCTTTTTAGATCCTCCTAAATCAGTTATCAATATGATCAAGCCTGTTTTTGCCAACTTCTTCTGGAGTGATTCTGAGGGCTCTCATAAATCCCATTGGGTTGCTTGGAATTCTTGTTGCAATCCTAAGCCTTTTGGTGGTCTTGGTATCCCTTCTATTTCCTCTTTGGTTCAGGCGTACTCTATCAAACTTTGGTGGCGGTTTCGTACCTCTAATAATATTTGGTCTGATTTCCTTAAAGCCAGATATTGCTCTTCAGCGCATGCCACAATTTCTGCTATAAGGGGATCTCATGTTTGGCAAGGTCTTAAATTCATCCAACATATTGTTGAGCCTCATATACATTGGAATATTGGTCTTGGTGACTATTCTATCTGTTTTGATAAGTGGCTTCGTGGACAGCTTCTTACTCGTCCTCCTGACTGTGTGATTTCTCAGGGGAAAGATTTATTCGATTCTTCAGGAAATAATCTCAACTCCTTGGCTCTTTCAATTCTGCCCGAAGCAGCCAAGTCCTTTATCCTTCACCAGCGTATTTCCCTCTCTACTCGGCCAGATTTTCCATGTTGGACAGTTACTTCTTCTGGCAAGTTCACTCTTTCTTCGGCCTTATCTATTATTATGCCGACAGCTCCTTCTCTCCCCTTAGCCAAGTTTATCTTGCACAAACTCCTTCCTACTCACATTGGTGTCTTTCTTTGGCGCTTGTTCTTAAAGCGTCTTCCGATTAACGAAGCTCTGATTCATAAAGGTTTTCTTATTGCATCTAAATGTGTTTGTTGTTCACAACACTCTACCGAAACCTTTAATCATCTTTTCATTCACAGTCAGTTGGCTTCTTCGATTTGGTTGGCTTTTAGCTCGTCTCATAATCTTCCAATTTCGGGAGATTCTATCATGCATCGGTGTATGGCGGGTTGGAGTTCTACTTCCACCGCTAATAAGATTCTTCCTTCTCTCATTCTTTGGTATATATGGAAGGCTCGAAATGCGATTATTTATGATCGCTCCTGTATTTCAATTCCCTCTCTTACCCATGCTATCTCTCATGACCTCTCTCTTATTATGGGCAGCGGAAAATTCTTTGTCTTGCAAAACCAATCTGGTTCCCCTATTTCCTTTGCCATGAGAAGGAAAATTCGGGTTCAAGCTGTCTCTTGGTCTAAGCCGAATGGGTCCTATCTTAAGCTTAATTCTGATGGTGCTAGTCGGGGCAATCCGGGTCATAGCGGTGACGGGGGTATCATTCGAGACTCTGAAGGTAGAGTTATTTATTCTTATGCCTCTTTTTATGGTACTGCCACTAATACTATAGCAGAAATCAAGGCTCTCTTTCATGGTGTTTGCTGGCTTCATTCTCATGGATATCGTCGTGTGATTGTTGAGATGGACTCTATGATCATTTATAATTGTCTCACTAAAGGATATCTTCCTCCCTGGTCTCTTCATTACTATATTCGTGGTATTTTATCTATGCAAAGGGACACTTTGATTTCCTTTTGCCACTGTTATAGAGAAGCTAACTCGGTTGCGGATGGGCTCGCTAATTATGCTATTGATTCTCGTTTGGACTCTGAGTTTTCCTCCCTTGCTGCTTTGCCTCCTTTTATTAGAGGGAATTCTATTTTGGATAGTCGTGGTACCTCTCATGCTCGAATTTCTTAGGTCTTTTGTTTGCAATTGTATTTATTTCTTTTTCGAGGTAAGGCTCCTCTGTCCCCCCATTTATAAGGGTAAGGCTGGTTGTCCCCCTCAAGTTTGTATCTTTATTTATTTTATTAATAAAATTGTGCAGGGTGCCGCCCCTGTTTCCTAAAAAAAAAATAAAGATGTCGGGAAATGCAAGTCTGACATGTAATCACGATTCAAAAGTGTGATTGAGATGTATTAGCAAGACAATTCTAAAAATTCTAACTTTCATAAAAATGAGCCTAAGTTACAAATTAATGCAACACTCATGTATACACGGTTACTCATCCTATTTAGGTGCACCAAACCAGTCTCGCGGAGAATGCACTGTGTACTATATACTAGATAAAAATGTTCAAATCCTTCAATAATGGTGGTGCATGAGTACACAAAGGGGAATAATCATAGGAAATTTACACAACAGAGTAAATTCTAGAAAGATCTAGTGAGGAGTCATGTGGGTCATAGCATTAATCATCATCAATTTAAATTCCGCACACAGACTCGAGAATAAAAATTTTAAATTTTTTAATTAAAAATTGGAGGATGATGGTAATTGGAATAAGATTGGATAAGAAGACAACTGTGAACTAAAACCGCCATATACTCATCCGTTTGGAGGAAATTAAAATGGTCACTTCCTTTGTATCTATATTTGACATCATCAACTCCTAAAATAAACAAAAGCAAAAGCAAGAAAATAGGAAGGAGAAGAGCTATAAGGGACACTAATTGTCGCATGTACATAGCAAGATTTACGCAACAAGTTCCCAATTCTCATTAGGCTAGGACTTGAAAAGACCATAGACCTAGAATCTCCCCCCCAAACTTGAAAATCATTTTGCCCTCAAAATGATGGACTGGCTGATAAGGGAGTTGATTAGGAAAAATAATGGAAAACAAGCGACAGATCCGCATAACGAAGGAAGACGCTATTTAAGTGTTGGCTCCACGTGAGCCAGGACCAAATAACGAAGAAGGATGCCATTTAGGGATAGTGTCAGGCGTGATGTTGAGGTTGGAGGTGATATTTTCGCAAAATTGGGCATTCCATTCAAAGAAGTAGTTTTGGTCAGCCAGACCCTACTCTATACGCTGCTCGAGTGTATCTAATATCTGATCGACACACTACTAAAACGTGTCGAAGCCTAGATGGAACTCCACTAACTAGGTGGAAATCTCCTCCCAAGGTTCTATCTCAGGATCCTCCTCAACTTCCTCACCTTGGTCTTCTAGGTGGCGGGCATAGGGTTGTCGTGTCTTATTTGTGAGGCCCTTTTTGGTGACATTAGGCATCACCTTGATACGCTCTAAATCAGGAATCGAAAGGACTCCTACTCTAGCACAGACGTCGGTGATAAGACTAGGGTAATGATATCCCGTGTTCACGGTCTTATCAACCATGCCTCTAAGCTGCCCGTTGATCAAATTAGTAATATCAACGGAACCCTTGGTCAAAATGGTGTAAATTAACACCGCCAAATTCCACGTCACATCATATTGATGTGTCATGGGCATCACCCTTACGTAAATAAATTTATAAATCCCCTTAGCCTGGGGAGTCAAGCAAGACTCCCTAATGGAACGAGGGCGACCAGCCATCTCCGCTCATCCAGAGGTCCACTTCGACCCACGCACGACGGTCCTATCGCTAATAGTGGGCAACGGAAAATTTTAAGGCAAATAAAATTGATAGGTATCGTTTCGAACAACAGGCTGATCGTAAAAATCATGAATGGCATTAGGACCAAAATACACCAAACTACCCCGAACCCATGACCAGTTAGGGTCCTCTCCCATGACCCATCCACTGTGAGCGTAAAACTCACGGACAATAGGGACGACCGCTTCACCAGGAGCGACACACAGATTCTCCCAACCATATCTGGCGAAATGGGGAGTCAATTGATAGCTTTTATACTCAAATCCTCTCTCTGGAAAAATAGCTTTAGTATTAAAGCTCTCTAAATAAACTTTATAATGTTCGGCTCCACAAAAATAGGCTTCATCAAATTCTATTGTCGGAGTAGAAGATGATGATGCTCCGCCTGTAATACCCTGATTCCCGGTTAGCTTGAATTACGTGCAATGCTCACATTTCTTCCTTGGTTGATTGCTCGTTTGGTCTGTGAGAGAGTCTAGATGTGTATGAGAGACCAAATTAAGACCAAAACACTATTAAGAGATGCCATATAGTTGTTGACTTGCTAAAGTCACAAGTCGTTACCCGACGATAGTCGGAATGTGACACGATTGAGAGTTTGCTTGCGTTTTGTGTTCATGACCTTGGTTTGGTCCTATATCTTTACATGATGATTGATTAACATTTTTATATGTATTAAAATTCTAGTTGTATGCATTCCTTAAGTCTAGCGATGTTTTGACGCTTCAAGAATAGCAATCGTTCTTATCGCGTAGTTCGAGATTGAGTCGTATGATCGTCTCTTCTTCGGGAGCCCTTATTCTCCTATCTATTATTTAACTTCTTAGAATTATTTGAGCCTATTCATTAGCCTCTTGACTTGCTTTAAGTCTCATAGTGTTGCTCGTTCGATCGCTAGTTCGTTCGTAGGTTCGTTAGCGAGTTGTTGCGCCTTGTTCCGGTTTCGATCCGAAGTCTTTCGGGAGTTTTTTGTAGGTGTTCTGTGAGGCTTCTATACCATCTTTGAGTGAGGTTTGAGACTTGGGGACTTTGGCCTTGAATTTGGTGTTGTTTTGGATTGATTTAAGACCTTTTGAGCTCTGGAGACTTTGCTATCGCAAGGGGGTTTGGACCTTTCCCTCGCAAGCTGAACAGATTTTTAGAGGAGTGACTTCTGCCTAGCATGTGGTCACATGCTATGCCACACCATGCGACTGCATGGTGCTGGTTTCCTGATACGTATTGTTTTGTCTGTTGCTCCATTTTGGCTATCATAACCCCACCCAAACCCATCCTAAACCACTTCTAATTCGTCCTAACTATCAACCAATGTGTCCTAAGAAAGTATTGGGAGTTTTGAGTCGATTGGAGGACACTTGGCAAGGGAGAACCCCTACATGCATTGGTCACACTTCCTACTCACCTTTTCAAGCCTTGGGGAAGCCAATACACCCACTAGGCCTTCCATTTTCTGTCATCTTTCTCCAAAAACGTGGGCAACATCTTGAGAGCTGAAAGGAGAGTTTTCTTAGTGTTCTTGAGAGTTCATCAATGGTGGTCAAAGCTTAAACACTCCATTTCCCAATCCAACCTATAAAAGTGAAGAGGAGGATGAGGAGAACCCTTTCCACCGATTTCATGTTTGTTTTGGTTGCTTGAAGTGGTGATTGTAGGTAAGCTACTATACTCCTCCTATTTGATTTTTGTGCTCATGGATCCTAAGGAAAACAAGGGCTTGCTATTTGAGGTCAATAAGTACACATGCATGCTTTTGCGATTTTATTTTGAGTTAAGAATGAACTTGCTAAGAATCATGTGTAGGTTGATTTCTATGATTTGTGAAGTATGTTAGGGAGGTTCATTGTGTAAGCTTGGACTTTGACATGATGGTTATATGATTTCCTAAACCCAGGGTTTGATTATAAGTTGATGAAGTAAATGGGTTATTGATGATGTACATGATTTTTGGAGTTTTATTTGATATTATGAATAGTTAGAATCATACATGGATATATGTTTAGGAGTTTTGAAGTATACTTATTGAACCTCTAATTTTGGTTGTGAGCATGATAGGTGAATTTTCACAATAGATTACATGTTTGAATGTTTATTTGACTTTTAAGAATAGAGTTGACTATCATGCATATAAGAGTGTGATGCTATCTAATTCATGAATTTTTGGTTATGAACATCTATAATGAATTATCATTATGGATTACATGAAATAAATATAATGTTAACTTTATTGGGTTGAGTTGACTTTTATGCATATAATAGTATGTTGGTCACACTAATTAATGAATTGAAGGTTATGAACATGCTAGATGAATTTATATCGTGATTGTGAGTATACTAGATGAATTTGCATCTTGTTTGGATAAATGGTTATTTTGGATGAAAGCATGCTTAATTAAATGCTAACTTGAGATACATGCTTGAAATATGATGGTTGATTTTGAATGTTAAGTGTTGACCTATGAACCATGTTTTGGGGTTGTTGTTGGGAAGGTATGAATCGTTGGGTTGCACAATGTTGTTGACCTTAAGAACTTAGCCATGGATGATAGCTAATGAATAATAGGAGGACTATGATGCAAATAGCTTCTATGCCTTCAAATTTGAAAAGAGTAGAAATGACTCAACGGAGTCGATTATTGGACTAATATGAATATACTGAATCACATATTGAGATCCTACAGAATTTGGGGTAGTTGATGGAGGTTAAGCCTCCGAGCGTTTTCAAGTGTATGAAGGACGCTTGGGTATTAGAGACTTGATAATATTGCTCTAATGTGTTTATGTGTTAGTTAGCATAGAAATGCATAACTATGTGATTTAGAAGTAAATATCTACTTGATTGGATAAGTGTGATATGTTGTACTTTTCCTTGGTGAGCATTTGAGTATGGATTACATGTGCTAGCGTTTGAGTCCAGCTGGCGTCTTTTTGGTTTGAGTCTTTGGCAGGACGAAGCATTGTATTCACGAATTGTGGGATTTGTGGTTGCAATGGATCGCCGTGCCGGGTTGCACACACCCCTCCATCGATGGCCACGGTGGGGAAGTAGTTGATCTTAGTTATAGTAAGTAAACATGACTCTAATCACTATGGAACCCGAGCGGGGATTGTTTCGGGGACGTCGATACCACAAATGGGGCTATCGAGGACACGTTTGTTTCCGCATGAGTTACACGCTAGAAACGGGAAGGAAAAATCATCTTCTCTCTTATGTGGTTTATTTTACGAGCACTTGTATGAATTGTTGTGCTACGTGGCTAATGATATGCTTTACATGAGATGATGATTACTTGATGAAATGTTATGATAAGAAATATAATATGCTAATGAAATGATGACTTTTGATATAGTGTTATACTAGAAATATAACATGCTATTCATGATTAGAATGGAAACCATTGTCTTTCATATATAAGTTCTTATATGAATTATGTTCAAAGATGAAGTGTGAGACTCATGGTATAATTAAGTTATGTGGATGATGTTTTGATGAACAGTGCAATATGAAGATAACATGTTAAACGTATTGGAATTGAGAACATATTCTATTGATATGAATTACTTATAATGAATTATGCAAATGATGTTCTATGAGACTATTGTTATTGTTAGGTTTTGGTTTGTGTTGTGGATTATTCCATGAAATGTTATATAATGAGCATGATATGAGATGTACATGTTTTATTTGAGCATAATGCCATGTCATGACATTGCATCTTTAGTAGCTTACAAAGTCTTTATAACTTACTCTGTTTACCTTGCTTTCCTTATATTCCAGCCGAGCTAGTGATTTGAAGGAATCTGTCGAGTCTACGATAGAACGTGTGGTTCTGTGAGAAGGTTTTTAGTTTATATATTTGTATC
Organism: Codonopsis lanceolata; assembly: GCA_013146195.2. NCBI lineage: Eukaryota > Viridiplantae > Streptophyta > Magnoliopsida > Asterales > Campanulaceae > Codonopsis > Codonopsis lanceolata. The sequence goes on from CM028380.1 coordinate 153,446,081, forward strand.
CTTTGTTTTGGAAAGGTCGATTGGGAAGTGAAGTTATATAAACTTAACTATGGGTAGTAAGCCTTATGATAATTTAATTGATACTTGTTTATGTTATTTAGTCTTTTGTGAGTCGACGGATGTTAGTCGTGCCATGTTAATATAATAATATTGTTTCTATCCATATCAAGTTATTTATATCGTTGGTTATGTTTTACTCCGGCATGTTTAGCCATAGAGTGTGTAGACTAGAGTTGTAGACTTAGTTTAATGTTGGGTTTCGGTTGTATCATCGTCGATGACTTGGTTTTAAATATTTATAAAATTGTAACAGGTGGTCATGTTGTACGAGTCTAATGTTGCGTCACGTACTTTGAGTTTTTGGACCGAGAGATTTACTATCTCTTAAGTTGTTTTGTATTTCAAAGCTTGTTAGCTCGGGCGCCATCGTTTAATTATGTTATTCGTTTCAGCATGTGTTAAAGTTATTGGCGTATCGCCGTTATGGCCTTACCCATTATTTGTTGTTTGTTTGTATGTTATGTGTTTTTGGTGGCACGACCTCGGGGTCTCGTCTTGGGATCCGGGTCGGGTCGCCACACCGCCGGTGTTCGATTCACTTCTTATCTTTTGTCACGACCCGACCCAGATTCCAACCCGAAATCCCAAGGTCGTGTCACTGTAACTAACATAAGATGAGGACAAGCAATTGTTAAACAGTAGTGCAAGTCGAACAGTCGAGCTAACAAGCTCTAAACATGAACATAAAGCCGCACTAAAATACGGTATTTCAAAAAGATTGAATTAGCGAAAGCAATAAGGAAAAGAAGTCCCGAGCTATGAAGCTCGAAACAAAAGCCAAAGAAACCAAGAGAGACATTATCTCTCAAAGGGGGAAAAACAAAAGTCGCGTGCCGTAACATTGCAGAGGCTGAACAAACCATCGGTACTCCAGACTGGCGTTTCAACAAAGAACCAACCTGATAAGAATTACCCACGGCTAAAGCATACCAGGGGTTTACCAACAACTATAACAATTTAGAATAAAGAAAAGCCCTAAAGCTACTGCGTGCCCGGGAGATAACTGAAATAAATACTAAAACCACGAATAATGGCACGACACAGCCCGTCGGCCGAAGAAGAAACAATACAAATACCCAAGTATCTACCCGACCGTAAAGTCTAGATAACTTTACAAAATTGATCTCACAAGAATAGAAAAGTACATAATATATGTGACGATGCTAAAAACAAATAGGACTCCACAAGCTACTACTCGGGGATGTCTGCTCCTACTAGCATGAACCACACGATCTAATCTCGATCTATCAATCAGTTGTGTTCTACTACAGTTTCGATCTACTCGACCTCAACGCAGCTACCAATTTACTGCAACTAGAAACAAAGTATGAAATGAGTCGTTATGACCCAGTACGCTACTATAAGAGATATGTAACATAAAATTATGTGACATAAAAATAATCATGGTGTCATTTTACAAATGACAGAAAAACCCGTGAAGAGGCGTGGTATCGTTTAGATACTCCATAAGATAGCCATTTCTTCTTACTTACTAAACCATCCAAATGAACCAGGGTGTAATTCCCTGTTCAAACACAAATCAAATGAATTATAATGAAATTCCCATAAAAACATCATATGTAAGTATATATAATTATATATATACTAATCCAACTGTTCATAGAATCATTAAGTATAAGTGTGCATATTATATATATATATATACACATTAAGCCTTTCATAGAATCATCAAGTAAAAGTATGTATATCTAAATATATACATATCAAATCGTTTATAGAATCATAATGTACAAGTATGTATACTTACAGATATACACCTTAAGTATTTCAATAATACACAATCAAGATAAACACGGTCAATCAGATCTCATGTTCAACTAAAACTTTGTTATCACATAAGTGCCCATAGTAAGCCATATAAGGGATAGAGAAGATACCAAATCATTGTCGTCGTATTGCTCCTGCAATCACAACTGTTAATCATATCGTTCCAGTGATACCCGTGATCGGGTATCAAAGTACCGAGCTCTTTTCTCGAGTCCGAGCTCTCTACTCAGGAAATAGCACTAGCCAATGCGCTCTTTTGGTTACGACAAAGGGGGCTACTTCCCCACTGTAGCTAGCAGTGGAGGGGTGTGTGAACCGAATCCAGTACGGCGATACATAGCAATCATGAATCCCATAATTCGTGAAGACGATGCTGTGAGGTTCCCAGGGTGTGCCCCGCGCCCCGCGCACCCTTGGTTAGGGGTGCGCATACGTGCGGATGCGGGACACCACTGCTCTCGTTCCACCCTCCCTTTCTTAGGGGAAGACGAAATCAAAAGTGCGAGAGGAGTGCTGTCTATGTTAGCGCGTTGGAATGCGCCTCAGTTGCCATTAGTGGATTTTTTATCCAATAAGGGAACTTATGGTTTCCCGCATCAAGTTATCCGTTTTTTAGGGGATACCAGGATATGGGAATGCATTACCCTTTCATTCTCATTTTCCCTTTTTTAGGGGAAAACGGAAAAGTGCAAAAAAGGATATTGCGACGCCCCCACTATGAATTTTATTAAAAATAGCCTTATGGCCCATTTCATATCACTATGGGAGCTTTAGGTTTCCTGCATCAAGTTATCCCTTTTTTAGGGGATACCAGGATATGAGAATACATCACCCTTCCATTCTCATTCTCCCTTTTTTAGGGGAGAACGGAAAAGTGCAAAGAAGGAGTGTTGCGAGGCCCCACTGGATCTGAAAGTTTTAGAGTCAACATCTTTATTTTAAGGCAAAAATAAAGCAAAACCAAAAAAGAAAGAAAAATAAACCAGAGAAAAAGAAACGGATTCGGAGGCTAAGTTACGAGTTGGGAAGGTGCTAGGCACCCAACTCGCCCTTTCGGTCTCAAAAGTTGTTTTTGGCTGAAATATGCTTATTGTTATATTTATTTAGCAAATAAATAAAGCATTAAAAGACAGAAAATTAAAACAAATACATCCGTGGCTACATTATTTACGGACTTGCAGCCATTTCCTTACAATAATTACAAATGTACTTAAAAATATTTGGCCATTATAACAGCTCTTTTACATAATATTTCATATTCTAATCCGGGCAGCACAACGGCTTATATTGACTACATTGTGTTGGATTTAAATAACAACTTTAAAATAATAAATGAACGGAAAAGTAAATAAGTAAATAAAATAACACTCTTAAAGGCTTTTACCTTTTAGAGGGGTGGTGTGCTCGCTCTGTCCTTCAGGAAGAGGGAGTCTTTTTTGTTGTTTGTTGTGTGGTTGTTGTTTTGATTTGGGCAGAGTAACTGCTTATTTTGGTGACTTTTGGCTTATCTACTCGGGCAGAGTGACAGCTTATTTTGGTAGGTTTTGGCCTTTTTGGTAGGGCGGAATAACAGCTTAATTTTTGAGTTTTTCAACTCATTACTCGAACAGAGTAACAGCTTACTTTGGGATTTTTGGGCCGGGGAAGTGAGGTGGATACCTAACAACTAGGATAGGGATCACTTATAACTGGTGGATATTTATTTTGGCGGAGTTTGGATGGGGTTTGGAGACTTTAGTGGGCTTCACTCACCTATCTCACACCTCTCGCTAATCTCTCGGCGTCGCAGAGCGGCAGAGTTTCTTCTCGGTTTTTCTCTACTGATTTTTTGAACAAATGAGAAGGGAGCCCAGCTCTCTTATTTATAAGTGGGACGAGGGATTCATCCGAAATTCTTGAATTTCTTCAGCCGGCTTCGTTGGATTGTACATCGGGCTTCACCAAGTGCACAATGCGTTAAGTGAGAGGGCCACTGTAGCAGAGCTGGCGCGGCATTATGGGTCCCTTGGCGCGGAGCCCAACCTTCTTTTAGCCCGACATTATGGGTCCCTTGACACTTTCACCCCTTGCAATTTATTGATCTGCGCATCCTGCTTTGCGTTTTGCATTTTTAACTCCTGTAACTTGACATTTGTTAAGTTTGAACAGTTTTTGATATCACATGTCAGAGTCACATACCAGGGGTACGAAATTGGGGTGCCTACAGAGCCCCTCAACGATGGAGTCTACGGGTAACCCAAGGCTTACTGAGTAGACGAACATCGTTGATAAACAATAGACTCTCCAATTTCGTTCATTTTAAAACGGGAGAGAAATGCAATTGGTAGACGTTGTAATGCACAGTTTATCATGCTATCCAAACTCCATAACCTAGACATATTTAGTTAGTTATAGCAGGTTATCATAGTTTTTAAGCAGATATGAATTTAAAGTGCTCTGATGGTCGAACCTACTAGTGTAGGCTGCCTACGTATTCCTTATTAAAGGAAATCAAACCAAACGTAGTTCAGGCCAAAAACTTAAACTACAACCAAATGAGGATGTCATGTTCTTCGAGTCAAAACCCGACTAAGAACACAACAGGAAAAAGATTTTTGTGTTTTTCGAAAAAGTCGTATTCAACGGTCGAGAACGGCCGTCAAATACGGTATGAAGATTTGAATGTTTTTCGGGAACCACAATTCAACCGGTCAAAACCTTGTCATTGAAACATGTTAAGAAGAATTTTCAAAATTTTGTTTGGCTGGTCAATACCTTGTTTCCAAACATAATAAGAAAACTTTCAAATTTCCAGAAAACTGTACACGACCGATTAAAATCTGTCGTCGAGCACGACAATGAAAACTTTATTCAAGTATTTTCGAAAATTTGTGAAAAGATCATTCTTTTTCCTTTCCTTTCTTCTCACTCTCTCTGTTGTTTTTTTTTCAATATTCCTCTTTTTTTGTATTTTTGAAATATTCTTCTTTTTCTTTTGTTTTTTGAAATATTCCTCTTTTTTTAAAAAAAAATATTCATCTTTTTTTTTTGTTTTTTTGAAATATTCCTCTTTTTTTACAAAAAAAACTTTCCTTTTAAAAAGAAATTATTCTAAAGATAGGGTAAAAATACTGTACCTGACTTACCTTTTTTGGTGGTTGGCCTGATTCGGTGGATCTTGGCATTTTGCACTTTTGCCTTTTCAGGCTGGGGACATTATTAATTTTTTTTTTCCTTTTTTTTCTTTCTTTCTTTTCTTTTTCCTTTTTTTTCTTTTCTTTTTCTTTTTTTTTTCTTTTTTTTCTTTTCCCACTTGAAAATCTTTCTATGCTTACTTCGTGGCTGACCCACTGGGGATATTATTATTTTTGTCCTCGGATGGATGGCTATTAATTTTTGGTTAACAAGATTAACTTCGTTAACCCTTCTTTATGCTCAGGGACCATTTTGGAAATTTTGAAACTTGAGGACTAAAGTGTCGCAGCTTCAAACTTTGGAGGGAAAAAGGAAAAATTCACTTTTCCACCCTTTATCATGGACAGGAGTGAGGGAGAGAAGCTACTGCTCCCTCCTTCTTTTCTCTCTTCCTTCTGCCTTCGCCATTGTTGCTGCTATCTGTTTTCTTTTCTTATTTCTTCAATTTTGCTCCTTTTTTCAGTTTTTCTTCGCAAATTTCAGTGTTTTGTTTAGTAGATGGCATCTTCTTCTCGATCTAGGAAGGGGAAGGCTCCCATGCACCCAGAATCTAACGAGAGGAGGAGAGAGTTTCCTCCCTTGGTCCGGAATAAGCTCAAACACCGGTATTCCGATGATGACTGGGGCAATATCTTACGAGATCGGGACACTCACGTGTCCAATCTTCCTCCCACCAATGTAAGTTTATTTCTTTTTCGAGATTTTCCTGGCTAAATTTCTGCATTGTTTGGAACTTTTGGAGCACTCCTGACTTTATTAGTAATGCATATGCATGTCCTATTTATGTCTAAATGATATAATTAAGTAGTGATACATGAAATTTACATGATTTATTTTTGCGATGCATGATTGAACTAGTGGTCACTATTTGACCCTACTATGCATGATTTATATTATAAATGGAAATGAAGTTATATGATGCATGTTTTACACTAAAACATATTTTTGCATGCAATAGAATCACGAGACGGACTTTTCGGAATACAATATATTTTTTTCCGAAACGCATTTTCAGGCATATTTTCGGATAAAAATGGGACAAAACAGATATATTTCATACCCTTAGATTCATTTTTCATGCATGCAAATGCTGCAGGGACATAGTAAATGCCATAAAAATATTTATTTTGATGATTGGTGGCACTTTATCTTCTTTTTAGCGCATCCTCGATGCAGCTTATTCGACAATGAAATGCATATAATGGATGCATGAACTACTTTATTTGATGCAAAACAGTTATGGGATGATGCATGAATATTTTCCTATCTTATTATGTACATGGTAAATGCAGTTTAACATGCATCTCTATGATGCTCATGATGCAAAAATAACTATTTAAATGCAAAACAAATTACACATAAATTTTTTTTTTGTTTTTTTTTTAAAGAATGTAAAAGAATATGGTACGTATGGACTCTTTTTTTTCATTTTTTATATTTATTTTATATTTCGCATAAAAGAATGACATTTAACGAGACTAAATGTTTATTTACATGTGAATTTATGTACATGTATAAAAATGGTATGTGTTTACTTACATTTAAAAAAAAATTATGATATGTTATATGAACAAAGTGTTTTTTTTAAAGAAGGTAAAAAAGAATATGGTATATTTATGTTTATTTCTTATCATTAAAGAAACTGATTATTCACAAGTATTTACTTTTGATCGTTTTCTTTTTCTTTTTTTTTAGCATGCTGCAATTTTAAATTTATGAAGCACAATGTATGCAACATGTTTATTATCTATTCATACTTATTTATTAAAAGACTATACAGAGAAAAGGAAAATAAGGATAGAAGACTTACATTTTCTCTTCTTCTTTTTTTTTCTTTTTTTTTTATTCGCAGGAAATTCACGAGGGTGCGGGCATCATGCGCCAATGTCGCTGAGATCGAGGCGGCGCAACTATTGGTGGAGGGCTCCGGTCTTAGTGTATTTATGCATTCTTTTACCCATTTCACCAGCTACTTGCCCATCTTTGATGTGCTCAGGGACTTCTGGTGGGACATCACCCATACCTTTCACTTCAGCTGGGGGAAGGCAACCATGACCCCGTGTTACTTTGCCGCAATAACGGGCATTCCTACCAGCATAGGGGAGTCCCTGGTTCCCGATTTCACTCTCCGTCGTCGTAGGGAGGAGGTAGTGGACCTCCTGGGTCTTGAGCCGGAATTTAAATCGACGGATGAGATTCTTATCGGCAGCGTTCCGAACTAGCTTCTCAGCAATGCCGGGCGGGTGCCGACCAATGATGTAGCTGCCGTGACTCGAGTGGCAAGAGCGTTTTTATTTTTCTTTCTTGGCACATCGCTCTTTGCCAACCCCTCTACCTATTTGAGGGTTTCCGTCGAGGCTTGTCTGACAGATTTTGATCGGATCCCTTTATATGACTGGGGACAGGCAGGCTTGGCCGAACAGTATGCTTCTATGGATAGGGCCAGCCGGAATGACTCGCCGACTCTGAATGGGTTTGCCCCGGCGTGGGAAGTACATGCCTTTTCCAGCTTTTCTTTCGCTCTCCCTTTTTTTTTTTATGTATAACTTATTATATATATATATATTTTTATATATATATATATATTTTTCAGCACATATTTTTCTTTTTCTCTCTTCATTTTTTTATTGATAATATATATATATATATATATATATATATATATATATATATATATATATATATATATATATATTTTTTTTTTTTTGCAGGTATGGGCCTTCTCATATTTCACATTTTCGTCAGGTCCTCACATTCGGCGAGTTCACCAGCCTCCATACTTGTCCCAGTACGTTGATGATAACAGGGTTTATCCGATTGAGGACGGTGGTTGCAAGGATAGGGAAAGAGTGCTGGAGTGGATTGTTAGCTCGAATCCTAGTACAGTGCACTTCCTTTCTTGGGAGGGTCTGGAGGGTCATTATGCTGTTAATTTGATGCTCAGCCTCTGCCGGATACTGATGGTTTCCATTATGGTGGATTCTTTATATATGGGCGAGCGGGTGAACCGTCAGCATCAGTCTGTTTTAGCAGCTCCAGTGGTGCCTCCTCGGCCTCCTTTCTGGGTTATAGAGCCCGATCGACTGCCCAACAGGTATCAGTACTTGGCGAAATACCTCATGCCAGCGACAAATTATCCAGTGATGGCGTATGAGGATTTCATGAGATTAGTGCTGCATCCCCCTTTTCCTGCTCCTGTCGCGCCCAGGCGGCATTCTGATGCTTCTTCCAGGCCGGGGCCGTCTACTTCATCTCTCGACCATAACCTGAAGTTCACAGAGCCTGATGATATCTTTTCTACTTTCCAATATGAGTGGGGTGGTGGCATGGTAGAGCAGGTTCTTCCTGATGTCGAGATTCCAAAGGAGCGTCGTGTCCCGGAGCAGGCTCGTTCGGTAGACACATTCACCTTTATTGTCTCTCTTCTATACATTTTTTCTATACATTTATATATATATATATATATATATATATATATATATATATATATATATATACACACACTTAATTTTTTTAATTATTTTTTTATATTTTTTTGAGACTAACATATTTCTTTTTTTTTTCACTTTTTTTTAGGTGAACGTGTCCACTTATAAGAAGCTGCTGCGAGACTTTTTCAGTATCAGCAAGCTTTATCAGAAACTTGCTGATGAATTTTCTTGCAGGGGAAGCAGCACAGCGCGGCAGCCAAGACGTCGAGATGATGACGATGACGATGATGATGATGATGATGTCGGGTCGAGCCGTGGCCGGGGCAGTGGTTGGGGATATAGACTCGGTGGCACAACGTGTCCTAGGGTCATGGGTGGTGGCCTTAACAGGAGTCAATCGTCCCGAGCACATTAATTTCGGATTCCTGAGAATATTAGTATCTTTTCCCCCCTTTTTTTGTATATATTATTATATTTTTTTTTGTAAAAGAAACTTGTATAGGCATTATGGTATAATGCAATATAATGTATGCGATGCAATATATTACACATGCAAAACTAAATTCACACAGAAAATAAAGCTATACCAGACATCTAAGAGGTAATGGCACGCTGTACTTTAAGAAAGGAGGTTTATGAGAATACACCTTTGGATCGCAGTGAGATTTTCTGGTGATATCGGAACAGGAAAATGGCCGCCTCCCTTATCATTTCGGTGCCCTGTGGCTATTGAGCTCGTGCTCATAGCGACCTTTCATAGCTTTCCTTCCTTTCTCGTGATCAGACGCAGGAACATTGGAGTGTCGGACAATTAAACCAGGATACCAGACAGAAATTTCACAGCACAGTGGAGGCACTTGGCGCGGCCATATGGGAGTATGGCGCGGCGCCATACATTCCTCTGTGCAGCCACTGTTCACTTACTATTCATGCACTGTGCACTAAACAGTCCGTTTCTTTAATTATCGGTATAAATTCAGACAGAGATCAGCCTGATTTCTCACCAATTCACTTCGTCTCTTTTCTTTTAACATTCACCAGCTTCTTCCTGTCCTGTCGTTGCTCTTCTTAGCCACATAAAATTTCTTGCATCTCTCTTATAAATGGCCGCACGTATTCCTACGGCTCTGGAAATTGATGTTTATGAGAATGCCCTGGATTTTTGGATTCTTTCGCTGCCATCTGACGAGAGGGACTAGTTTGATCATCTTTTTGGGTTCAGGTGCCTTCTGTCCTGGCAGAATGTCATTATAAATTGGGACATGTTGAGGGGAGCCGCCAGGTTTTGGTCTCCTCAGGACCACTTATTTAATTTCGGCATGAATGAGATGTGTCCTACTTTTGAGGAGTTCTGCGCGATGTTGGGGGTGGCACCTACTCGTCATATCGCAGTGCCCGCCTACAGAAGGCGTCCATATATGGCTATCCGGGAGCTTTTTAATTCTACCCGCAGTGCTACTCCAGGATTCTTCAATGGGGAAACTTTTAATTTAACGGTTCTTCCTATAGCCTTCACACAATACAGAGAAGATGATGTGGACTATCTGCGGTGTAGGATGACAGCGCTCTTTCTCTGTTTGGTAGGGCGATACTTGATAGTAGGTCTACCCGGATTTGTCGATGCGCGGGTCGTTGACCTGGCATTACAGGCTCGAGATCGCCGGCTGAACATTGTCCCGGTGATTTTGGCGAAGACCTTAGCGGGCATGAATGCTTTTGCTACTGGTGATGAACTGTTCCCTACCGGTAGCCCCATTCTGGTTCATATGTGGCTAGAAGAGCATTTCCTCTGGGTTCAGGATCCCGTGCCACATGGATCTCCCTATGACCAATCACTTTATGGCATGCGTGGGCATTTTCCTCAGACCAATTATTCTGAGATTGATTGGGCTGCTCACTTTTATCGCCGGGGCTCGATAGACATAATCTAGGTCATTCGCCATTGGGAGATCCGGCTCTTTCTTCGTCATTCCGATGAGTATAGTCAAGTAGTCATGTTGGGTCTTCGTCGGACTTCTTTTTATCAACCGGACCGGATCTTACGGCAGTTTGGAAGAGAGCAAGTGATCCCGGACACCACTCGTCCTATATACATGGTAATGAAGCTTACGGACGAGCGTCTGGGTCCCGCTATTCAGGGCATGTGGCTCAGAGATTCTGAGAGGCTGGAGATAGCATATCCATATTCTGACTATATGCTTCTGTCCCTTGGGTATTTTGCATGGATCATGGTAGCTGCTGAGGGGTCGTCCCGTACTATCCGGCGTGGACTGAGACACTTGCTGGGTCGCCATATAACTAACGGAGTGGATGTTCGACTGATGGAAGTAGGCGAGGACATTGATAGCTCAGGGTTAGTTGTTCCTCATGCCCTAGAGGCAGAATTCATACGGGTACATGGCCTTAATACTCGGGTGGCCCCTGGACTGGATACTGCAGGTCCCAGCAACACATCCCGCAGATTGAGTGATGTCAGTCGGCTGCATAACCCATGGAAACAAGAAGTAGCTGCTCCTCCTCCCCAGACTGGTTGGGGTACGACTCTGAGAGTTGGCGATCACGAGCCTCTGTGGCTGAGCTTGGCAAGCAGGCAGGACAATCCATGTGAACAAGAGATAGTTGTTCCTCCTCCCCCACATGTATGAGGTACTGGTTTCAGGAATGATGGAGCCGGTCCAAGCAATACGGATGCTCAGGAGAACGGAGATGCTGACGATGAAGAGGGAGACACCTCTGGTGGCTCTCATGCAGATGAGTCTAGGGCTTCTTCCGCACCTCGTAGAAGGAGTATATGGGTCCGGCTCGGTGGACGTCATAGACATTGATAGACCGCTCTGGGGCTAAGGCTGCAAGAAAAGGAATTGTTTCTGGGACAACAAAGGGGGTACAGGCAGTATATATAGATATGTACAATGCAATTAATGTATAGATGTCTTAGTAAATACTCCTAAGTTGCACCTTAGGACCTGTAAAATTATATTTTGGTATTTTAATATGAGCCTTTTGTCGTGTTTTTTCTCTTCTGTCAGTCAAGCTTCTGATATACTGAAGACTGGAGGTAGTATGCTGAGGACTTCAAATAATGCCTTCCTTCTCTTTTTATCTCCTTTAAAAAAAATTTCTTTTTTTTATATATATATATATATGCTCTAACTTTTGCCTAGGCTGCCCTTTCGGGTTTTCAACCTAGCGAGCCCTTATTTCTCATTTTTTTTATATTATATTATTTTATGTATGCCCTAAATTTTTCCTAGGCCGCTCTTTCTTTTTTCCTAGCGGAGGGGAAGCATTCTTTGGATAGAGTGGTCAGAAGACCCGATTCTAAGTTAGCTTGAATTGCGTGCAATGCTCGCACTTCTTCCCTTGTTGATCGCTTATTTGATTTCTGAGAGAGTCTAGATATGTATGAGAGATCACATCAAGACCAAAATACTTTTAAGAGATGTCATTTAGTTGTTAACTTGCTGAAGTCACAAGTCGTAACTCGACGATAGTCGAAATGCGACGCGTTTGAGAGTTTACTCGGGTTTTGTGTTCCTGACCTTGATTTGGTCCTAGATCTTTACATGATGATTAAAAAACATGTTTAGATGTGCTAGACTTCTAGATGGATGCACATATGTAAGTATTAGAGTTCATTCATAACATCCTTAACATGATTTAAATCTTGTTTGAATGCTTGTCGAATCGACGGTTTGATTGCTACTTTACTTCTTGTCGTTCTTTTTCTTTGTACGACTTTTTTGGTTGGTATTATTTTGACCCTATATGACTAGGGGACCTTGGGGAATTAACTTAGAATTATTTTTGAGTGGTCGTGTAAACGTTTACACGCCCTCGAGTTTGATTTTCGGAAATTCGCGTATTTCTGAAGGCCACGATAGGTTTGTAGTATTTTGGCCATAACTTTGTGTATGAAACTTGGAATTCGGATCCGTTTGATGCGTTAGAAACTAGACTCATAGAGATTTCTAATCATACCTTTTTTGTAATTTTAGGGCATGTATTTAGGTACAGGAACATTTTGTAAAATGATCCCAATTCTGGTCTACTATAGTTGACCACTCATTGTGTGTTAGACTTTATTTTTGGCCAATTACACACCTACCCTTAATGATAAACTCCCCATATTCAGTTCCTAAACCATCCTAACTATCAACCTATGAGTACTAAACAAGTTTTGGGTGTTTTGAGTGGATTAATAGACACTTGGCAAGGAGACACATCAACATGCATTGGTCACTCCCTCCCACCCCACTATTCAGCCATAAGGTGACCAAATACATCCACCAAAGCCATTTTCTTCAGCCTCTCTCTCCAAAAACATGGCTGAATACTCCTTGAAGGTTTGAGAGAGTTTTGAGTGGATTGAAAGCCACTTGGCAAGAGAGAACCCCTACATGCATTGACCACTCTTCCCACCCACATTTTCAAGCCTTGGGGAAGCCAATACACCCACTAAGCCTTCCATTTTCTGCCATCTCTCTCCAAAAACGTGGACAACATTTTTGAGAGCTGAAAGGAGAGTTTTCTTAGTGTTCTTGGGAGGTTCTTGAGTGATCAACAATGGTGGCCAAAGCTTGAGGAGTCCATTTACAAATCCCAACCATAGAAGTGAAGAGGAAGATGAGGAGAACCCATTCCACCCTTTGCATGTTCGATTGGCTTACTGGTAGTGGTGATTGTAGGTAAGCTACTATACTCTTCTTATATGATTTTTGTGCTCATTGACCCTAAGGAAAACAAGGGTGCTATTTGAGGCCAATGAGTACACATGCATGCTTTGTGCGATTTTATTTCAAGTTAAGAGTGAACTTGCTAAGAAACATGTGTAGGATGATTTCTATGATTTGTGATGTATGATAGAAAGGTTCATTATATAAGCTTGGACTTTGATATGATGAGTATATGATTCCTAAACCTAGGGTTTGATTATAAGTTGATGAAGTAAATGGGTTATTGATGATATACATGATTTTTGGAGTTTATTGGATATTATGAATTGTTAGAATTATAAATGGATATATGTTTGGGAGTTTGGAAGTATACTTGTTGAATCGCAATTTTTCATTGTAAGCATAAAGAAGAATTTTTACAATGAATTACATGTTTGAATGTTTCGTTTGACTTTTAAGAATAAGAGTTGACTATTATGCATATGAGAGTATGTTGCCATCTAAATGATGAATTTTTGATTGTAAGCATGAAGAAGATTTTTTATAATGAATTACATGTTTGAATGTTTCATTTGACTTTTAAGAATAAGAGTTGACTATTATGCATATAAGAGTATGTTGCCATCTAATTGATGAATTTTTTGATTGTAAGCATGAAGAATAATTTTTACAATGAATTACATGTTTGAATGTTTTGTTTGACTGTTAAGAATAAGAGTTGACTATCATGCATATGAGAGTATGATGCTATCTAATTCATGAATTTTGGTTGTGAGCATGTATAATAAATTATTATTATGGATGACATGATTAAAATGTAAAATTTGACTTCATTGGGTTAAGTTGATTTTTATGCAATAAGAGTAGGTTGGTCATCTATGATTCATGAATTGAAGGTTATGAGCACGCTAGATTAATTTATATCTTGGTGATGAGCATGCTAGATGGAATTACATCTTGTTTAGATTAATGGTTATTTTGGATGAAAGCATGCTTGATTAAATACTATATTGAGATGCATGCTTGAATTGTAATGGTTGACTTTACATATTAAGTGTTGACTTATGAACTATGACTTGGGGTTTTCATTGGGAAAGTATGGAATGTTGGGTTGCATGTAACTTCTATGCCTTCAAATTTTAAAGAGTACAAATGACTCAAAGGAGTCGATTATGGATTTATATGAACATAGAGAACTACATATTGAAATCCTACGAAATTTGGGGTAGTTTTGATGGAGGTCAAGCCTCCGAGCTTTTTTTTTAAGTGTATGAAGAACACTTGGGTATTAGACACTTGATAATATTGCTCTAATGTTTTTATGTGTTAGTTATCATAGAAGTGCATAACTATGTGGTTTAAAAATAAAAATCTACTTGATAGGATTAGTGCGTGATGTTGTACTTTTCCTTGGTGAGCATTTGAGTATGGATTACCTGTGCTTGCGTTTGAGTTCACTGGCGTCTTTTTGGTTTGAGTCTTTGGTGGGACGATGCATTATCTTCACGAATTGTGGGATTCGTGATTTCAATGGATCGCCATGTCGGGTTGCACACACCCCTCCATCGATGGCCATGGTGGGGAAATAGTTGATCTTAGTTGTAGTAAGTAAACATGACTCTGATCACTACGGAACCCGAGCGGGGATTGTTTCAGGGACGTCGATACCACGAATGGGGTTATCGAGGACACGTTTGTTTCCGCAGGAGTTGCACCCTGGAAACGGAAAGGAAAATCATCTTCTCTCTTATGTGGTTTATTTTACGAGCACTTGTATGAATTGTTGTGCTACGTGGTTATGATATGATATACATGAGATGATGATTACTTGATGAAATGATATGATAAGAAATATAACATGCTGATGAAATGATGACTTTTGATATAGTATTATACTAGAGATATAACATGTTAATCATGATTAGAATGGAAACCATTGTCTTTCATATATAAGTTCTTATATGAATCATGTTAAAAGATGAAGTGTGAGACCCATGGAATAATTGAGTTATGTGGATTATGTTTTGATGAACAGTGCAATATGAAGATGACATGTTAAACGTATTGGAATTGAGAATCATATTCTATTGAGACGAATTACTTTGATGAATTATGCAAATGATGTTCTATGAGACTATGGTTAGGTTTCGGTTTGTGTTGTGGGTTATTCCATGAAATTTTATATCATGAGCATGATATGAGATGTATATGTTTTATTTGAGCATAATGCCATTACATGACATTGCATCTTTAGTAGCTTACTAAGTCTTTATGACTTACTCTGTTTACCTTGTTTTCCATAGATTCGAGCCAAGATAGTGATTTGAAGGAATCCGTCGAGTCTACGATAGAACGTGTGGTTCTGTGAGAAGGTTGCTATTAGTTTATATATTTGTAGTCCTTGTTTTGGAAAGGTCGATTGGGAAGTGAAGTTATATAAACTTCACTATGGGTAGTAAGCCTTGTGATTATTTAATTGGTACTTGTTTATGCTATTTAGTCTTTTGTGAGCCGACGGATGTTAGTCGTGCCATATTAATATAATAATATTGTTTCTATCTATATCAAGTTATTTATATCGTTGGTTATGTTTTACTCCGGCATGTTTTTAGCCGTTAAGCATTCTAGACTAGAGTTGTAGACTTAGTTTAATGTTGGGTTCCGGCTGTAACGTCGCCGATGACTTGGTATATAGATTGCTATTTAATGATATTGCATGACATGTGGTTTTGTTTTACGTGCCCAATGTTGCGTCACGTGATTTTAATTTTTGGACCGAGAGATTCATTATCTCTTTGGTTGTGTTAGTTTGAGCTTGTTAGCTCGGGCACCACCGTTTAATTATGTTACGCTTCCGCATGTGTTAAAGTTATTGGCGTATCGCCGTTATGGCCTTACTTGTTATTTGTTATCTTGTGTGTTTTTGACGGCACGACCTTGGGGTCTTATATTGGGATCCGGGTCGGGTCACCACAGTGGCTCAAGCATAGTACCTTTTGAGTTTGTCGAGGTTGAAGGGCTGGACAAGATCTTCCCCATCCTGGTTCGTGAGAAGCACGACACCTCCTGATCGGATCTCCTTAACAATGTATGGTCCCATCCAGGGAGACTTCCATTTTCCCCTAGTATCAACGTAACTAGGGGGTTTTTCTCGAAGTATGAGGTCTCCAACTTGGATATCGCGACCTTTGACTTTTTTATTGAAAGCTCGAGCGATACCCCTTTGATATGCCCGGGTATGCTCTAAGGCTAACAGGCGTCGTTCATCAATTAGGACCAGTTCTTCATATCGCCCTTTGATCCAGTCAACTTCTGTTATATCAGCTTCCATCATCACTCTTAATGATGTAATTTCCACTTCTATTGGTACTACCGCTTCCATGCCATATGCTAGGGAGTAAGGGGTAGCCCCAGTGGGTGTGCGGACAGATGTACGATAGCCCCAGAGGGCTAGTGGCAATTTTTTTGGCCAGTATCTTCTTGTGCAGCCATTTTTCTGATGATGTTTTCAAGGGTTTTATTGGCTGCTTCAACGACACCATTGGCTTGTGGCCGGTAGGGGGAGGATTTGTATCTTTGGATCTTGAACTCGTCGAGTAGACGATTCACGTCCCCTTCAAAATGAGAGCCGTTGTCGGAGATTATCTCGAAAGGTACCACATAACGGTGTATAATATTGACCCGGATGAACTCGGACACCTTTCGGGCATTCAAGATCTTGTAGGAAGAGGCTTCCACCCACTTTGTAAAGTAATCGACGACTACCAGGACGTATTCATGGCCATTGGATCCCTTCGGGTGAATTTGGCCTATGACGTCGATTCCCCACATTGAGAAAGGCCAGGGGGCTGTGGAGTTGTATAAGACGTGTGGGGGCACATGCTGTAGATTGGCAAAGCGTTGACATTTGTCGCAATGTCGCACCCACTGAATACAGTCAATTTCGAGCGTACTCCAATAGTACCCCTGTCGGATGATTTTCTTAGATAGCATATGGCCATTCATGTGGGGCCCGTAGGTACCACCGTGTAGTTGATCCATAATTTGCTCAGCTTTGGCCTGATTGACACATAGTAAATTGAGGCCTTGATAGTGTCTCTTATACAGGCTGCCACCGCTGAGTACGAATTGGGAGGCCCACCTTCGCAGGGAGACTCTTCCTCTTTTGTCCAAGCCAGGAGGATAAAGAACGTTCTGGAGCAGATTTAAGATGTCAGCGTACCAGGGCTCGTGATCTGCTTCAGGGGTTGCATTGATTTTGAAACAGTATGTCGGAGTGGCCTTCTTCCCGACTATGAATGGCTGAACATTAGTTTCTGCGGGAATCTGGACTAGTGATGCCAGAGTGGCCAGGGCATCAGCGAATTGATTCCTATCTCGTGGCAGGTAATGGAACGAGACAGAACCAAATCGGGCGGTGACTGTTGTTAACTTGGCATGATAGAGCTGCAGCCGAGGATCCTAGGTCTTCCATCTTCCTTCGACCTAATTTATGATTAGGGCAGAGTCTCCATAGACTTCGAGATCTTTATCCCCTCTTTGGAGAGCTTCTTCTAGGCCAGCAAGACAGGCTTCATATTCCGTCGTATTATTTGAACATTCGAACTCCAACCTTATAGCCAGCGGAGTATGAGAGTCAGCCGGATCGATTAACAAGATTCCTAAGCCAAAGCCTCTTTTTTTCGCGGCTCCGTCAAAGAACATCTGCTAACAGGTGTCATGGTCAGTGATTTCGAGGACACCTTCATCTGGGAAACCAGGCTTAGTCGCATCTTCGGCCTTCAAAGGTAGATCGGCTAAGTGGTCTGCAATGACGCTTCCTTTGATTGACTTGAGAGTGACATAAGTTATGTCAAACTTATTGAGAAGAAAGGACCACTTGGCCAGTCGGCTGGACAGTGATGGCTTACCGAAGATGTACTTGATAGGGTCCATTCTGGATATGAGTTTGATGGACCTTCCTTGGAGATAGGTTTTGAGCCTTTGAGTGGCCCAGACTAGGCCGGTGCAGCTTTTCTCCAACACTGAATAGTTTAGCTCGCTTCCTTGTAGCTTCCTACTTATGAAATATATGGCATTTTGAATGTAGGAATCTTCTTTCTCTTGGGCGAGCGTAACCCCTACTGATGTGTCTGTGACGGTTAAGTATATGAGGAGAGGTTTATGTGTATGGGGTGGAGCTAGCACAGGGGGATTGGTAAGGTAGGCTTTTATTTTCTCGAAGGCTAGCTGGCACTTTGCGTCCAAGACTTAGCCGGTATTCTTTTTTAGGAGTTTAAAGAGGGGCTCACGTGTGGTGGTCAGCTGTCTGATGAAACGGCTAATGTACTGCAACCGGCCTAGGAAACCTTTGACTTCGGTGGGAGTTTTCGGCTGTGGCATTTCTAGGATGGCTCTGACCTTTGTTGGCTCGATCTCGATGCCTTGTTCGGTTATTAAGAATCCCAAGACTTTGCCTCTGGTAACCCCGAATGTGCATTTGGTGGGGTTAAGCTTCATCTGGTGCTTCCTTAATCTTTCGAAGACCTTCTGAAGATCTTTGATGTGAGTACCGTTGGCATCGCTGGAATGCACGATCATATCATCAACATAGACCTCCATCTCTTTATCGATCAAGTCGTGGAAAAAGGTGGTGGTGGCCCTCTGGTAAGTGGCTCCGGCATTCTTCAATCCAAATGGCATGACAGTATAACAATAAGTCCCCCAGGGAGTAGTGAATGAAGTCTTCTCCTAGTCTTTTGCTGCTATTTTGATTTGATTATAGCCCAGCATGCCGTCGACGAAAAATCGGACTTTGTGAGCTGCGACAGCATCTACCACAATATCAATGTTGGGCAGGGGGAAGTCATCTTTGGGCGACGCTTTGTTGAGGTTGCGGAAGTCTACACAGATTCTGACTTTCTTGTTGGGCTTGGGAACGGTCACTATATTGGACAGCCAGATCGGGTATTCAACTACCCGAATGAAGTTGACGCGCAGTTGTTTCATGATTTCTTCTTTGACTTGTAGTGACCATGCTGGCTTAATGCGTCGGAGCTTCTGTTTGACTGGGCGAGCATCCGGATATGTGGGAATCTGATGCTCGATTATGGCTGGATCCAGGCCGGGCATATCTTCGTAGGACCAGGCAAATATGTCTATGAATTTTTTGAGGAGATCAATGAGTGCCTTAATTTCTGGACCTTGGAGGTAGCTGCCGATTTTGATTTCTTTGATTTCATTATCCAGCCCCAAGTTGATGGTAGACAAGTCTTCAATATCTGCTGATGAATGGCCATGTTCCTGGTGCTCAACTGACTTTGCAAGCTCAAGTAGATAATTTTTATCTTTTGGGTCCATTTTATTAAATGACTCATTATCATAATTATTATTATTTAATGCGTCTTTTAAAGTAGGTGCAACTAAGGAATAAGCAAAGACATTTATATTATTATTAAAATCATAATGTACAGGGGTTATTACATTGTTAAGGACCTGGGGTTTGAGATCCTCAACTATAGGTAGTGGATCGGTAGATGACCAATGCGTAAAGCTAGAGAAAGGAGTGGGGATAGTATATCCAAAGCGGTCTACCAGGTCTGCGGGCGTCAGGAGCGGACCGGTCGTGGTGTACCAATTCTACAGAGGCTTATTAGACATAGACTCAAACTCAACAAGGAGCTTTTCATAATCAGTGCCTCTGTCTATCATTCCCAGAAAACTGTCTCCTAGACCGTCATCATCTAGCAGGGCCAAAGCATTGTCATCCTGATCTATGGACCAAGCATTTTCAATAGTGACAGTCTTATAAGCGGTGCTACGGGGCTCCAGGGTAACCTGTTCCATACTATCTGAGAGAATACTGACATCCTCAAAGATTTCCCAACCGGGGCACCTTTTCCCATTTTGGTCTATCCAGGTTCAGGAAACATGAGATAGGCTTCGCTTCCCTTTCGCACAAAGTAACCATTTAAGGTTTTTCTATAGGGTTGGAGAGGGGGATATTTATAAGGACGCTTTTCTCTTTCTGCCTTCCTCTTCTCACATTTCTGTTTCATGACTGAGGCTACTTCAGCTAGAGTAGGCGTGTATCCTAGACCGAAGAGAGGGATACATTCCTTAAGTTCATCTTGGACAAAATTAACTAGCCCTTGCTAATTTCTGCCGAGACCTAGACCAGGCATATAATTCATTTTTCGAAACATGTTTAAAGGGACCATGTTTCCTAGGGAGATGACTTTCTTTCCAATGATGTTAGCCGGTATTCAATGGTGTTGACCACAACTTGGGATAACCTCAAAGCCACCGAGAAAATACCTTGTCCTCATGTTCTATCTCGAGGATTGGGATATCCTCGTTTTCCTTATTCTCCACGATCTTGTCGGCAAGAATAATTACTATGTGGTAATCGTGGATGAACTTGACACGCTGGTGTAATGAAGAGGCTACCCCCTTTACCCCATGGATCCAAGGGCGCCCCAACAACAAAGCAAAGGTGGCCGATATATCTTGGAACTCAAGCATGTTTAAGGGCCCAATGGTTAACATTAAAGTGACCACCCCTAAGACACATCGACCGGTGTTGTCGATGCCTTAACCGTCATGAGGAAGGAATGAGTTCTGATATCATTATCCCCGCTTGGCTAATGTGTCAAGGGACATACATTCAAATGAAGACCCATTATCCACCAAAACTCGGGAACCCGCTTTCTCCTCCAAAGCATCAATTCCCTTCCTTTGTGTCTAGATCAATGAACATTATTACGTTCCCAAAGTGAATGTTCCCGATCATCTAAGTAAGCTCATTCGGGGAGGTTTCAATCGGAACGACTGCCTGACTTAAAGACTTAGCCAGCGTATCACGGTGGGTCTTGGAAGCATACAATAAGCCCCAGATGGAAATGTTGGCCTGAGTTTTCTTCATCTGAGTCAATAAAGTATCTTCCAATCGCTAGCCCCAAGACTGTTACTTGATCTTTTCCGCAGTGGTCACCTCTTTCCAAGCTTGGCCGGGTAGGCTCACGATCGGGTAAGGTGGCTAACATCTCCACCAACCCAAGTGACTTTTTCAATGTTACATGTGTTTTGGCTACCAAGGATGGTGTCCCAAGAGAGCATATTACAGCTAGGTTCTTTTATGGATAAGGGTGGGGGAATAGGAACAAGGATATATGGAAGTGGATGTTTATTTATTTCAAACTTGGGCACACAAATATTTTCATCAACCTCAATCATATTGATTTGAGGTAGGAGGTTATTGACTACATTTGGTCTGGGTGGAGGCTTTTCAATAACCTTATCATCTATGAGGTCCTGGATAGCATTTTTGAGGGTGTAACATTTATCGGTGAGGTGACCACCGGAGCGATGGTATTCACAATACCGGCATGGTTCCAAGTCCCCGTGGGGTTAGGTGGCTTATAATTCTCCAACGACTTCAATACTCCTTGTGCCATTAGCCCCTGCAGTATCACAGACTAGGGAGCTTGCAGTTCATGATAATGTCGGCTTACCATGTTCGGATTTCTGAAATTTCTGGCCGGGCCATCATTTGCTCCCACTGTATTGATAGACCTGTCCGACCCATAATTCCATGGAACAGAACTATAATTTTGGGTAGAAAATGGGGTTGAGGCATTCCCTACCATATTGACGGCTGGTGCTAGTGCGGCTGTCTTTCCTTTGGAGTAACGGAAAGAACTAGGAGACGATTGGTTTGCTGGCCATCCGTATATCATCATCAATACGGCTCCTATCTCCACTATTTATTTGAAGTTGGTGTAGGGGAGATACCGCATATGTTCCAGGTAAATGGGCTGGAGGTTTTTTATGTACATATGGCATGACTCGGCCGGATCAGGTCTGTCAAAGTTCTGTGCCAGCTTTCTCTTCCACCTGACCGCAAACTCAACAGTTTCCTTTTCCCCGTTGGGTGCACGATTCAAGGTCCCTTCTATTTTCGTGGACTGGTGTTGTCTTTGTATCTTTCAAGGAACGCTCAGCCTATCTCGGTCCTGTGTATTCATGGTCCTACTGTCAGACAACATTAACCATTGTTTGGTAGCTCCTATCAGAGTGAGGTGAAAATTGGAAGCCATAGCCTCAAAGCTAGCTCCCCTTGATTGCATGCCAGTGGAATAAGACTTCAAGTGGGATATAGGGCATCCAGTCCCATCAATCTTTTCTATGTCGGGCATTTTGAATTTCGAGGGCAGTATTGCTGAAGGTTGCAATGTTAGGGTCCGCGTAGAAAATTCCCCTTTATTGAGAAGTTTAAGAAACATGGCCTTCATATTTTCCATGTCGACCTCCATTTTGGTGGCTGGGAGAGCTTTGGGTATATACTGCCGGATTAGGAAGTCGGGTTATTTTCCCACGAACGGCTGTGAGGATTTTGGGTTGGTGGGTTTTGAGCAGTGTATGGATTCTGGGTTGGATATGGATATTGGGTATTATAAAGATTTTGGGTTGGATATGGGTATTGGATTGGATAAGGGTCCTGAGTTGGTGGATTTTGGACAGTATAGGGATTTTGGGTTGGTGGGTTTTGGGTAGTATATGGATTCTGGGTTGGTGGGTTATTAACGGTTTCGGGTGGGCGACCAGGATCATTGGAAGGTAAGTATGTGGTAACTTGGCCTGGTGGGCTAAAAAATTTTGGGTCCATATGTGGGCTATTTAAGAGTGGGTTGATTATAGGAAAAGGGAGGTCATTTGGATTCTGGGTATTTGGTTAAGGATATGCTGGATAGGATGGGTAAGGATGGATAAGGATGGATATTTGGATAGTAGGGACTTGGTGGAGGATTGGGATTTGGAGTAACGGTAGTATTTGGTGGGTTAGTGTTTGGCTGAGGAGTTAGGTTTGGAGGCACCTAAGATGTGGATGCTTCTTGGGGGTTTGCAGGGGAAAAGTTCACCTCACCACTTGATTTTAAGCCTTTGCATAGCCATTTGACTCATCGCCGCACTCCAACTTTTGGTCAAACCATTCCTCGCATTGCCGAGTCGAACATACCCCTGGAGCCTCGAACTGCACTCATAGCCGATCTGCTCACTCGCCGCCATACCGCTTTGATTTGTACCCTCCGAACGATTCGCCTCGCCTTTATCTCAAACCGATACCCTTTGATCTGATTTGCGATTACTTTTCCGTGATCAACGCTGCATGATATTTTCCTTTCCCGGGCCGGTTTTTGACGAAAATGGGGTATTGAGGTATTAGAAGGCTGGTTGGAGGCTTTCATGGCTTGGAGTAAAACGTGCCTTTTATTAGTATATTTTATTATTATTATTTTTTCCTACAATTGACCGGATAAGCACCCGCTTTATTTTGACAGTCTCAGACTCTTTCCCTGAAATTCTTTCTCCGCAGTATAGGACCAACGATTCCACCTCTTTTGACTCCCCAGACCGGATCGTCCCAGCGAAGGGCCTATACTCTTTCCAGGATCCACCATCCGAAATGGTCTAGGTCGAGCATCTGAGAATTATAAATCAGCCACTGTTTGTTATTTATATTTATATTATTTTTTGTGCTCATTTATTTATTTAATTTTTTTTTGCGCATTTTTTTTCGACTTTTTTTTTCTTTTTCATATATCATTTTTTTTACAAGGGCTTACTCACGATTCGAAGATGCAAAAACCGGTCGGTCTATGAAGTGTCCTGAGAAGCTATATGCATTCTAGCGTTGGTTTATGCAGGGGGTAGGCTGGCCATGGTGTAGGGTAACAGTTCGGAATATACCTATATGCGTGCACGTGTGTGCGGTATCTAGAAAGCAGTAAAGTCTTTGTTATTTTTATTTTTTTACAGATATATAAATAGAAAAATGAAACAAATATGGTCTGTCTTGCTGTTATGTGTGGATTTTCTCGGCTTTTTAGTTTGAGCACAAGCAAGCAAGCACACCATATTAAGAAATAGAAAGAAAAGTGTGGAAACTATCTGTTGATTCTTATGATAGATTTATATATGTTCAGTTCATTACCCTAGTTTTATACTTTAGTGGAATTATAATTTATCACTTTAAAGAAATCCATTTAGACTTGTATTCTTTAGGATACCGTCACCTCAAGTTCATGTTAAAAATCCGGTTCTCTGTGTGACTCATTCTACTTAGTCAACTTGTAAATTCAACCATGAATTTATCACCACTAAAAATTAGGGTATTAGTTCCTAGTCTGAAACTAGACTCTTGAGACTATACTTTAGACTTTTAAATTACTGCATTAGGACTTTTATTCATCAAAATACAGCCCCTCGAAGTTCACGTCAGAAATATGATTTTTCTGTTGTGGTCTGTACTGCATGTCTATCATACAAACTTCACCAAAAATTCCTCCTTGATTCAAATGACACATATCTTACATTTCCAAAAATTATACTCTTTGATCTAAAGTTTACCATTTTAAACACTCCTATTGGATATGTATTCATCAATTTATGATCACATGAAGATCATGTTAATAACCAGTTCCCCTTGTTCAGACTCACTGTCGCAGCCATGGTTCATGATTCATTAAAAATACTTCCCGAACTCCAGAATTTATGCAAATTTACAGAGAATCACTTAACATACACATGACCAACATATAATATTTTTAGGAAATTCCATTTAGTAGATTAGTACTAGTAGTTTTCGGAAATCAGCCCAAAATTAGGACTGAATCTGTGAGGTTTGTTCCTAATTGGTGAAATCCTAAACTAGTCATCTCATTGAAGTTTCCAACTCCAACAAGTCCATGAACATTAGTTGTTCCAAGTCATATTTAGAACATTTTTAATGCTATACACAAACCCAATTTATTAAGCGTAGAGGGAACCCCCAAAATTATTCAGATTTTAACCCTAACATGAAAAAATCTTTTAAGTTAACAATTGCAATGAGTTCCTTCACAAGAATTACTCATAGGCATAATTAGAACCACATTCATGCTTTACCCAACCCCAAATTAATAAATTAACAAATCAGCCCCTTAATTTCCAAATTTATAACTTGTTGAAATTAAGATTTCTACTTCACAAGAAGTCTTCCTAAGCATGTATACTACAACTATTATGAAGGGAGTATGTCATTATATTGAACATACAAATTTTCAGGGATTAAAAGCATACCTTAAGCCTAGAAAGGCCTAAGAAAAAGGAAAACAAAGTAAGGATTAGTAGTCTCCTCGTCGATAGCTACGATTGGGTGGTCTCGAATCCAAAATCGGGTGGCCGGATCTTCGGAAAATCACAAAACACACACTAATCTCGCCAAGAATCTCCCACACTCAAGCTCTCATCAATGGTGGCTGTAAATATCTGATCTTATGAGGTGTAATGAGTGGAGAAAATCAGATATTTCAATTCACAAAGGTTAGGGAGTGAGTGGAAAACAAGTGTCAAGCTATGATAGGTCATTTTTTAAGTGAGATTAAGTCGCTAATTGAGGACTTAGTGCTAAAATTTTAACTTAGGTTTAATCCACTCTAATTAAGGTCTAATTAAAGTCTCAAGATAGGTTTAGTTAAATTCATTAAGGGTCTCCTAGTAAATCCAATAAACAAGGCAAAACTCAAATGTTTGGAAATACCAAGAATAACTGATTCAGTCAACTTTAAAAATGCGCATGTACTGAAATACAACTTATAAAATTACATAAGAGGTATGGTTTGAAGGATATTGAAATCTAGTTTCTAACGCATCAAATTGATCTCAATTCCGAGTTGTCTACAGAAAATTATGGTCAAATTACTACTGCCCTATCATGTCCGAGGCGAATACACAAGTCACACTGGAAATGAAACACAAGCGTGTTCAAACTTAAACACGACCAAACCAAAATAATACAATGTTAATCCCCAAGGTCCTCCTAGTAATCCAGGGCCAAACCTAGGATGAAAATAATACTAACCGAGTAATACGACAACAGAGTAGCTAAAATCGCGAATCGGGGAATCAAACTTACGATGACAACTACTATGAACGTCGTGGCCACATGTAAACTTGTAAACATGGTTATTATGAATGTAAATTAATCCGAGAAAGTACATAAGGATTCGGGGTCTCACATCTTTGATGCCATTTTCAATTAAAAATCACTTCAAACTCCTTTCAAATCACAAAACCCAACAATGATAAAAAAAAGAGAAACAAGTATAAAATGCCCTAAAATCACAATTTAAGCTCAAGAATAAAATCTAACAAGTAAAAATTGCATAAAAGGGGGAAGGATATAAGATACTTGACAAAGGAAGAAAAATTTTCAAGCTTTATTGTTGGAAAATTTACCGGAAACAATGGAGTTCGCCAGAATCCATCGGAGTTCAAATCGCCATAGATCGTAAAAAATGATGGTGGGGAGGGTGAATGTATGATGAGAGAAGGTTGAATATGATGTCTGGACGGAAAATATCAGGAAAAATGGAAAATGGTCGGAAAAGAAGAGAGAAGGAGGAGAGTGTCCGTCCGTTTTTAGAGAAAGAGAAAGAGAGAGAGAAAGAGAGAGAGAGGGGCACTGTTTGGGTTTCTGATCAGCAACCAAAGATTTTTAATAACGGGACTGAGCGGTTGCTCATCCCTTTATACCAAGCGATCACTTGGTTCAATTATGAAGCTCCTGACTTACTGGAATTTGTGCGGTCGCTCAGTTCACAAGACTGAGCGATCGCTTGCCTCTGATTTCAAAAACATACCGTACTAGAATTTGTGCACTCGCTCATCCATTTGACTGAGCGAGTGTCTGGCCCTATTATGTAAAAAAAATATTTTATTTATTTAATTTTTTTATCATTTAAAATATTTCAAAGGTCCTAAGATATCTTTCTTCGATTCTATATTATATCTTTTCCTACGCCAAAAACTACTTACAAAAACACACTAAAATAAAACGAAAATTACAATTAACAAATAAATATAACACTAGAAAATATTTTTCCCAAAAACTTAAATCATGCAAAAGTTTTCCAATATTAAAATTTTCAAAATTAAGCAAGGGTTCAAAATTAAATTATTATTTATCTTAATAAATTAAATAAAAATAAGGGGTTGCCTCCCACTCAGAGCTTTTGTTTAACGTCGTTCGCTCGACGTTAGTTAACCTATTATTCTAAGTCAAAAACGTCCATCAACTCAATAGTTTTCACAAGTAATAGACCTTCATAGTTTGGTTTAACTCGATGCCCATTAACCTTAAATGTTTCGTTTGATTTATAATCTTTTAGTTCAACTGCTGTTGATCCACAATAATGCTCAAATAGGTTAGGGGGGGTGAATAGCCTATAATGCCAATTTAAAAACATTTTCTTTTGGATATACATAAAGCGTACTTTAGTTGGCAAATATAATTTATCAAGTTGAGTATGTCTGCCGGTAGAGGATATCGGTAGACTTACTCAAAGCAGAAGTAATAACTCTGCCGATAAACTATTTAATCAAATCAAAAGCCCGATGTAGCAGAAGATAAAGAGGTTATGATTTGGAGAAGTCTTAAGTAGTACACTAATATATGTTCGTAACAACAAAGACACTTATTACTTCTTTCAAATGCAGGTTAGGAGATCAAGTAGAGAATGGTTTTTCTAAAGATAAATCATTTATAAAAACCTCATAGATATTTAATGACTGAGAGATAAAGCATTAGTAAGAACATATGAATTTATTCAAAGATAACTTACATATTACATCAGTCTAAATAATATATGTACAGTTTTCTTGCTTTTTCTTCCTAAGTCTCAATCCTTACTTAATTATCCATTCAAGGATCATTAACTTGCAAAGGACAATAGGAGACGAAACCAAGTATGAGAAGATGATTTTCAAGGTCGTTCAGATATAAAAATATATCTGAACGATTTGAGTGCAAAGCACTCATCCTCCCATGATGATTGATATTTGCACAATCAATAGCATTTGTATTGAGATACAAATCTGAAGATATGAATGCAATATCTACAGACAGCTCTTCATTTTCTTCAGACATTATCTAACATCAATCTTCAGATCTTAATCTCAGCCTATTGAAGTTTCTGATCACTCTCATCTCTTTTCCAAGTTTTCTTCTTAGCAATCCACTGAAGGTGTCTTGCTAAGAGCTGGATGAGTTCACTGCAATTTGTTGTAGAAATCAGAGATATGTTGGTGAAGACGATCTCTTTTGAAGATTTCTTTTCTATAAGAAGTTTGAGTTAGACGATTCACCTCATTTCAATATTTAAATCCCAAGGTCGTGCCGCCAAGAAAACAATTAACAAACACAAGTAGCAAATAATGGGTAGGGCCATAACGGCGATACACCACAACTTAAAACACATAGCAAAATATAACATAGGGCGCCCCGAGCTAACAAGCTCAAACTAAAACAACCAAAGAGATGATTAATCTCTGGTCCAAAAATTCACCTGCGCGTCGCAACATTGGGCAGTAAGGACAAACTCCCTCGTTATAATTCATATATATAGTAAAAATAAAACCAAGTCATCGCGAAACTACGGCCGAACCCAACATTAAACTAAGTCTAAGACTCTAGTCTAACAACTCAACGGCTAAACACATGCCGGAGAACAAACATATTAATAACTAGCAATATAGCATGCTAAACATTTTCACTAAAAACCAAGCACGACTAAAACATGTCGGCTTCCAACAACTTAAGTACTAACAATTAAGTACTAACAATAAGTAAGCATGTGGAGATATAACATACACATACATCAAGCACAACCACCACCGGTTGGCTACCAAAAGAATAAGCTAACATCAAATACAATATTACAATCATATTAAGGTTTGCTACCCAATAATGAAGTTTACATAACTTCATTCTTCCCAACGACCTCACCAAAAGCAAAAAGTACAACCATGTAGCAACCTTTTCCAAAAGAATATCCTTGCCAACGAAGCCTTCGAATTTATTTGATCCGCCGCATCGACTCTGGATCTAGGAATCACAACCAACAAATAAAAGTAAGTCACAATGACTTAGTAAGTTACTAACCATAACTTCCTATCATGGCATAATGCTCAATCATAAAACATGTCATGCTATCAGTCATGAAATAAACCAGATATAAATTCATGTCATGGGCATCCATGCTCTATGATTAAATAAACATGTTATCAAGTAAAGTATAACATCTCATCATAAAACCATGTTTAGGCATTTTAG